>CM077166.1:112635592-113056427 GCA_039583875.1 Platanthera guangdongensis
TACCCCATAGAGAAACCCAACAGTGGTATCAGAGGGAGGTTCGGCCATGACTGTTGTTTTGGAAGTTGTCTTATTCCAATGCGTGTAAACCTAGAGATTTAGAAGTGTTCTAAATGTCTAGATTTAGTCTTGGCACTTTGCCAAGGACGATTGGAATTTCGGTGGAATTTCTAAGTGTTAGAAATTGTTGTCTCCTTAGCAGTAACCATCCCTCGAGTATGTTGTGGATTTTGAATCCAACATAGAGAGATGAGCTTGTCTACTGCTTAAGTTGAGTTGTCTTTGCCTTCTGTCCAATGCATGTAAATCTGAGGATTTGGAAATTTCCGGATGTTCAGATTTAGCCCTTCCTTCTATCAAATTGTTGATGGTGTAAGGATGTGCACATAAGGGATGCATGTGGTTTAGAATTGTTTTTCTTTGGATGTGCACATTGATCAAATGTTGATCATGGTTAACTGTTAACCTAAAATTGAAATCCCTTCTTTTAATATTAAGTGTTCGGATGCCTTCCGATGGATGACACTCTTCCTGCCTCGATCGATGAAATGTGGGCTTGCCAAAGCAAGGTGCATTAATCTATCTTGGTAAGGGTGCGAGCGGATAATTGTGATATCCCACTGTCGACATCGGGTCCAGCTTAACTAGGTGACCTCAAAGGTTGAGTGCCTAGAGGCATAGGGTTGGCATGCACCATATGATGGATGCGAATAAGGAGTTATTCACCAACCATACAAGAATTGCATGAGGATGCAATTGGCAAGCGTTGCCTACCTAAATAACCACATCGTGAGAGGAACGCCAAAGCGGACTCATTGTGTTGGTGAAATACGGATCTTGTCCACTAAGAGAGTAGCTCGCATGAACTCTCCGAATTGTTAGTGAGGGCTATCATTTCGAATAAAATAGTGGGAGTATTTTTAATTGAAGTCCTAATTAGAATAAATTGTAATTGAAATTTAGGTACTGATTTTAATTCTGCATAAATTCTTGTAGAATTCCATGGCAAGCGTTTCACACTCCACGCTGTCTCTGAGAGTCATCCTTGAGAAGGATAAGCTCAGCGGGACAAACTATATGGACTGGTATAGGAACCTGAGAATTGTTCTCAGGCAAGAGCGAAAGCTCTATGTCTTGAAAGAAGAAGCCCCCGAGGTGCCAACCGGGAACTCTTCCCGTGCTGAGAAGGATACTTATAAGAAGTATACTGATGATGCTTTGGATGTCGAGTGCCTTATGCTTGCCACCATGAACTCTGAGCTTCAGAAGCAACATGAGAACATGGGGTGCAAGGAGATTGACGAGCATCTCAAGAAAATGTTTCAGGGGCAGGCTCGTCAAGAGAGGTTCGACATCACGAAAGCGTTATTTCAGTGCAAGATGGGAGTTCGAGACTCAGTAGGGACTCACGTACTCAAGATGATTGGGTATATCGAGAACCTTGAAAGGCTGGGTTTTCCTCTTGGTCAAGAGTTGGCCACGGATCTGATCCTGCAATCGTTGCCGGACAGTTATGAGCAATTTGTCTTGAACTACAACATGAATGAGATAGACAAGACACTGCCCGAACTCCTAGGCATGTTAAGAACTGCCGAGATCAACATGAAGAAGGCCAAGCCTGCCAGCCCCATACTGATGGTGCATAAGGGCAAGGGCAAAGCCAAGGGCTCCAAGAAGACAAAGGTGGGACCTAAGTCATATCTTGAGCCCAAGTCTTCTGCACTGATGAAGAAGAAGAGCACGGTGAAGGAAGGGAAATGCCACCACTGTGGCAAGGCTGGTCATTGGCGGAGGAACTGTCCTTCGTATATTGAGGGTCTGCAGAAATTGAAGGGAGGTATAACTTCCGCTTCTAATGTTTACGTTATAGAGATAAACCTTTCTGCTCCTTCATCTTGGGTATTGGATACCGGATGTGGTTCTCACATTTGTACAAATGTGCAGGAACTGGGAAGGAGAAGATTGCTGAGTAAAGGGGAGGTGGACCTCCGCGTCGGCAATGGAGCAAGAGTTGTTGCTGTAGTCGTAGGAGTTTACCGTATTTCTTTGCCCAGTGGGCTTGTAATAGAACTAGATAACTGTTATTTTGTTCCGGCGATAACTAGAAACATTATATCTATTTCATGTTTGGACATGATTGGATTTTCTTTTATAATTAAGAACAATTGTTGTTCTATATTTAAGAATGATGTTTGTTATGCTGCAGCCCAATTGTTTAATGGTCTTTATGTTTTGAACTTGGACCATCTGATCTGTAATGTAGAAAATAATAAAAGACTAAGAACAAATGACTCGAACCCTACGTTTCTCTGGCATTGTCGTTTGGGCCATATCAACGAGAAGCGCATATCCAAACTCCATAGAGATGGACTTTTGGACTCATTTGATTATGAATCATTTGAGCGATGCGAATCTTGTTTGTTAGGCAAGATGACTAAAGCTCCTTTCACTGGTTATACTGAGAGGGCTGAGGATCTCTTGGGTGTTGTACATAGTGATGTATGCGGACCCATGAGTTCCATGGCTAGAGGTGGGTATTTCTACTTTGTTACATTTACTGATGATTTCAGTAGATACGGATATGTGTATCTTATGAAGTGCAAATCCGAGACCTTTGAAAAGTTCAAAGAGTTCAAGAATGAAGTAGAAAACCAGTTGGGTAAAAGGGTTAAAGCACTCCGATCTGATCGAGGTGGCGAATACCTGAGTCATGAGTTCCGTGATCATCTGAAAGAGTGTGGTATTGTATCACAGCTCACTCCACCTAGAACACCACAACATAATGGTGTGTCTGAGAGGAGAAATCGTACTTTGTTAGACATGGTACGTTCGATGATGAGTCATGCAGACTTGCCTGTTTCCTTTTGGGGTTTTGCTTTAGAGACTGCTGCAATGACATTGAATCGCGCTCCAACGAAAATGGTTCTGAAGACACCATATGAGATATGGACTGGGAAGCGTCCTAGTATGTCGTTCATTAAAATTTGGGGTTGTGAGGCATACGTGAGACGTCAAATGCCTGACAAGCTGGAACCCAAATCAGATAAATGTTATCTGGTGGGATATCCTAAGGAAACGAAAGGGTATCACTTTTACCTACCATCCGAGGGCAAAGTGTTTGTCGCAAGGACTGGTGTCTTCTTGGAGAAAGAGTTCTTATCAAGAAAGACTGAAAAGGTAGAGCTTGAAGAAGTTCAAGAGCCACATGTAGTGAACGAACCGGAAATGGATTTTGAGACAGGACTACAAGATGTTGTAGCTGGAGAACTTGCTCAGGGAACACAAGTCCTACGTAGATCTGGTAGACCGAGGTTTGAGCCTAAGAGATATGGATTTCTCGTGTCTCAAATAGGTAATGTGTTGCTTATGGATCATGATGATGAGCCAGCAACCTACCAAGAGGCTATGAATGGACCGGACTCCGACAAATGGCTTGAGGCTATGAAATCCGAAATGGACTCCATGTATGCAAACCAAGTTTGGAACTTGGTGGAACCACCTGAAGGGGTACGACCCATAGGGTGCAAGTGGGTCTTCAAGAAGAAGACCGACATGGATGGGAATGTACAGACATTCAAAGGGCGACTGGTGGCTAAAGGTTTCAAGCAAATTCATGGTATTGACTATGATGAAACTTTTTCCCCTGTTGCCATGGTAAAGTCCATTAGGATATTGCTTGCTATTGCTGCGTATTATGACTACGAGATCTGGCAGATGGGTGTCAAAACGGCTTTCCTTAATGGAAACCTCCTTGAGGAAGTGTATATGACACAACCCGAGGGTTTTGTATCCCCAGATGAAGCCACTAAAATATGCAAGCTGAATAAGTCCATTTATGGACTGAAACAGGCCTCTCGAAGTTGGAATCTTCGTTTTGATGAGAAAATCAAAGAGTTTGGTTTCATCAAGAATGAAGATGAGCCTTGTGTTTACAAGCGAATCAGTGGGAGCATTGTTGTCTTCCTGATATTGTATGTAGATGACATACTGTTGATCGGGAATGACATTCCTACCCTGAAAGTTGTTAAGAACAACCTAGGGAACTGCTTTTCAATGAAGGATTTGGGTGAAGCGACTTATATACTTGGTATTAAGATCTATAGAGATAGATCGAAGAAGTTGCTGGGTTTGACCCAGAGTACGTACATCGAAAAGGTGTTGAAGCGGTTCAACATGCTTGAGTCCAAGAAAGGATTTTTGCCCATGTCTCATGGTGTGAATCTCTCTAAGGACCAGTGTCCAAAGTCTTGTGAAGACAAGGACCGCATGAGATTGATTCCATATGCTTCGGCAATTGGATCAATCATGTACGCGATGTTATGTACTCGACCCGATGTCTCCTTTGCTTTGAGCATGACTAGCAGGTATCAGTCAGATCCTGGTGAGTGTCACTGGATTGCAGTCAAGAATGTCCTGAAGTACTTGAGAAGGACTAAGGACGTGTTCTTGGTGTATGGTGGAGAGGAAGACCTCGTTGTAAGCGGTTACACGGATGCTAGCTTCCAAACTGATAGAGACGACTCCAAGTCTCAGTCAGGTTTTGTGTTTTGCCTGAATGGAGGAGCTGTAAGCTGGAAGAGTTCCAAGCAAGAGACAGTTGCTGATTCTACAACAGAGGCCGAGTATATCGCAGCAGCTAATGCGGCGAAGGAGGCTGTATGGATTAGGAAATTCATCGGCGAGCTTGATGTAGTTCCTAGCATTGTTGGTCTCGTAGTTCTCTACTGTGATAACAATGGTGCAATTGCACAATCTAAGGAACCTAGATCTCATCAGCGCTCCAAGCACATACTCCGGCGGTTTCATCTTATTCGTGAGATTGTCGAACGAGGAGATGTAAACATTTGCAGAGTGCCGACTGAAGAAAACATTACGGATCCGCTGACAAAGCCTCTCGCGCAGAGAAAGCATGATGGTCATACTAGATCCATGGGTATACGATACCTAAGTGATCAACTCTAGCGAGAATCTTGTGGGTTGCATGTAATCTTGTATTTTGTTGGCTGTTTGTTCATATGATGAACTGTGTACCTAGTTTTTCTTTTATAATTAATGGCAAATTCTTTTATTATGTCTTTTTCTATATGATAGTTAAATGTTAACATAATAGATACCCTTAGAATGTTCGCTTCCATGGGACATCAAGTACGTGACTTGAATGTGAGAGCCCATGATTTATTTGAAGCTTCATTCTTAAAGGTCCCTGGTCGAGTATCATCATAGAAGCTAAGGGTGATGATGATACATGAAGATTAGCACGTGTGTTGACTGATGACCGGTTCTCACAGGTCATGATATTGTGATATCAAGTCATCACGTGGGTACTTGTTAGTGAACAAGTTGTACTGGACAGACCCAACCTGAGACTACTCTGTGGATTGTCATCCAATTGTGTCACGAGTAGGTCTCAATTGACAATGGTGTTGTGGTCCTTTGACCTGAAGTCACAACATTCATCAAGTGAGGAAGAGCGTGCTTTGATGCCATCTAAAGTCTTCCTTGAGAAAGGTTGATGATAAGGGTGGTTGTTGGGCATGTTACGAATCATTTGGGTGTTTGTGTGTGAGCAGATATGGAATTTGTCCTCCTGTATGACAGGAGTTGCATCCATGGGCCCCTTGATGGAACTGGACTGAGAAATGCATGGCCATGCTTGGTTGAGTCAATATGTGATATTGGACTCACCATTCTCTGGAAGTCCGTCCTGGATCAAGAAAACTTGGATTGAGCTATTACGAGGGTGACACGGTCCATGCCTCTAGTTCTTTCTGGATGTAAGGGACAAAGGGACAAAGACAACGTTGATACATTGGTCATAAAGGCTTATGAGTTATAAACTCTTATTACTTGGGGAGCAATGATGCATTGCTAGATGCCGCTCATTGTTTGTGAGGTTTTTGGTTTGATACTTTCAAGATCAAGTGGGAGTCTGTTGGAGTTACCATGATGATCTGGAATTGGTCAAACATGTAATCTCACTGCCAACGCGATATGAGCCTGTAGGGTCGCACATAAGAGATGTGGAGAAGTTGGATGACTGACTGTGTTGGTAAAGGTTACCAATCACCGACCTGAATGGGGTTGTGGGCAAAGTGTTGCCTTATAGGATCATCGGGTTGGGCAAATGTTGCCTTGAAGGGCTGGTTAGGTTCGTCGTCCGAGGGTCAAAGACATTAGTCGAGAATGGTCTTCTGATTCCCGCCGATCGACGAGAATCACCTTGCTGATTCTCGCCGATCGACGAGAATCGTCGAGAATCAATTGTTGATTCTCGACGATCGACTACCTTGACAATTGTCGTCGATCGCGGCTCGACGATCGTCGAGTATCATTATGTGTCGTCGAGCGTGGCTCGACGATCGGCGAGAATCGTCGAGTATTGTACTCTGATTCTCGCCGATCCAATGTGATACTCGCCGAATGATTCTCACCGAACCTGCTCAGTGATTCTCGCCGATTGTCGCCGATTCTCACCGATTCATTCTCGCCGATTCTGAACCCTAGTTCTGGGTGGTCTGCGGATAGCGATTTTCCTGAGTTTATTTTATACTTTAGGTATAAATATAACACTTAGGGTTTCGGGTATGTATGCGATCTTCTCTGTGCGAATCGAACCCGACGGGAAGAGTTCCGCTCGTTCGCTCCGCCGATCCCGATCCCGCCGCCGGAAGTGTTCCGCCGCCGCGTTTGCTCCGTCGACCACCTTCTTTCCGGCGATCGTCGCTGGCGCTGCAATCCCTGGCGCGGACCTAGCAGTCCGTGGGAAGGCAAAGGTGCGGTCTTCTCCTTCCCGATCTTCCGTGCGACGGAAAGCTCGGCGTTCTCCCGCTCGTGTGGACTTCTGCAGAAACGTGGATACTATTCCACGTAGAACTCGCCACTAGCAAGCAGACAAAGTTTGGAGCTTCTCCGTTGAGTTGTGACTCAACGCCGCCGAGGTAATTTTTGCCTAGTTTTGCTAACTTCTTGATTCAACTGTTCATGGCCCGATCCACATCTCTTTGGGTTTTTCTTGATGTTTTACTTTTCCGCTGCGTGCACAAGTGTTGTGCCTACCCCATAGAGAAACCCAACATGTATAAGGTATAAAAATTGATGATTTATGCAATTATGCTTGATCTAATATTATTTTGAGTACATTTAATTACATTTGTAAGATATATATATACATATTTATTATATTTAATACAATGTATCCTGTCATACCCGTATCTTTGTTTTTAAAATTTTGTCGTACCACCGTAACAGATACGTATGGTACCCGGTACTCGTACCCGTACCGGTGCTTCCTAGCTTATAATTGTTCATATTTCTATGGGCGAGTATGAAGGAAGCTCGCCAATCTGCGAGTAGAAAGTCTGCGAGTTGATTTGGAACTCGTCACTAGGAACTCGCCAGAGCATATCACCATCTGCAACTCGCCTCCATGAACTCGTCCGCATATACTCGCCAACTCAAGTCGTCATCTGGAATTCGCCTAAGGAGGTCACGATTTAGAACACGCTTACGTGTGAGTAATAAGGAAGCTCGCCTCATGAAGCCAGCGAGGTCGAAGGCCGCCAACTTGAAGTCTCCTATGGGCGAGTAACGAGTAAAGTCGCCCAACTTGTCGAGAACTTGCCCACCTTATCTAATGCTCGCGAGTAGTTGTCTTTGGTCTCTGACTTGCCATCTTGAGCCATGAAATTTTCTCACAAAAATTTCCTCCTAGGCTACGATCCACGCTCAACGCACAAAAGTGTTGAAGCCGGGAAAATCCCTACTCCAAAAACTCGGATCAATGCAACCTGAGGTTACTGATTCTGCGGTCCGACGCCACAATTTGGACGGCTAGCGCGGGAGAGAAAACTATCTATAATCACACTCCAAGTGCTCCAGCAGGGAGGTCCCACCACGTACCCGAAAGTTTAGGAAAAACTTCCCCACTGCAACAAAAATCTGAGGGAGGTACTAGACAGGTATGGACTTGTCAAGTATCCAACTTGGGGGGGACCTCGACCTCTTCCAAAAGTATCATTTCTAGTATCTCTGGGCGTCTATTTATAGAGAAATACTAGAGGGGAGGGGTATTGGCAAGTATCCAGCCTCTGTTAGCGAGTTAAAAGGGCTACTCGCCCAAACTCGCGAGGTACTCGTCCATACTCTCCCAAGCTCGTCTCCGCTCGCCCAAACTCGCATCTGCTCACCCATGCTCAACTCTGCTCGTCTCTGCTCACCCAAGCTCCTCGCTAGGGCTGCGAATAGGCATCTCTTTAGGCATTTCTGATCTCTACGAATTACGGGTTATACAGTTGGTGCCCAAGTCCTCACTAAAATTGATTTACACAGCGGGTACCACCAAATTAGAGTATGTGAGGGATACAAGTGGAAAATGGCTTTTAAAACAAAGATGGGTTGTATGAATGGCTAGTAATGTCATTCGAATTATTGAACGCTCCTAACACTTTTATGAGAGTTATGATCCAGGTTCTATGGCCCTATATGAGCAAATTATGTGGTTTATTTTGATGATACTCTCATCTAAAATCAGATGCATGTTGATCATCTTCTTCATATTAGACTTGTATGTGAAGTCCTTTGAAAGGAGCACTTGTATATCAACATGAAGAAGTGCACTTTCTAATCCATGTTTGCACATTTTCTTGGATACATTGTGTCTAATGCAAGCATTTATGTAGCCCTGACAAAGTTAAATCTATTTGTGAATGGCTGATTCCCACGAACATATATGAGGCACGTAGCTTTCACGAATTTTCCACCGTCTATCAATGATTTGTTAGCGATTTCAGTATTATTATATCACCATTCACGAGTTGCCTACATAAGGACGATCTTATATGGATGAAAGCCACCATTAGAGCGTTCGACGAGATTAAAGATAAGTTATCCTCAGCCTAAGTTCATCAACTGCCTTACTTCGGTAAAGTTTTTGAGATGGCAGGTAATGTGTCAGGCGTAGGCATTGATGGTGTATTAAGTCAGAAACGACACCCAAGAAAATACTTTACTGATAATTTAAATGAGGCTGACATAAATATTCTAATTATAATAGGAAGTTTTGTGTGATCATTCAAGCCATACGACATTATCTCTCTTATCTAAAGAGTTTATACCGTACTCCGACCATCATGCCTTGTGATGCCTTGACAGCGGAAAAAATTAGGTCACTGTCATGTCAAATGGGTAAAGTACATGCAAGAGTTCCATTATCTTCTCAAACACAAGCCTGGTGTTGAAAACTAATCGGCTGATGCACCCAGTAGGAGTGGCAGCCTACAACACATGATGAGTACCCAAGTGGAGGGTTTTGAACATTTCATTCTTGACAATCTACATGCCCCGATTTTAGTGAGACGCATAGCTCTATATCTAGAGATCCGTAGGAGATTGTTGAAGAATTTTTTCTGGTAGATGGGTAATTATTTTATAGGTCGCGATCGTGCATTCCATGTACTTCTTTAAGTGATTATTTGATATGGGAGATTCATGTTGGGGTGCCACGAGCAATTTTGGGAGAGATAAGCGATTATCCTTGTAAAGGATCATTTCTTCTGGTCTAGCCTAATGAAAGGCATTGCCCGTGTTGTCCTCCATTGTTGCATCTGTCGGATAGCTAAAGTCGCACAACAGAACACTAGTCTATATACTCCCCTACCCATTCCTCATCTACTTTGGGTGGATATCCATATGGATTTTGTGCATGAACCACAAACATTTAGGAAGCATGATTCCATATTTGTAGTAATAGATCATTTTTTGAAGATGACTCAATTTATCCTTTGCATTAGGATTGTTGATGCATCCCACATTGTAGCCATATTTATCAAGGATCTTTTTCAACTACATGGGTTACCTAAGGTAATCATATCTAACTGTGGTGTTTATTTCGAGAGTTATTTCAAGAAGATGCTATCGCGTATGACTGGCGCTACTCTTCAGTTCTCCGCCTCTTACCACCCACAGACAAATGGGCAAACTGAAGTAGTCAACAAAAGTTTAGAAAACCTATTGTTTAGTGGGTAAATATCCCGCTAGTTGGAATCTAAAATGTCTATAGCGGAGTTCGCATATAATAGTTTTGTCAATAGGTCTACGGGTTTTAGTCCATTTCATATAGTATCAGAATGTAAGCCTAGGAAGCTAATTGACTTTCTGTCACTCCCATTTACAACCTAACATAGTGAGTTCATCGAATCATTTGCACAGCATTTGCATAAGCTGGATGAAACGATCCGACATAAAATCGCAATAAGTAAAAAAGATAATTATAAAGTTTACACTGACATTCACAACAAAGCAGAACTTTAGAGAAGGTGAGAAAGTGATGGTAAGAATTAGAGCTGAGAGGTTCCCACATAAAACTACAAAAAAAATTAAATATAGGTGAATGGGTCCATAGATAGTACAAAAGATTAGGCCAAATGATTACGAATTAAATATTCCTAAGAGTATGGAATCAACCATGAATTCAATAGTGAGGATTTGACTCCATATTATGAATCATATGAATACTTGAACCAATTCACTGATGCTACCACTGAGCTTCAACACCCTATCTTGTGACCTATAAAGTTGTCATCTCCTACTATAACACGTAAGAGCAAGGCTACAAATATCGGATAAAATTATTTAATTGCTTCTTTATTTTGATTAACTGTGTGGTGTTGTTAATTCTCATTGCTTAAATTAATTGTCATTGCTATCCGAATGTTTCATTGCATGTAGCATTACATTCGCATATCCCCTCACACGTGCACGTAGAGTCCTAGCTTCCGAGCACCACTAGCCTACCCCTACATCAACCAACCATCCCATAAGAAACTCCAAACAACCACAACTACTCAACCAGCCCATTAGGAACTCAAGTGAGCTATCCTCGTGCGTCCAAATCTAGCTACATGTATTAATTCATGCCATTTATTTTCATTTAGTTCCAATTAATCAATAACGAAATTGAGATGAAAAATGAATTGAACGTCGCAAAAATATTTAGGAAAACTCGAACATCAAAAATAAATTTTACGACGTTGAACCAACACTGAATTTGATTTTCATCATCAGGGAATTTTCTCTTTTTATATTTTAAAAACTTATAAACTCATAAGGTCATGTTCAGGCCTTGCAAAGAATGTTTGCCAACTCTTTATTTGTGGTAACAAACAAAGTGCATATTCGCTTCTTGATAACTTCCTCTCTGATGAAATGATAAATAATTTCTATACGTTTTGTTCTTTTATAGAACATTGGATTCTTGGATATGTAGATGACAACTTTATTATTACAAAACACTGATACATGATATTTGCATGTTTCACCAAAATCTTGTTGAAGTATTTTAAACCACTTTAACTCACAAGCAGTCTGAGCCATGCTTATGTATTCTGCTACTGCAAATAATCTGCACACCATTATTTCTTACTTCTCTGAGTGACAAGATTCCCTTCGGCATATGTGCAATATCCAGAAGTGAACTTTCAATCTCCTTTATCATTTGCATGAATTGAATCTGATGTTTCAATACATAAATGATTGTTTCTTTGATATAGTGGTCTTTGTCTGAAAATCTTTTGATGTATTATATTTTTTTTAATGTTGCTTCCAGCTGACATTCTCTGAGTGCTTGCATGAGACGACTGACATTTCCAATAACATTTGAGATGTCAGGTCTGATTACATTAAGTTAAACGAGTTTACTGATCAGTTACCTGCATCTAGTAATATCTTGTATAAGAGATGATGGCTTATCGAGTTATCGCAGAGTCTGTCAGTGTCTATAAACTTAGGATTCAGAGATGGCTTTGCTCCAAGGAGACCCATTTCTTTGAGTGGATCTTGGGCATCCTTACGTTAGTAGTGAACTATGGTGTTATTGTGTCTCACAATTTTGATTCCCTAGTATCTAGGAGTACCCATATCTTTTATAACAAAATATTTTTGAACATGTTTCGTTATTTCTATTCCAAAGGAATCATCTCCGATAGGAAGAATGTCATTGATGCAAACAAGAAGAGTAATCAATCTTTTATCAATCTTTCGTTTAAAGAGAGTGATTGGCGTTGCTTATGGAGAAACCAATGACAAAAAGACTTGGCTAAATTTATCAAGCCATCCTCGTGGGCTTTATTTAAGATTATAAATGGTCTTACGAAGCTTACACTCCTGAGATTTCCCTAGAGCAACATAACCATGAGGTTGCTCCATATAGACTTCTTCGTGCAAGTAATCATATATGAAAATATTTTTGACATCAAGTTGAGACATTTGTCAATTCCTGTTGACAACAACAAATAAGATGAACCAAATAGTACTAATGCAGGAAGTTGGAGAGATTGTCTCAAAGAGTTCAACACCATATGTTTGAGTGAACCCCTTGACAAACATACGAGCCTTGTATCTGTCCACAGTTTCATCAGAGAGAAATCTAATGACAAAAACCCAACGACAACCAACAATGTCGCCTCGAGATGAGGTAGAAACAAGTGTCCAAGTATCCTGTGATGCCAAGACAGAGATTTCCTTATCTATAGTTGCTTTCCAACAAGGTATACAAAGAGCTTCATGATAGGTAGTAGAAAATGCCCAAACAAACTTGCTACATGAAGGATTGAGATTGACATAAGACATAACATTAATAATAATTTGTTGTGTACTCCCTTTTACCCATTTCCGTAGCACAGTGAGAACATCCAGCTCTGAGGCTGCTGAGGTAAAGGAACTGTCCGAAGAGGAGAGAGCTGGCCTGGGTGCTGACGTCACGAATTCAAGAGTGGAACGAGTGATGGGGGGGAGAGGGAGGCAGGACCTCAATGATAATGATAAGGAAAAAGTGAAAGATGAGCTATATGTCGAGGATGTGGTGCGGGTTGTTTGATATATGGTGGAAGAGCATGAATGATAGGAAAGAATTGAACGGAGGTAGAGAGAAGAGGTGGTATAAAATGATACATGATGAATCTACAAATGACGGACGCACGATGCCTTAACCCTATATGCAATGCAAACAATTACAGACAAGTGCAGTGGATTTACGACCAATCTTAAAATGAGGATGCGGTACCAGCACACAAACAAACACAATCCAATGAACAGGAGACATGACGAACCCTAACTTTAATGCAAATGCAACACTTCAGCCATGCAATCACTTCCGACGCACAATTAATTAAACATTATTAATTTTGAAATACTCGCTCATTTTATCTCTAATAAGGGCACACATCGTAATTCAGTTATTATGTGCAATTGCAAAATAAATTCGGAGTGCACTGAAATTAAAATGCAAGGTGAATAATAGATGCACGTCTACGAAAAATGAAATGATCAATTTACAATGGAGCAAGATATTACTAACAAAGTAAATTAACGTCAGTACAATGCAAAAAATGAAACAAAAGTATAGGCTCACTAAATATTCAATGTTGGTGGTGGACAGTAAGGTCTGGTAGTCGTGGCTGCTCCAAAGGTAGAATGCTGTCGTGTAGGGGATTTCAGTGGGGAGAAGGCCGCTGTAGGTTGCTATCCAGGACTGATGTAGGATGTTTGGTGAGAGAATTTAATAGGAGAGGGGCTATAGGGCTCAACCAGAGATGAATGAGGGGCTGGAGAGTCAGTTAAAGGGTTATAGAGGTGTCTGGAAGCATAAGAAGGGGTGGATGGAGGCTTGGCCGACCGTGACGAGGTGCTGGGGAGGTGATAGAGTGTTGTAGAGCTGGAGGTGGGATTGTTGAAGGTCGGACGAGTAGAGGACGTCTGCCAAAGCATTTCTTGTAGAGGGAAGGCAGTTGGTGCTTTTCTCATGGAGGGGAGGGTGGCTGGAGGTCGATTTGATGTGGGGATTAAGGGTTGGAGATCAGGAAAGGCATGTTGGATGTGGTGGAGGATGGGGGGCTGACTTTAGGACCAACAACGATGACGACGAGGAAGATCTATGGTGTCGATACCATGGGATTCGTCGTGCTTCAACACCCAACAGTATATCATGCGGCTCTTGAATAAAAAATCACCAGTAACCCTAAAATCGGAGAGCCGCATATATATAGAGGTGGGTTAAGTTAAGACAATCTGATGGCTCAGATTGTCCGATCAGACTACTTAACCTAACTCTCATAATATAGCTAAAAAAATACATAAAAATTTGAGGTAGTCGCAATCGTGGGGCTCCGATCGTTCGTCCGACAGCCCAAATATGCCGATAATGTTCAATCACCCAATTTGGTGATCAATCTCCATAAAGGGATCTGGAGAGTAAGTGATCCCCTGTCCTTAGAGAAATAAGAGGTAGATTCAAAGAATATGACATTAGCATAGACATTGACATTTGGAGATAGGGTATAAACATCGATATCCCTTTTGAGTAGGAGAGTACTCCATGAAGATACACTTGCTGGCGCGCGTGGAGATTTTTCCTGCCTAGATGCGAGTGTGTAGACAAATATAGTACAACCAAAAATACAAAGAGAGAGAGAAAAAATATTACTATTCATTTGAAGAAGAGAAAACAAGTGTTTATCCCGAAGAGTAGATTAAGGTAGACGATTAATGAGAAAATGAGAATTGAAAATTGCATGGCCTCAGTAAGATGCCAATTTTTTTCTTTTTGTCACTCCATTTTATAGAGATCTATGCACACAACTAGCATGATGGATGATAACATTGGAGTTACAGAAAGAGGAAAACTGTTGGCATGTATTCCTTCGTATTATCGGTCAGTATAATTTCTAGGGGTAAATCAAGTTGAGTGCGAGTTTCTATTTAAAATTTATAGAAAACAAATAAGAGTTTTGTCTGTTCCTTTAAGAGATACACTCAAGTAAATCATGAGAAATAATCAAAAAAAGTAACAAAATACAGACTTCCATTACCAACTGACTTGGTGGGACTAGGACCCCATATGTCCGAATGAATAAGGTTAAAGGAGGAACATAACTCTTACAAAGTTTGACATATAAAGTAGTATGATGATGCTTGCCATATGAAAGGCTTCATATTCTAAAATGGACTCAGACTGAAAAGGCTGCAGGAGCTCGTGGAGGAGACATAATGAGCGATGACCAAGACAGTGATGCCACCGCAACACAGGATAGGCTATGAGAGGTGTGCTGACACTAATGCAAGCTAATGCGAATGGTGCGGGATTGACTAGAACAACTAGAATCAACATGATGCATGTACTGGTTGACTTAATCAGGGATCAGATTGAGTAGTAAAATTTAAAGACCATGTTGAATAAAATATGTAAAAATAAAATCCATTGTAAGGCCCAACTTAGACCCATTTTTTCTTTTTTGTTTTAGTCCCACATCTTAGAATAGAACTCTTTCCTTCCTCTCTTCCTATATAATTATACAAATACATGCATTGTTGAAACCAAAAACTCGGTTTCTATGGAGTTCATCATTGGGGAAGGGGTGATCGCACACTTCTCTCTCGCGAGCCAAACAATTAAGAAAAAAGAACAGGGGACAGACCCAAGGGCTCGACGTGGAAGACCCACCACACACCCAGAAGATGTTAGAGCGCTTCTCATCTCTAGTCAAATGCCGAGCTAAGGCTACCTCAGAAAGCGCTAGAAGACCGGGGATCAAGTAAGCATGCCTTCTGAGGTACCCCTCAGATCCTATTTATAGATTTCTGAAAATGGCTTGCAAATAACCAACCTCACCTATTCCAAACAGCTATGTGCAGCCCAGGTTGGCCTACCAACAGCGTAACTCCGCTGTTCTGGAAGGCTATGGGCAGACCAGCGGGGTCAAAATGGTAAAAAACATCATAGATCACTGGGCGAGTGGTCCCAAAGTCCTCCACTCGCCCGGGGGGGGGGGGGGGGGGGGCGAGTACGGGGCAGGCTGGCCCTACCCGCCTGCTGCTTGCCGAGCTCCCCTGGGTCGAGTGCGAGCCCGCCTGCTCCACTCGCCCCTCAAACACTCCACCACTCCTGGGCGAGTCAGGGGGCGGTTGAGCTCCTACCCCCCTTGGGTGCACGCCCGGGACCTGGACTGCTGGATTTGGCCAACCTGGCTCTTGTCGACCCCACTTGCCGGATACGGGGTTGTACACAATCTCTGCTTTTTGCGAGGTTAGAACAAGCTCGGAAAGAATCATCCAACCCCACAGGATTCGGCGAGTGCGGCAGGAGGTAGATGGAATTTTTCGGTGGGGTCCACCTGCGGCTATATATATACGCCTGCGTACCTGGGCGACCTTTGTCATTCCCTTTGCTATAACCTTACCGAGATGCCTATCCCCAAAGAGATCCAAGAGAGCCTCGCCCGAGCTCGCGAGGCTGCCACTGCCCGCATTGCCGGCCTGGCCGATGTCTCCCTTAAAGTCCCATCAAGTGGCTTGGCAGAATCCGATCCCGCCAAGAAGGCAAAACCATTTCCCAAGGAGACTGAACCCATCTTCAATGACCTGAGATCCACCCTGGAGAACGGGACCAGTTCCTCCACTTTGCCCGCCACAGCGAAGAAGGGTAAAGAAGTCGTCGACCTTTCCGCCGACCCGGACAGCCAACAGGATGACGACGAGGCCTCCACGCCGCGAGTCAAGAACCCCCTCAGCGACTCGCGGCTCAAAACTCCGGATACTCGCCCGCGAGACCCGTCGCCCCCCTTCGGGACCCTGGGGCTGGACTCGCAGAGGCCGAATTCGCCTGCTCGTACCCCCTCCCAACAACAACTTCCTGCTGGAACTGCGGGGGGAGAGGTTGAAGCCATCCCCGTGCCGGGCTTCGACCTCCTCCCACTGAAAACTCATCGCCTGAGCCGTGGCAAGAACCTGAGCCTGCCCCCTCTCCGCACTTCCCTGGGAGTGTCGAGCTCGCACGGTAAGTTCTGACCTCCACTGATTGGTCTCGCGTGATTCTCCTGGAGTGCTCGCCTTTCATGCTGATATTTGACTGAACGCCTTTGCAGCTCATCCCAGACAGTCAGAGGCTGACGAATCTTAAGAGCCAACCCGCTACTCTCCCCTCCCTTCTCCAAACTCGCTAGACTCCTTCCTGGGTTCCGAGGTGGAGAACGACGAGCTGACGAGGCGGGGAATCAGGATCTTCAAGAAGCTGGTGCGCGGGCTGCGCAAGGTTCAGGAGGACAATGAGGCGTTACAGCATGACTACATGCGACTCGCGGACGAGGTGAGGGGCTGCCCGGCAGGCGAGGCGATGTCTCCTTCTCCTCTTTTGGACGAGATCGACGAGAAGCTCCAGATCGTACATAGGAACTTGGGGCGGATCCGCGAGCTCCACAACTCGCGCCGACCTGCGGGGAAGGAGACGCGAGGCCGGGATAGATAGAGACGGCTCCATTACTGAGCCTACCGGTGCTCGCCTCCGCCACCTCAGCTCGCACGCATGTGAGATGGCCCCTTCCTCTTCTTCTTCTTCTTTTTAGTTTTGTACCTGATTTCTTTGAGCTGAACTCGCCCCCCGTCTATAATAACTTGGAATAATTTTTTGATTTCAATGTTTGCTATTTGAATAAGATGTTACTCTTGAGATTCAACTCGACATGTAAATAGAACAAGCTTCAGGAGTCGGCAAGCTGGAGTTGGCGAGCTGGGCTAGGCGAGCTGGACTGATCGACCAGCTCGGCCTCAGATTTCTTTTCCTATAAATAGGCCCCCCTCACCAACTCCGGTCCACCGCATTTATTGCTTTCGTACCCCCTCTTCTTGCTCCCCTTCTTCTTCCCGTACTCGCGTCTCAACCCTTCTGCGAGCATGGGCAACACAAACCCTGATGCCGACGGTCGCTCCAAGTGCGCTCGACATTGTTCCGACTACTCCTTTTTCAAAAGGAACACGACTGAAGGGGAACTCACGGAGTTCGTAACTGACTACGTGCCCCCTGGCTCTGAGGCGCGCCGACCCATGGAGAATGAAGCCATCAACACCTTCTACCATTACGAGCTCGCCTTCCCCATCTCGCATTTCGAGGTGGGGTTACGCCTTCCTCTCTGGCCGGAGATCCGCCAGATTCTCAAGTTCTATGGCGCGGTGCCCGCACAGCTGAACTCGAACGTCATCGCCATGATGGTCGCGTTCGCGTGCTTTCTCTGCAAGGAGCGGATAGAGTTTAACCTGACCGTCTTCAGGAAGATCGTTACCTACAAGGTGACTCCAGATGGCGTCGTCTACTTCGGGGGCTCGTTCATCAAGGTTCGCGAGATCACGAATAAAAACCACAATTGGATATCCAAGATCGTCTTCATCAAGGGCGATCTCGGCAACGTCCCCTACTCGCACATGCAGAAGGTCGAGGAGGTGTACCGCCCCCCTGCCGTATCCGGCAACAACGCCGAGCTCCACCGATTTTTCCTCCACAAAGATTTCGAGTTCGCCTTCCTCCAAAGGGGCATCGACTCGCTCCTCCCCGTCCTTCCCGGCGAAGGTATTCTTCTCACTTTTTATTCTTGCCGAGCTCGCCCAATCAATAAAATTTTCTGACCAAGTTTTTTCATGCAGGGGAGCGACTGATTCCCGAGAACCCGCCCTTCGCGGACTCGGGACTCCACCCCGACCCACTCGCACGTGAGAGGGCGGCCGCAGCTGCCTGCCGAGATGAGCTGGCATCATCTACCCCCTCTTCTATCAAGAACGACCCTATCTCGCGGGGTCCAGCTCGCTTCGCCGCTCCCCACCCCAAAAGAAGATGAAGGCGGTGGTGGTCTCAAGTGTGGGGCAACAACAACAACAAAGGTCAAAATACATGAGCTCGCCCGAGACCACCCCCGACGGATCACCGGAGAGCTCGCTGAAGGAGACGTCATAAAAAGGGCGGGGGTGGCGAGCCCTCCGCTCCCCCTGCTGCTAAGAAGGCCGCGGCCCGCGAGCCGGGCCTGCCGAAGAGCCATCCCCTCTTCGGCTTCGGGGGAAGGTGGAAGGACTCGGACGGCGTGCCGATGGTCCAATGA
Source organism: Platanthera guangdongensis (assembly GCA_039583875.1). NCBI lineage: Eukaryota > Viridiplantae > Streptophyta > Magnoliopsida > Asparagales > Orchidaceae > Platanthera > Platanthera guangdongensis. Next base: position 112,654,504 of record CM077166.1, read on the forward strand.
GACGAGCTGGCCCATCGGGTCTCTATCTCCTCCCTCCATCCTTCCTGGACAGATCGCCAACCCTCCACCGGGCATGCTTATGCGCTCGGCTTCAGCCTTTACGGGCGCGAGGTTGCCGAGGCCTATAAGGGCACGACCCTGCGTCAGCTCGGCCATGAGGGCTTGCAGGCGCACATGCGGGCCCTGGAGCTACACCACATGCTGGTTCTCCGCGGCTTCAATCTCAACCACCTCCTGCAAAAGGCCGAGCAGGGCGCGACGTTGCCAAGGACGATGCCGCCGGCCTGACGAGGCGACTCGGTATTGTAGAGGACCTACTCGCCAAAGCTGCCGGCGGGTTGGTAAGCATTGGCTCCCCCAACTTCTTTTACTTAGGATTTTCTGTAGTTAATTTATTTACCCTTTTGTTTCACAGGATGCCGAGGCCGCTAGCGAGTTGCGGGCTCGCACCATCTGGTTGGAAGAGGAAAGCAACCAGTTGCGTGCTCACGCCGCCGAGCTGGAGGCTCGCGTCGCCGGGCTGGAGGAGGAGAACGAGGCGTTGAAGGAGAAGAATAAAGGACTTCATGGCGAGATCATCCGTCAGGCGAAAATCCTCTTCCCCCCGGGCGGCAGCGAGCCCCCTTCCCGTTCAAGAGGTCGAGGATCTTCAGCGAGGCTGAGGTCGTCGAGCGGCTACGGGTCAACTTGATTGAGTCCGCCGATTGCACCCTGCAGATCATGAAGGATACGGGGGTGCTGGTGGAGGGGTGCGAGGAGATCATAGCCCGGGATCTTATGTCGAGCCTGTTCCCGTCTACTCCGCCCAGGGAGAAGGAGGACAGTTTCGACCTGCTCTTTGGGAAGGACTACAAGGATGGTCATCTATCCGGAGGAGAGGGCGAAGACCGCCAGTCTGGGGGGGGCGAGAACTGACCCACACCCCTTTTTTTCCTCTGTAATTTCTTCTCCCCTTTTTTTGTAATCTCGCGGAGGCGAGCTCCCCTTTTTGTAACAACATTATATAATTGAAAATGTCTTCGACATGGATTTTTTTCGTCTTCTTTTTCTTGAACTTACTTGTTGCGACATACTCTCCTTCGAGCTCTCCTCCTTAGGCGACCTCGCTAGGATAGAACTCGCTGTTAGAATGCATGAGTTAAGATTCATACTCGCAAGTAGACCTTGAGAGCTCGCCAGCCCTAAGCAATCCGGAGACGAACCACTAGCCGCGCTGGGCTCGCAACCCCCCAGCTCGCTAGCGAGCTGTCCTCTTTTCCCCAATGCCCAACTAAAATTGTTGAAAATTTCGTAAGTAAAACCTGAAGGGGGTGGAATGCATCGCCGGAGCTCGCCCTCTTCAGCGGATGCCGATGACTTATTCTAGAAAAAAGTCAAACTGCCAGCTAGATGAAAGCCTGACAGCGGAATCTGCTCGAGGTCCAGGTGGACTCTCTCGAGTGACATCCGGCCCTGCCAACTAGGTGAGAGCCTGACAGCGAGATCTGCCCGGGGTCTGGGTAGACTCTCTCGAGTGACATCCAGCCCTGCCAGCTGGATGAAAGCTTGGCAGCGGGATCTGCTCGGGGTCTGGGTAGACTCTCTCGAGTGACATCCAGCCCTTCCAGCTAGGTGAGAGCCTGGCAGCGGGAAGACGAGTGAATCCAGCCCTGCCAGCTAGGTGAGAGCCTGACAGTGAGATCTGCTCGGGGTCTTGGTAGACTCTCTCTCGAGTGACATGCAGCCCTGCCGGCTGGGTGAGAGCCTGACAACGGTATCTGCTCGGGGTCTGGGTAGACTCTCTCGAGTGATATCCAGCTCTGCCAGCTAGGTGATAGCCTGACAGCGGGATCTGCTCGGGGTCTACTAAGTGAACTTTCACCCGCTCATATGAATCATTGTAGAAGACAATTGGAATATCAAGAAACTTTGTTTGAAAAGAGATATCACTTATATGGCTTTAAGGGTAAAAATGTTTCAAGTCATCACCGCTACAGATGTGACTTAGGGTCTCGCCCTCCATATTCCAGAGGCGATACCCTCCTGATTTCAGTGCTTCCTTTACAATATATGGACCCTCCTAGTTGGGGTTGAGTTTCCCCACGGTAGTTGATCTTCCTGCTGCATCCACCTTTTTCAGGACTAAGTCCCCTTCCGCGAATTTTTTGTTCCTGACGTGCTTGTCAAAGTACTTAGCCATTCTTCTTTTTTACTTCCTCCTGTCGGATGGCGGAGAGGTCACGCAGCTCCTCCACCCTATCGAGGGAGAGCCGCAACTCCTCGTTTTCAGCCTGCCATTCTTCCCTGCCTTCCTCCGTCTCGCCCACCCGAGGCGTCCGGACCTCGAACTCTATTGGAAGTACTGCCTCGCATCCTTGAGAGAGCTTGAAGGGGGTCTCCCCTGTGGCCGTGTAGGGAGTGGTCCTCAAGGCCCAGAGAACCAAAGGAAGTTGCTCCACCCAACTACCTTTCAAATTTTCTATTTTGTTCTTCAGGAGGTTCACGATGATCTTGTTTGAAGCCTCCACCTGTCTGTTGCTCCGGGGGTGATGAACCGAGGCAAACCTGAGGTCAATCCCGAGCTGCCCACAGAAGCTGATGAACTCGGCGCTGGAAAACTTGGGCCCATTGTCCGTGACGATGGCTTGCGGCAACCCGTGCCTGTAGATGATCTCCCCCCAAACAAAATTTCTGATAACCTAGGAGGTCACCTTGGCCAGCGCCTTCACCTCCAAACACTTTAAAAAATAATCTATCTTGACAAGCAAGAACCTCCTCTGCTCGCTGGCTTGGGGGAAAGGCCCTACCAAATCCATCCCGCAGATGGCGAAGGGCTAAGGGGCCGTGATACTCCTGAGCCGCTGGGCTGGTTGCAGTTGGAGAGGGGCAAACAACTGACACTTGTGGCACTTCTTCGTGAACTCTGCAGCGTCGTGGCCCAGGGTAGGCCAAAAGTACCCTTGCCTGACAATTTTTCCTTTTAGGGTCCGACTCCCGGAATGATTCCCACACTCCCTGGAGTGGACTCTTTCCAAGATTTTCTGGACCTCCCTCTCGGCCATACAACGAGCAAACTACCCCGAGAGAGTCTTCCGATACAACTGCCCGTCACAGATGAGATAGTATGCTGACTTGTACTTGAACTTCTTTTTGTCCATCCCTTCTAGGTACTCCCATGTAGAAAGGAACGCTGTGAAGGAGTCCATCCACAAGGGTTGTTGATCCCCCTCCATTAACTCTCCCTCTTTGATGGAAGGGCGGAATAAGTCAGTGATGGTACCACCCACCCGGGGGCCATGCTTGGCCAGCTGATCAACCTGCGCATTCTCCTCCCGCGGCACATGTCAGATGGAGAAGGTCTGGAACATGCCGACGACCCCCTTCACCTTTGCTAAGTATAATTGAAGGGCAAACTCCCTCGCATCAAACTCCTCGTTGATCTTGGAAGCCGCCACCATGGAGTCAGTGAGGACCTCCACGTTAAGCACTCCCAATTCCCTGGCGCGACGCAACCCTGCGATCACCGCCTCGTACTCGGCCTGATTGTTAGTAATAGAAAAATGGACGACTATTGTTTGCTCTATCCTTGTTCCTTGGGGTCTTTCCAAGATCATCCCCACCCCTTAGGAATGCTTACCTGAGGCTCCATCCACCATCACCTTCCAAGGAACTGGGCGGGTGAGTTCCGCCTCCGCCACCTCGACCACGTAATCGGCCAGAAAGTCGGTCATTGCTTGGGCCTTGATCGAGAGGCGGGGGACGAAAGAAATGTCGAACTCGCTCAACGTCACCGACCACTTTGCCAACCTCCCCGAGTGTTCCACCCCCTCAAAAATGTTGCGGAGGGGATGGTTCGCAATCACCCGGATGGAGTGCGCCTGGAAGTAGGGTCGGAGATTCCTGGCCGAGATTATCAGAGCAAAGGCCAGCTTCCCCAAGATGGGATACCGAAGCTCCACCTTCCTCAGGACCCAACTCACATAATAGATGGGCAACTCCTTTCCCTCTTCTCGAACCAGGACGGAGCTCAAGGCCTCTGCTCCCACTTCAAGGTATAGGGACAGGAGCTCAAGGCCTCTGCTCGCACTACTCGGTCCATTCGAACTTCTGGACCCCCTCAACGTTTTGAAGAAGGGGGAACACTTCTCTCCGGCCCGGGAGAGGAACCTGCTTAGCCCTGCCAACTTCCCTGTCAACCGCTGCACCTCCTTAGCATTCCGACTCGACCCCACATCCATGATTGTTTGACCTTGTCAGGATTTGGTTACACCCCTGCGGGGGTGAGGAGATGACCCAAGAACTTTCCCCTGCTAGCCCCAAAAACGCACTTCAGGGGGTTCAGCCGCATCTTGTACTTGCGTAAGGTGGTGAAGGTTTCCTCCATGTCCCGGAGGTGAGAGTCCACGCCCCGACTCTTGATCATAAGATCATCTACATATACCTACAGGTTCCTTCCCTTTTGTTCTCGGAAAACCCCATCCATCATTTTTTGGTACGTCGCCCCTGCATTCTTCAGCCCAAAGGGCATCATTTTGTAGCAGTAGCACCCATCCCCTGTGATGAATGAGACATCTTTTATGTGGGGGGCATCCTGATTTGGTGGTAACCTGAAAATGCATCTAGAAAGCTCATTACAGAAAAACCTACGGCTGAGTCAACCAGCGCGTCGATCCGAGATAAGTGATAACAGTCCTCAGAGCATGATTTATTAAGTAAAGAAAAATCCACACACATACGCCACCGATCGTCTTCCTTTTTAACCATGACTACATTGGAGACCGAGCCGGGGTATTGTATTTCGGATACAAAACCAGCCTTGAGGAGCTTAGCCACCTCCTCCCTGATGAGCTCGGTCAGCTTGTCCGTGATGGACCTCTTCTTCTGCTGAATGGGGCGAGCCTCCTGGTCCAGATTGAGGCGGTGACAGACAACGTGATTGAGGCTATGACAGACAACGTCCGCATCGATCCCTGTCATCTCCGCCGCGCTCCATGCAAAGATGTCCACATTTTTCTGGATGCACTCCAACATCCTGCCCTGGTCCTCTGGGGTCAGCCCCCTGCTGATGCGAACCTTCTCCACCCTGCCTCCCTGGGTGAGAACTTCCATCTCCACCACCTCCTCTGCAGCCTCTAAGCGGGACTGCTCCCCCCATCCTCCAACGTCCCCCTCCTCTGAGACAAGAACCTTGTAACATCCGAAATCTGACGCGAAAAATTATTTAATTTGTAGGGGCAAGTCGCGACGGATTTTGATCGAGACAGCGCGTCGTCGAGGTATAATGTTACTCTTCCTCATGTTAGCGACCGTTAGTTCGTTAAGTGCGATAATAATAGTGTGTGACGCACTTTTATTTTAGTGACGCGCGCGATGAAAATGAGCTAATTTTCAAAAAAATTGGATTGGGGTGCCAATAGCATTCCCCCCCCCCCTCTCTATTCTTACGGTTATCAAAACCGCTTAACCCATGAAGTTAAATCCCGCAAGCCATTATTCCCGTAACCCTCAATTCCACGGGAGAAAAGAAAAGTCGTGTCTCCCGAGTTTTCCCCGTGCCGCACGCGACGACGCCAAGCCCGCGCCTCCCGCAAGCCCTAGACGACGGCCAAAACTCCTCCAGAACACCTCTCCGACCCCTCCTCTTTCCTCTACGAGCGTCGGTGGACATTCCTTTCCCTCCTTGGCCGTGGAAAGAGCCGGATTCAACCCTAACCGGTGGAAGTTGAATCGTTCATTTCCGGTGAGTTTATTTCTCTGTTATCCCTATTCCTTTATGCCAATCCTTCGGTTTGGAAGGTAATCTAACCTAGATTTTTGTTCCTAATGCCCTAAATAGGTTTTAGAGTTTGTGATCCTCCCCGGAATTTGGGTTGGGCGCTTTGAGAGACTCAACCACTCCACGTAAAGGTAGTATCTAAAGTTAGCATTTGAAATTTTGTAACCCTAGTTGTATAGAAATTTTCCACGGGAAAATCGTAAAGGAAAAAATTATGAAATTAGGACTGCCCTAAATTGCAAAACTTTGGTTGTGTCAGGGCAGATTTCTGAAGATCCCCAGCAGTAGGTTTGCCTTCGGAAGAGAAAATGTCGCCGCGCCGAGTGTACGAGCGCCGCAACACCACTGTAAGGAAAACTAATTTCTGTTAATTAGATATAAAAAGAATTATATTTTTGTATACGCATGTGTAGGTTTTGTACAAGTATCATGACCATGCATAGAAAGGTGGTGATATGAAATTGGTCGCGAAAAAGTGTAGAATAACACCTGTCTCCAAGACCCAAGTAGTCAGATCATGAACAGTAATGTTAGGTACGAAACCTATACCTGTGTATGTAAGTTTGGAATTTGTCCAACCAAGGACGTGTATGTCCCTTCTAGTTCACCATGAGATAGTTAAGGGTCGCTCAGTAGTACACCAAAAGAGATGGCTCAAGCGGAGTAGTATTTGACCAAAAAGGTCAGTAAGCACACTTCAGTCTTTTCGTGCTTGGTAGAGGCGCACTACCTTCCTCATAGGGCATATGGTATCTTATGAGTAGCAGTGTCTTGCGAGTTGACTCCCCTTGAGACAGTTAGTAGATTCGAGATCGTGTCCGCGCGACACTAGAACAATTGAGTTCGTCAGATGGTCTCGAGTCGTCAGTTTCAGATGCGCGTTAGGAGCTACTCTGCCTAGAGCCTTCCTAGTAGAGGTGCAAGCTAGAGGTCACCTAGAACTCATGTATAGACCTGACGTGAGACAGTACACTAGTTAGTAAATGTCGGGACTTGACTTAGTGAACTGAAAGTCACAAACATAAAACAAGTAGATGTTTCGACCAGGTAGTGTTCTGAAGGCATGCATAACATATAACATAAATGTTTTTAATGCACAAAACTATTTTTTAAAGGCATGCATTCATCATTCAAGAAAAAGTTTTTACTGCCACTAGGAGTTATTTTTTTTACTCTGACCCCTCGTGGACAATGTTTTTACAGGTGACTCAGGTGGGAAACTATGCCTAGGATGAGCGTTTGGTGACGTTAGTTTGTAGTGTTTTTCCCATTCAGTTTTCCTTTACTCTCAGTATATACTTGTAGTTGTGGACAATGTAACCTGTTAATATTTTATATGTCATGTATCAGACATATGATATTATTACTGATTTTCAGTCATTTCAATTATATTCATGATTAGTAGCTCTGTGAATCCAGATTTCAGGTATGTGGTTACCCTTAGTTTATTTTCTTAGCTTCCATTGTAAGTTATAAAATTTTTAGTAGCTTCTACTTTATACCTGCTGCACACTAGTTTTAATAATGTTTCTTAGTTCTCTTTATATCGCTGACCCAGCCGGATGACTGATTATTGAAAAACTGGGAAGGGGTGTTACAAATTGGTATCAGGGCCAGGTTTAGGATCCCTGGACCCTAGAAGGTTTTCACAGAGCCATAAGATTGTGTAAGAGTAAACTCTTGTTCGTAGAGTATTTAAGTTGCGTTTAAGCATAGTTTTCAGAAGAGTACGAAATAAAAATTGCTAAGCCAGATTTCGCAGATGCTTGATAAATAATTAGATTTCTTTTATATGTTCTATCAGGCACCACGAGTCAGCGAACCGGGTGAATCTTCACGTCAGGACCCTGTTCCTAACGCGTCTATGAGAGATGCTGCCGTGCCGCAGGTACCACCAGTTCCAGTAGCTTCAGAGGGCACTGACATAACATCTCAGATTGCCAAGGCGGTTACCGTTACCTTGATGGAGTTTTAGAGAGGACTGGCTGCAGGGTTTCCAGTTCCAGTACAAGTACCAGCCCCTGCACCAGCTCCTGCCCCCAGCACCCGTGAAGATGACCCTGAAGCGTTATTTGAGGAACTTTAGAGAGCTTCAACCTTCGAACTACAGTGAGGATGAGAACCCGATGGACACAGATGATTGTGTAGCAAACACCAGAGACCCGCTGGATGTTTTGGAGTGCCCAGAGAACAAGAAGGTTCCTCTGGCAGTTTTCCTCCTCCGAGGTGAGGCAAAAGTCTGGTGGGACAAGTACCAGGCTGATGACCCCGCCGGTAAATGGTTAGAAAAATTTCCTCTTATTTTTGAAAGTGATACGTTTTTTGTAAATAGTATGACCATGTTTTTGGCCAGGTCGTACGCCAGACATGTTTACATGGGGCGAATTTTCTAGAGCCCTTGCAAGTTGGTTCGTGCCTCATTCCGCATGACAAGGTCTCCAGGAGAGATACCTTAGACTTTTCTAGGGGGACATGACTGATGCGGGCGTGATGCAAGGAGACCAGGCTGAGAAGTGCAGCCGTTTTATGGATGGTTTACGTGACACGTTGAGGCAGCCGCTGATGACTATGGTCAACGCTGAATACAGGAGCTTAGTGGATACGGCTCGCAGGCTAGAGGCTGATCAACAGAAAGTTCAGATGCAAAATAATTTTCGTGCGAAGCGATCTCAGGATTCACATCAGCCGCAACAATGCAGAAATGACCAAGGGAAGAACTGGAACAAGAAGCAGAAGCCTGATGCGAAAAAGAATGGTCAATCTGGTGACAGGAGCAAGGACTACCCTCTTTGTCTCAAGTGTCAGCGTCGCCATTCAGGAGAGTGTTTGGCCAGCGCGGGCGTGTGTTACAAGTGCCGTCAACCAGGACACATAACTCGTTTCTGTCAGGAAGTTGGTTCGAATCAGGTAATCAAAACTTAGTTGTATTTTTGTACATTTATGAAATTACTGTAGATGACAAATGTATTTTGTTCCTGCAGTCGAAGTATGAGGTTGGTGGCCCTAGCAGAGTAGACAAGGGCAAAGCTCTGATGATTACTGATGGAAGACCACAGTAGGGTCGAGATTTGGTGCAGCCCAGAGCTTATGGGCTTGGTCAACAAGAGGCAAAAGATCAGGAGGATGTAGTGACTGGTAAGTGCTTTAATTTGCTTAACACGTTTATTTAATCCTCCGTAGTGACACTTTTTCATTTGTGTGAACTATTCATGTTGGCATCTTTATGATTCGTAATTTACCCTCCAAGATTCTGTTTGATACGGGCGTCTTGCATTCGTTTATCGCAGAATCTCTAGTGCGTAAGCTGAATTTAGAAGTCTTCCCAGAGACTGTACCACTGGAAGTCATGATGCCTAATGGATCCCTTCTGCAGACCGGAGATAAGTGCAGGGTACTGATGCAATTTGGTGATACCGAGATTTTTGTGAAAACTTTGCAGCTACCTATTGCAGGATTCGATCTGATCTTTGGAATGGACTGACTTTCGGCAGTCAACGCCAGGATTGACTGTAGGGCAAAACAGATACAGTTTGAGGGCCCTAATCAGACTGCGTTTTCTTTTCAGGGCTTGAAAGAAGTAGTGGAGATGATCATCTCCGCAGTCCAAGCTGGAATGTGCATCAGTAAGGGTTGTGAAACCTTTGTAGTACTGATGAATGAGGAGGCTAAGGCTGACTTGACAGAGGTACCAGTGGTTCAGGAGTTCCCCGATGTTTTCCCGGAAGAGCTCCATGGTGCCCCTCCAGATAGAGAGATTGAGTTCCCGATGGACTTGCAGCCTGGGGCTACACCGGTAGCCAAATCCCCCTATCAGATGGCTCTTAGGGAACTAGCGGAGTTGAAGAGCCAGCTGCAAGAGTTGCTTGATTTGGGCTTTATACGTCCCAGTACTTCTCCTTGGAGTGCTCCAGTACTTTTCATGAAAAATAAGGATGATAGTCTGAGACTGTGCATAGACTACCGTGAGTTGAACAAGCTGACAGTAAAGAACAAATACCCGATTTCCAGGATTGATGATTTGTTCGATCAGTTGGTGGGCTCGTGCACCTTTTTCAAGTTAGATTTGAGGTCGGGCTATCATCAGTTAAAGATTCGGGACGTGGATGTTCAGAAGACGGCTTTCAGTACCAGGTATGGACACTTCGAGTTCGTGGCCTTGCCGTTTGGGCTGACCTATGCTCCTTCAGTATTTATGGACCTGATGAACAGAGTATTTCGGGAGTACTTGGATCGTTTTGTCATCGTCTTCATCGATGACATCTTAGTGTTCTCAAGGAGTGCAGAAGATCATGCCGCACACCTTGGGATTGTTTTGAGTACCCTCAGGAAGAACCAGTTGTATGCCAAGTTTTCAAAGTGTGTGTTTTGACTTTCAGAGATTGCATTCTTAGGCCACGTCATCAGTCAGCAAGAGGTTAGTGTCGATCCAAGAAGATAGAGGCCATTAAGAATTGACCAAGGCCAACGACAGTTTCATAGGTTCGCAGCTTTTTGGGTCTTGTTGGTTACTACAGGAGATTCATCAGAGATTTCTCAAAGATAACCTTACCACTGACTTCCCTCACCAGGAAAGGTAAGGGCTTGGATTGGACAGTTGAGTGTGAGTTAGCGTTTGAGGACTTGAAGGGCAGATTGATGACCGCACCGATTTTGAGTTTACCTTCAGGGCCTGACGGGTTTCAGATTTATAGCGACGCATCAGGTCAGGGTTTGGGTTGTGTTCTCTTGCAGCATGGAAAGGTCGTAGCCTATGCCTCAAGACAGTTAAAGGTTCATGAGAGGAACTATCCAGTGCATGACTTGGAGCTTGCAGCAGCCATTCATGCTCTGAAGATTTGGAGGCACTATCTCTATGGTGTTCGTTGTGAGATCTTCACTGATCATAAGAGGCTCAAGTGTCAAATATTTAGATGACACCATTCAAAGCATTATTTGGGCGGAGGTGTCGCACCAAGCTAAGCTGGGCAGAGGATGATGAACAAAAGTTATTTAAAAAGAAACAGGTGGACAAAATGAATGATAAACTTGCACTTGTACGTGAAAGGTTGAAAATAACACAAGACAGACAACAAAATATTTTTTAACGCCTGACACCGAAGGGTAGAAATTAATGTGGGTGATATGATGTGCCTTAAAATAAAATCTTTCAAAAGAGCTTCATGAATTCGTCGACTTGAGAAACTTAGTTCAAGATATGTAGGATCATTCTCAATCACTGAAAGGATTAGAGAGGTAACATATCTCTTAGCGTTATCTAATACTCTTCAGAATCTTCATGATGTGTTTCATGTGTCTTCTTTGAGAAGGTATGTAGCAGATCCAGAAACGATAGTCCCTTCTAAACAGATTCGAATTAAAGCCGATTTATCAAGTCCAACAGAGCCATACAAAATAGTGGATTGGCAAATAGGCGACTACAAAACAGGGAAATTTGATTTGTCAAAGTTTAGTGGAAAAAACATAATTTGCATGAAGTTACTTAGGAAAAAGAAGAAGTAATGCGTGATATTTTCCCCTTTCTTTTTTATGAAGATGTAGATTGAAGATTTTCGCGAACAAAAATCCAATAAAGAGGGAAGAATTATGACACCGCGTAAATTGTTACTAGTATTTTTTCATTTATGTGTTTATGATAATGTGTAGACCACAACATAATAAAATTAGGCTTAAATAGATACCTGGACCGATTCACTATGTGTAGAAGGTTTGAAAAGCTGGACTGGCTGGAAGATTTTACCGGTTGGGGAAACTTGTAAACCGGTTCCAGGAGGTCACTTTGGTTCATGTTACGATATAAAGAAGTGGCGCATGTTAAAAGGCAGATATTGAACCCGTAACTCATCTCTCCCAGCTATGTCGACGGAAGACAAGCCGACGGAACCCGCGAAACTGCCGCTCTCTCTAGATGCCCCAAATCTCCTCCAAATTCTGTGATTTTTCTTCCTATAGTAAGGTAATCCATTTCTCTCAACTACTCTTGAGTTTTATTTGGATGGGAGACTCTGTTTGTTAGGGTTAAAATTGTTAAGTTAACCTAGAACTTCTCCTGTTCATATAATGTTTCTCCTCTTGAGTTTCAGAGGATTTTTAGAGCTTAAGATATTGATGCAGTGGTAGGTCGATAGACTCGGGAGGATGCTCAAAATGCAATCCTAATGCGATGAGGTGTTATGCAAGTGCACAAGTGGTCCGCTACGATAATTGCTACATATAATTAATTACTTTAAAATTTATCAGCAGGGCACATGCAGTCACCACAAATAATTAATTACTTTAAATTTTGCAAGTGAAAGATGCGCAAATATTTTAACAGATCACAGAATAAGTCTCGCAAATTTGACGACAAACGAACTAATAACATAATAAGATAACAATTCAACATAGTACAAGTTTTACCAAAATAAACAACCAAAAGAAATGACTTTTACTACACTTCATACATGTAACGGAGGCAAAGGCGGTTGTTGGCGGGCAAATAAGGGTCGTGGCACAGGAAGGAGCTAAGGGTGTTGCATATCTGGGCTGTTATGACTGATTGAAGTGGAGTCCACGACATAGGATGGAAAAGGGGGATGGGGAGGGCTGCTGGGGGTTCAGTGTTGGTCGGTGGAGAAAGGGAAAGATGGGGAGGGGGGAGGAGGCTGCGATAATGAAGAGTGGTTTGCAGGAGGGAGGTTGTTAATTTGGGAAGTGGTGGTGACTTGGGTTGATAGGAAGATGGTAGCAGGCAGAGGGGGAAGTGCAGCAGCGGTGTGGCTAGGTTAAGAAATAATTGGATCAGAAGACTTCTGTAGTGGAGGAGGCGGGAGTTAGGGGCAGCGACGGGGTATGGCGGGCTGGACCGAAAACCTGCGGGAAACAGGCGTGGGGTCGGGATGGGGAAAGGAGGAGACAAAGGTAGCCTTTGGATCCTGGCGGTGGTGGGGCTGATCGGAGAGGAGGAGATGCTTACCGGCGTCACATCAGAAGGGGGAAAGGAGGGCGGCGTCACACCGCTTGACCGCAGAGTTCCAGATTTTTCTCCAAACTTACGATGCACTGTACCCCAAAACGCCGGGTTATATATAAATCCCAAAATGAAAATTGTCTACTAACCGCACAATACAACAAGAAATAAAACCACCCTGATCGGACAACTATGATTGTTTGGGCCGATCCAGGGTTAAATACATCTCAGAATAAAAAGTACAAAATACAAAACTGACTGGAAACACACATCCGGACGCGACCATGGACTCTGATCGCCCGTCCAGAGAGAGGATCACTGCCTCCTGTGGATATACACGCACGTCGGTCGTGGCTCGCCGTCAGTTATGTTATTGCATAATTTCGAAAATTCTAGATGGAGAAATATTATGTACACCATAATTTCAGTTTTCTAGTTCCTTTAAAGGGTTAATTAAGATGGAATCTTGGTGTAATGTGAAATTAGGGCAAAAAACCCTTTGCCGCCATATTATTGCAGCTAACAATAATGCATGATTGAGGTCGAAGTTCCATTTCATGATCCTTAATTTGTTTCCCTATGTATTTAGAACATGACATAAGGGCATCTGTTATGATTACACTGTACCAATTGATCAACTCATGGTGGTATTTTTCCTCAGGTTATGAATTCTCAAGGTAGAGAAAGGGGGAATGAGCCGCGCAAGGAGAATGACAAAAAGAAAGTAAGAGGAAATGAGCCGCGCAAGGAAAAACGCAAGGAGAAAGTAGGAGTGCGTTGTTATTTCTTATTATTTGTAAGTTATTTTGCTTTTCATATGATTCACTTTGTGCTCGTATATTAGCATATGACTCACGTTGTGCTCGTATATTAGGTTTGAATAAGAAATGAATAAAATGACAATGCGCTAACTTGTCAAATCGAAATAATGAATCAAATTAAGACAAACACTTAAGGTAAGCTAAGGAGGACAAATACATGATTAACCCTCCAAGAAAATTGTAGAAATAAAAGGGGAAGTAACACCTCAATTCGATGGGCTATATGAAGAGTTAACCCAAATCGGAAGATGGGGGGAATAAATTTCCGACATGAATCTTAATCGTGCGAGTTAAGGGCACGAATAATAATATGCACGTACGAGACAAGGGCACGAGAAGAACATTACTTCATAAATGTGTGAGACAAGAACACGTTATGAATTCATGAAATATTAAATTACACTTCATATGGTCCATGCTTGAAGGTGAATAGGAAAGGATATAACAAGAAACTATGCAAGACAATAAGAATTTCTACGATTAAAAGATTTGATAGGTGGAAAAGTAAGAATTCACATAGTTCTTTGAATAATTAGAAAATAAAACTAAACAGGTCAAGAAAGAGGCGGTTCCAGCCACCAGTAGTCGGCATCGTCCATGTACTCTTCGCTAGGAGAAAAGGTATCGTATATGGGTTGAAGTTTCCATAACAATGTTCGACGTCCTGGATGATCACATGTCGAGGTGCAATGACCCAGAGTGTCCTCATGAGAAGTTTCAGTTTTATTTTACGTAGTGTCTGTAGTGCTACTTATGGCACATATGTCTGTACATGTTAGTCGTCTGTTTTCACTCAGTCATGCTGATATGTATAGTTTTGGTAAGCCCTTTTAATGTATATATAGGGCTACCGGTTGTATGTACAGTGTTGATAAACACTTATGTTGTATGTAAATGGCTACTTGTTTCATCGTTGTGAAACTTTAATGTAATAAAATGGTTTTATTTTGTTATGACATTTTATTTCTCGTACTCTATCATATATTGATGTACTCTGGATGTTCTTATCGTGCTCAATATAGAATGCTTATGCTAAATTGTAGTGGTAGCTGTAATCGGGCCTTTACATGCACACTTGTACACACAGACACACACACTTGTACACACAGACACACACACTTGCACCCTTGTGCGCGCGCGCGCGCACACACACACACACTTGCCCACACAGTTGCCCCCCCCCAACACACACACACTTGCCCACACACTTGCACACAGACACTTGTGCGCGCGCACATACACTTGCACACACGCACTTGCACACACACTTACACACACACACACACACACACCAAAATGTGAGACTAATGCCTACATGAGAAGAATATTCTAATGGGTCAAGAGAGTGGGCCTTTACATTGATCTTATTAATAGTTCCTCTATAATTATTTTTGGGATTGATGAGCAACATATCATTCAAGTTGAACAGAAGTTGGCTTCTGCTTTTCAGATTGTGCGAACAGAAAAAGAGAAATCGAAATTTGGATAATAACAAAGTTTTATTTCAAAAATGTAAGTATTACAAAGTTATGACTTCCCTTTTATAAAATGAAGAAGAATGCAGAGATTACAAATAAGCAATGTGAGAATAAATACATTTATACTGACTAGTGGCTAGACAAAACCAGACTGCATAGGTGGCGCAGTTAGAGGGGTAGGCTAACCGCCCGACCACATACCCAAGAGATGACAAGCCGCCAGAGGAGACCGCAAGTCCGCCCGACAACCAAGTCGCTGGAGAGAGACCACCAGACCGCACGACCATCAAGCCGCCAGAGTGAAACCGCCAGACTGCCCGGTCTCCAAGCCTCCAGAGAGAAACCGTCAGACCGCCCGGTCTCCATTCTTCAACACTCCCCTCAAGTTGGAGCATATATATCAATCATGAACAACTTGTCGCAAATGTGAAAAAAGGAAGCGGACACAGACTTGATGAAGATATCTGCCAACTCGTTGTCTGAAGTAACGAACGAAGTACAAATCTGGTTCTTCAAGATATCTTTCCTGATGAAATGACAGTTAACTTCGATGTGCTTTGTTCTCTCATGAAATACCAAATTTTTGGAGATATATATAGTGGATTTGTTGTCGCAGAACATAGGTAGAGGATGATTATAGACTTCTCCTAAGTCAAGCATGAGAGCCCGTAACCACTTTAACTCACAAGTGGTTGACGTCATACTCCGATATTCAGCTTCTGCACTAGACCTGGAGACAACAAATTGTTTCTTGCTCTTCCATCTCACTAGGTTTCCTCCCACAAATGTGCAAAAGCCCGATGTGTACTTGCGATCACCTTTGTCGTCAGCATAGCTAGAATCTGAGTAGACTTCAACATTTAAATGTCCATTCCTCTGAAACAGTAGTTCCTTACCTGGCGCCTCTTTGACATATTCCAATATCCCGCGGGCAGATTGTAGATGACACTCCCTAGAAGTTGCATGAACTGACTTACCTTGCCTACAACATAAGAGATTTCGGGTCTTGTTACCGTGAGATAAATGAGTTGTCAACCAGATGCTTGTATCTTGTAACATCTGACAGAGGAGGCGAGTCATTTGTCTAGGTTTTATCTTCTCCAGTAGTCATAGGGCATCAGACAAGTTTAGCCCCAGTTAACCCTATCTCTTTTAGAAGATCAAAAACATACTTACGTTGGGAGAGGACCAAAGAATTGAGATTTCGAGAGATTTCTATCCCCTGGAAGTACTTTTGGGAGCCCATATCTTTCGTAACAAGGTGTTGACGGAGATGTTTCTTTGTCTGCGCTATACCAGTCTGGTCATCGCCAGTGAGAAGAATATCATCCACATATACAACATGAACCATTAGACCCAGAGCGGTTTTGAATATGAATAAAGAGTGATCGACAGAGCTTCTTGTGAACCCAATAGCTGTCACAATGCCGCTGAACTTATCAAATCACGCATGAGCGCTCTGCTTTAGGCCATAGATGACCTTCTTCAGCCTGCTTACACGTGTCTCCCCCTGAGCAACATACTTAAAAGATTTCTCCATGTAGACATCCTCTTGTATATCACCATAGAGAAAAACATTCTTGACATCTAGTTGTGAAATGAGTCAATCCCTATTGACGACCACGGACGGGAGAACCCGAATAGTGCTGAGACGAGCAACAAGAGAGAAAGTGTCAAAGTAATCAACGACATAGGTCTGAGTGAAACCTTTAGCGTCCAGTCGGGCCTTGTAACGGTCTACACTGCCATCCAGACGGAACTTCACAACAAAGACCCAGCAACAGCCAACAACATCGATGCTCAAAGGAGGAAAAAGAGTCCATGTACCCCGCTGGTGAGGGTGTCAATTTCCTCATCCATAGCGGACTTCCAATGAAGAACAACAAGGGCGTCCTGGTATGTGCGGGGAGTGGCAGTGACAGTGATAGCTAACGCAAAATTCCTGCAAGAAGGGGTAAGACGAGCATAAAAAATAACAGTAGTAAGCGAATGCTGGGTACACGCTCGCACCCCTTTGCGAAGAGCAATGAGAACATTCAGGTCGTCGTGTTCATCAGTGTCTGTTGCATCCGCGGAGGAGAGAAATGGTCCGGGAGTAGAGAAAGACGACAAAGGCGGAGATAGCAGAGGAGATGGTGGACACGGTGGAGGAGGAGGGGTCTCGGTGGGCGTTGACCGAATGGAGGTGATGGTAGGAGAAGCATGAATATCAGGAAGAAGGGATGAATTGTGAGAGAAATAAGACACATTTTCGAAGAAGGTAACGTCCGCAGAGACGAACTGCTTCCGAAGAACAGGATCAAAACAACAATAGCCTTTCTGAGTGGAAGAGTAACCCAGAAAGACACACTTGGTGGCACAGAGAGATAGTTTGTCACGAGTGGCAGTGGGAGCGTGCACAAAAGCCGTACACTCAAAGATACGTAGAGGAAGAGGGAAGGGATCCTTACCCGAATAGAAAATGGACAACGGTGTGTGGCCATGGTGAACTGTGAAAGGAATGCAATTGATGAGATAGCTGGAGATAAGAATGACATAGCCCCAACAAGAGCGATATACCTACATTTGTGTCATTAGGGTTCGATCGACATCAAGGAGAACAGTTTTTGCGTTCAGCCACTCCATTTTGTTGCGAGGTATAAACACAACTAGTTTGATGTATAATGTCATTTTGCACACAAAAAGAAGAAAAATCATGGCTAATATATTCTTTGGCATTATCAGAACGAAAAATCTTAATAGACGTAGCAAATTGCGTTTTAATCATATAATAAAACGATGTCCATACAGATAATAACTCGGAGCGCTCTTTTAAGAGATACATCCATGTACACCGAGAGAAATCATCAAAAAAAGATACAAAATATGAACTACCCCGACCTACAGTGAGGGTAGGAGCAGGTCCCCAGACATCAAAGTGAATTAAATCAAACGGACGAGAAGAGCCACGACCTTGCTTCGGCGGGAAGGATGAGCGGTGATGTTTGCCAAGTTGACATGCGTCACAGTTGAGAGGACTGTGCGGAGGTAGGTGGGGGCAGAAGCTGTCGAAGAAGTCGTGGAGGAGGATGACCAAAACGAAAATGTCATTGGAGAAGATCCGTAGAAGAAGAAGAAAAAACAGATAGATCAGATATATTGTCTAAGAAGTAGAAGCCGCCGCTCTCAGTCCCAGTAGCAATCGTCTTCTGGGAGATCGGATCCTGAAAAGAACAAGAAGTAGAAGTGAATGTGACGGAGCAATGCAGTTGCTTGCAGAGAGAAGTAACAGATAATAAATTACATGGAAACATGGGCACGTAGAGGGTGTCTGTCAGGCGAAGAGACGGAGTGACTTGAACCACTCCCGCCCCGTTGACCGGTGAGGGAGAGCCATCCACAATGAAGACCGGGGGCAACCGATCATGTGTTTCTAGGAGAGAAAAACACTGAGGATTGCCGGTCATATGATTAGTAGCACCTGAGTCAATCAACCATTTACCTTGAGTCACCATATGAGCACTACCTGAAGACGTGACCACTGAGACGGACTGCTTTGAAGAAGAGGTGGAAGCATCACCAGATGGGCGAAGATGCGGATGTTTCATCCCGCAACGATCAACCTTATGGCTGGTGCGAACACAGTGAGAGAAGAGAAAACGGGAAGGTCCAGCTCCGCCGGAAGGATGACTGTGACCGCCAGAGCCACTCCGCTGAGTATGATGAGCATATGTGTTAGGGAGCGGTGGGGAGGATAACAGCAGACGCTGAAGCAGAGAGGTATCAGAGAGAGCCATAGAGAATAAGAGAACGGGCAGAAAGGAAGTCGCGTGAATAGGGAAAAGAAGCCGCACAAACAGAAAAGAGGCCGCACGATACCAAAGGATCTCAGGGCGACAAGGAGGTCGCGAAATCAGGTCGCGAGCAGAGAATAGAGAAGGCAGACAAGAACTCGTGCAAATAGTAAAAGAGGAAACCGCGCGAATAGAAACGAAGCCGCGCGAAAGACAGATCGCGGGGCGAGAGGGAGGTTGCGGGCAGAGAGCGGAAAGGCGCGCGAACAGAGAAACGAGGCCGCACACACAGAGGACAACGACAAGGAAGGAAAGGAGAACGCGCGGACAGGGCTCAAGCAGAAAGGGACAAACCGCGCAGACAGAAGATGCTCACAGAGTCAAGCGGAAAAGATCGAGTCCTCTGATATCATGTGCGAACAAAAAAAGAGAAACCGAAATTGGGACAATAACAAAGTTTTATTTCCAAAAAATGTAAGTACTACAAAAGTATGACCTCCCTTTTATAGAATGGAGGAGAAGTGAGAGATTACAAATAAGCAATGTGAGACTAAATACATTTATGGTGACTAGCGGCTAGACAAAACCAGACTGCATAGGTCGCGCGGTTAGACGGTAGGCTAACCACCCGACCACGTACACAAGAGATGACAAGCCGCCAGAGGAGTCCGCAAGACCGCCCAACAACCAAGCCGCTGGAGAGAGACCGCCAGACCCGGCCATCAAGCCGCTAGAGTGAAACCTTCAGACCGCCCGGTCTCAAAGCCCCCAGAGAGAAACCGCCAGACCGTCCGGTCTCCATACTTCAACACAGATTACAAATTTTGGATGATCTTCAGTATTTTATTGAAATTGAGATACCTAGATCTAGCGGAATATTATGATTTACTAACGAAAATATCTTTTGGATCTTCTCACCGAAATTGGATATCTTGGAGTTAAACCCTTGGATAGCCTAGTAGATCCTAAGCTATGATATTCAATTGACCTTCTAGTGCACTGTGGTAAAATTAATTTACCTGACTATTGCCAGATTTTGGATATTTTCTGTGTTGTTGGGTTAATTAGTTAATTTATGCACAATCCTAAAATTCAGCCTCACGAAGTTGCTCTTCGCATCCCCAGGAATTCCCAGGAATTAAAGTGGTCTTGCTTCTCCCAACTCAGTAGATTGGGCTGGATCTATCTCATAGAAGATTTACTAGCGTGTAATCTATTTTTGTTGGAGAGTCTAATTTCTTGAAAAAGTAAAAAACTGAATGTGGTGCTTGATCATCTACTGAAGCAGAATGTAAAGCCATTGCTCGTACTAGTGAGTTTATGTGGGGCAGAATGTCAGATCTATCTTGGATGAGTTAGGATTTCTTGTTCAGAGAGACATAAAATTGCACTGTGATAAGCAAGCTGCTATTCATATCACCTCTAATCCTCTCTTTCTCGATCAAACCAAGCTTATAGAGATTGATTGTTGTGTGTGATAAAATTCCGAACAAAATCATTTTCAGTGTTTTTGTTTAGATTGGTGCTCAATTGACATACGTGTATACCAAAGCTATTGATGTAAAAATTCTTCATTTGTGCTCCCTCAAGCTGGGAATGGTACATGCATATGGCATTAGCTGGCGTGTGTTTGTGTTAAAAATCAAGCTACCTTAATTCACTTAATGGTGGCAAATGCGGAATTTGCTAGGGTTTTCCCTGATATATGTATTTTGTGGCTGCCTTTGCATTTGAATGAAGGTATAAGTGTAAGGTGGACCTAAAGGTACTCCACTCAAATATAGCAGTATCATCTCCCTTCACTCAAATATAACAGTATCATCTCCCTTCACTCAAATATAACAGTATCATCACATATAATTATGTTAATATCAATCACCATATCATTGATCCTATTCACATGAATATTTTTTCATTTATCTCTATCCACCGTTTCCAACATCATTCCTATTATCATTATCCTTTCAACTTCCAATAAATTATAGCCAACCCCCAAGTTCTTGTCTTTTTTAATCATTTTCACCTAATTTTTGGTAAACAGTCGACATATATTGAAGATAAACAATCAACACAATTCTTTGCTTTTTCCATGTAATGTTCTCAAATTCCACGGAATTGGCGGTCTGAAATTGGAATTCAATTGCCAATTCCAATTCTGGCTGTTCGGCAACAGAAAAATTTTGCTGGAATCAGAATTCAAATGAATTCCGATATGAATTCATTTACACGCGTAAGAAGCAGCCCGATTTCTGACCTCAGCCGGCCTGATTTCCCAATTCCCGCACAGTGTGATTCCGCACAATGCCTTTGACCGTGCGATCCACCGCTCTGCACCTCCTCCTTCGCGACTCATCTCACGCTCGCTACTCTCTCTCGACACCTCTACTCCGGGTGCCAATTAGGAGGATCTAGCTTCGTTTACATTTACTCTATTGATTATATATGAATTTATGTTGTGTTGCGGACTTTTTTTATGTTGTAGACTTGCGTTTTCATTCCGTGGACTTGTGTTTTTATAATATGCACTTATATTTTTTTTCTGATATTTTAATTCAGTTGAATTTAATGTCTTAAATTTAAAATTTCAATTCCGTTTATTGAATTCTTAGATACAACTGAACATTAAAATTACTAATTTCAATTCCCGTGACAGAATTCCTGCATTCAACGAACAACAAAATTGAAATCGACTTCAATTTCAATTCCCACATCTCAATTCCTACCAAACGAACAGAACCTATAGGAAATTTGATCCAAATATTGAACTTGAACATTTCTTACTTATTTTTCACCGTAATCAGTTTAATTTGCTTTACATCATTGTTGTGACATCTTAGTCAACCATTTCGTACTTTTCACCACAATTGGTATTGAAGGTAGGAAATAAGGCAACTCATCACAGAACTCACACGCATAATATCCTCCCAATTCATTCAAAACATATAACTGACTACACGTACATAAAATGCTCTCTTTCCCAAGCATTTCCTCCTCAAAAATGCAATTAGCTGCAATCAATGTGTAACTTTGAAAATATTCAGAGAGGTCTGGCTTTTTTGAGTTTGTTCACTTTTATCTTTTGCTGATTTTGTTGCTATAGCTTACTTAAACTCTTACATATTATCTTTAGTTCTTTACTAATGGCGGAGAGAAGCTCATTGTGGGTTTTGTTTAATTCTGTTTTTGAAAATAAATATTTATGACAGTTATTCCCATTGAGCATGCTGCGGAGCAGAGACAAGGACGTGCTTTGGGCTCGTTCGGGGCTGATTTGGTAACTTTCCATATATGGCGTGCCCGAATCGACGATCGGACTCCGCGATTGCGCCCGGAGCGTCGTCTCGAGTCAAAACACTATATTAGTTTATATTTTTCAGTTTATTATTGATGTATTTTAAGGGCCGAACCCACCGGCCAATCATAGTCGTTGATGGGGGATGCCCTAGCCTTCTTTTATTATAAATAGGAGTCTTGAGGGCTGAATGGATTCATTGCAGAATTTGGAGAAGAAGTATTCCCGGATTCCAGCGATCCCTCCTCGGTGCCGACGCCGTGGAACCCTAGGTGACGACTCCTAGACGCTCAAACTTCCCCCCAAGGTACTACCCATCCATAGACTTCTTCTTCCCCCTCCGAAACCCTCATCCACAACCCTTACAGCCCCCAAATCCCAACCCTTACCGCTGTTCAGGAATCAAGGGCACTGTTCAGGAACACTGCCCACGATTACTGTTCACGATTACTGTTCACCCGGGTACTATTCACCCAAAACACTGTTCACGCCGGCCTCCATCTTCCCCTCCTCCCTAATCCGTCAACTCCCCTACGTGGATCCACCATCCTAACAACCATAAAATTCTATATCCGTCCAGATCTAGGATTCTGGCCACCCGATCCATTATTTCCACCGCACAAACCTTCCAATTTTGCCCGGATCCGCTCCTAAATAGCGGATCTACCCATCCCCGGCCCGGATCTACTCATTCGTGGCCGGATCCGCCGTTTTACCATCCGTTATCACCATTTTCCGCCGAGGGCAGCCACCATCACCGTCGTCTCGCCACCGGTTCCACCCCCGATTGCCGATCTACACATCCGGCCCTCCAAATCTTCAGTGTCTCGGTTCATCCCTCTACGTTGTGAGCATTTATGGTATTGTATTCTATGATTTGACATTTTTCACTTTGGCGTTTTATTGTACTGTGCTGTGCTGAGATTATTGTTGCGTGGAAATTTGTTTTATTATATTAATAATTGCAGGAGTTATTCGCCGCACGCTTGCTTTGGCCCTCCGAGCGGATGAAAGCCATTATAAAAATTGCTAAAATTAATTGTTTGTTTTCTAATTCAATTATTTGCGTGGTGCTATTAATTTCATTGCTTATAGTAATTGTCGTTGCCGACCGACGGCCACCGTGGATAGCATGGCATTAGTGTGTTACCCCTGCACCTGCACGTAGAGTTGTAGTTTCCGAGTACCACTAGCCTGTTGGGTTGACAATTTGACTTGGTCAAATTGTCAAAGTCCTTTTGTTTAAGTTTTTTATTATTATCATTAAGTTTTCATGCATTTATGAATGGGAGAGAGAGAATGTAATAAATGGGTAGGTGGAGAGTTGTATTTATTAGGAGAGAGTTTTGGGTTTTGGTTTTGCCTATAAATAGGCCTTGTATAGTTCATTTCTTGCTTGCTGAAAGTAGAGAAGAAAAATCCTCCCATCTTGTTTGAGTTTGTGAGAGAGAGCGCTGCAGCGCAAAGGGAGTTTTGGAAGTTGGTTTGCCGAGCGGGTAGAGGGGCAAGCCGGGCGAGTTGCTTCTAACCGGGCGACTAGAAGTAGAGGCCGCGCGGTCTGGCGAGCGCGCAGCGAGTGAGAGCCCGCGAGCTTTGTGTGACTCGCGTGTCAGGTGATCTCGGCAGGTGGAGCTCGCGCGGGTACAGGTCGCAAGTTGGGCGGTCAAGCTGCGAGTGGGGTGCAGGCTCGCCTGGTGTTTTAGGCGCGAGGTGGTGAAGGAGATCTCGCTGGGATTGAGCTCGCGAGTGGTGGCGGGAGCTCGCTCGCGAGAGGCGGTACTCGCCTATAGAGAGAAGGAGCCCGCGCGGTTGTTGCGGTCTCGCCGGGGTGTAACCGCGCGACCTGGCGGACTCGCCAAGTTGGTACTCGCTTAATAGGGGAGGTCGCGCGGCTTGACTTGGCGGGCTCGGTTTTGGTGTTGACCTGTGGTGCCAAGTGAAGTCATTTGGGGTTTGGGATCGCGTGGGACCATACACCGTTTACAACAAAAGTGGATCAGAGCCCGGTTCCGATTCCTGGGACCTGTGGGTACTGGCCACCACGCTTCGCCTGCGCTACAAAATGCACAGAGGACCGCATTGAGAGAAGCTAAGAAGAGGGATAAGAAGGCTTTGTTCATTCTGTACCAAGGGGTGGATGAAGCTACGTTTGAGAAGATCTCGGACGCCGAGACCTCGAAGGAGGCATGGGAGATCTTGCAGCGCTCCATGCAGGGAGTAGACAAGGCCAAGAAGGTTAAGTTGCAATCCCTCCGAGGCCAGTATGAGATGATAAGGATGCAAGGCTCAGAGAAGGTTGGCGACTACGTGACCCGTCTGCGGACGCTCACAAATGAGATGAAGAGAAACGGGGAGACGATAGACGAGGTCAGCTTCATGGAGAAGCTCCTGCGTTCTATGTCTAAGAAGTTCCGACACGTGGTGGTGGCCATCGAAGAATCGAAGGACCTCACAGTGATGACGGCGGATGAACTGATAGGTTCGCTACAAGCACATGAGTATCGGATGGTGCAAGATGAGGAGGAGTCGAGTGGCTTGGGGAAAGCACTTCAGACTCAACTCTTTTGGAGAAAGTTCAGGAAGAGGAGGAGGCCAGCGTGGTCGAGGCTACCAAGGCAGAGGTAGAGGAGGAAGAGGTGGAAGAGATTTTGGAAGAAATCAGTTCACCAGGAGCGGTAGAGCAACATCATGGTTGGAAGCAAGATGCAGGAGGTAGAGGAAGAGGCCAAGGTAGAGGTCAAGGCAGAGGACAGGGAAGAGACCAGGGAAGAAGTCAAAGAGGAGGAAGAGATATGTCTCAAACTCAATGTTACAACTGTAACAAGTTTGGACATATGAGTTACGACTGCTGGGCTCCCAAGAGAGGTGGTGAAGCCAACCACTACGCGGAGGCTAGCAACACGGGTGGAGACCCGATGATGTTCCTTACTATCCAAGGCGCTGCAGGAGGAAGGAATGGAGTGTGGTACCTAGACACTGGAGCTAGTAACCACATGTGTGGTGATAAGGAGCTATTCACCAGCCTTGAGCGAAGAATGGAGAGATGTCAGTTTTGGCGATGCCTCGAAGATCTCTGTGGAAGGAAGAGGAGTGATCGCGGTGACGATGAATGGGAAGAAGGTGCTCATCAACGACGTCTTCTATGTACGGGCTTGAGGAGTAACATCCTAAGTCTTGGACAGCTGGTGGAGAAGGGCTATCGCGTCCTGTGAGGGATAGCACTTTAGCGATGAAGGATAGCCAAGGAAGAGAGGTGGTAAGAGTGAAGATGGCGACGAACCGCCTCTTCCCTCTAAGTTTGGATGCCAAGGAGACGGCATGTCTTGCGAAGACAGGAGAAGAGGAGGAAGCTTGGCTGTGGCACCACGGATGGGGCATCTGGGGTTCACAGGCCTGAAGCTGTTGTCTGGATCCAAGATGGTGGAAGGGCTGCCTATGACCACACCTCCTCAAAGGGTCTGTGAGGCATGCACGAAGGGGAAGCAAAGAAGGGAGACATTTGAAGGTGGCAAGTCTCGGAGAGCTACAAGGCAATGGAGCTAGTTCATTCGGACATTGCTGGTCCTTTTGAGACTACTTCAATTGTGGAAGCAGATACTACATCACGTTCACCGACGACTTCAGTAGGAAGTGTTGGGTATACTTTCTGAAGGAGAAGGCAGAGGCTCTGGACAAGTTCCAAGAGTTCAAGGCAATGGCTGAGAAGGAAGTTGGGCAACCACTGAAGGTGCTCCGGACAGATAGAGGAGGGGAGTACATCTCTAGGCTGTTTGATGACTACTGCAGAGAATGGGGGATCTCACACCAGTTGACGGCGGCGTACTCGCCTCAACAAAACGGAGTGGCGGAAAGGAAGAACCTAACCATTATGAACATGGCGCGGAGCATGGTGAAGGGCAAGGGGTTGCCAAAGAAGTACTGGGCGGAAGCGGTTCAGGTAGCGGTGTACTTGCTAAACGTTGCCCAACCAAGAGTGTGAAGTTCAAGACACCGTTTGAAGCTTGGTGTGGGAGGAAGCCCAGTGTGAAGCACCTGAGGGTCTTCGGGTGTGTAGCTTATGCTCACATCCCGGACCAGAGGAGGAGGAAGCTGGACGATAGAAGTGAAAAGTGCATTTTTGTAGGCTACGCTCCTGCGAGCAAGGCTTACAAGTTGTACAACCCCGGAGACGGAGAAGGCCATTATCTCAAGGGATGTTGTGTTTGAAGAAGGGAGTAGCTGGAGCTGGGATGAAGCAACGAGAGGGATCAAAGGAATGTTCTTCGAAGATGATGAAGAAGAGGATGGTCAGGAAGCAGAGGCTGAGATGGGAGGAGCTGAGCCACCATCACCACCCAGCAGGGAGCCAGGGGGAGCTCTCACTCCTACTCTAGTGGAGCAAGCACTAGTAGAGGTGGTTCCAGTGGAGCAAGCACCAGCGGGAGCAAGGAGGATCGTCCTCAACCTCGGATGAGGAGGTTGGAGGAGATCTACGAGGAGACGGCACCAACTGCTAACAATTTTTCTTTATATTGTCTCTTAGCAGATGTTGAGCCATACTCTTATGAGGAAGCAGCCAAAGAGAAAACTTGGAGGAGTGCTATGGATGTGGAGATAGCCTCCATTAAGAAGAACGACACCTGGAAGCTGGTGGATCCACCTGTAGGCCAAAAACCCCTCGGGGTGAAATGGGTCTATAAGGTGAAGAAGAACAAAGATGGGGGCGTGGAGAAGCATAAGGCGAGGCTAGTCGTGAAGGGCTACCGCCAAGTTCAGGGAGTGAACTATGATGAAGTCTTCGCACCGGTAGCGCGGATAGATACCATCCGGCTGATCATCGCGCTAGCCGCACATCACGGGTGGAAGATAATGCAGATGGACGTGGTCTCTGCTTATTTGAATGGCTACCTGGAGGAGGATGTGTACATCGAGCAGCCTCCTGGGTACGTGGTGAAAGGGCAGGAGAGAAAGGTCTGCAAGCTTGACAAGGCACTCTATGGTTTGAAGCAGGGAGCTAGAGCTTGGAACGGCAGGATAGATGCTTACTTACAGAAGCATGGCTATCAGAAGAGCCCGCATGAGCACGCACTCTACACCAAGGTAGACAAGGATGGAGGCATGATGATTATCTGCCTATACGTGGATGACATAATCTTCACAGGGAACAATGCTGGGATGTATGAAGAGTTCCGGGTATGATGAAGAGAGAGTCGAAATGACGACTGGGAGAGTTGAGCTACTTCCTGGGAGTGGAAGTGAAGCAGGGAGAAGATGGGATCTTCATATCCCAGAAGAAGTATGCAGAGGAGATCTTAGAGAAGTTCAGGATGGAGAACAGCAAGCCCATCTCTACCCCTGCCGACCCAGGCCTGAAGTTGAGCAAAGAGATTAAGGAAGGAGCGGTAGACTCCACCTTATTCAAAAGCTTGGTGGGAAGTCTACGTTACCTAACCTTCACCCGACCGGACATCATGTATGCGGTCGGGGTAGGAGCAGGCATATGGAGGAGCCGAAGGAAGACCACTTCACGGCAGCGAAGAGGATCCTGAGGTACATCAACGGGACAAGAGGTCACGGGCTGAAGTACTCCACTGGAGAGGAGCTGAAGTTAGTTGGATACTCCGATAGTGACTATGGAGGCGACGGTGAACGATCGGAAGAGCACTTCCGGATATGCTTTCAATATGGGGACGGGGTGTTCTCTGGAGCTCAAAGAAGCAGGCAACGATAGCTCTATCGTCCTGCGAGGCTGAGTACATTGCAGCAGCAGCTGGCACCTGCCAAGCCATTTGGCTAAGGAATCTGTTGGAGAGCTTGCAGCATGAAGTGGATGGGCCAACGACTATGTTGGTGGACACACATGTCGGCCATCCAGCTCGCGAAGAACCCGGTACTACATGGAAGGAGCAAGCACATCGAGACGAGGTATCATTTCCTCCGTGAGCAGGTAGAGTTGAAGACAGTGGAAGTGAAGTATTGCCCGACCGCCGAGAGCAAGTCGCGGACATCTTCACCAAGGCATTGAAGGTGGACACGTTCCTGAAACTCAAAGGCAAACTCGGCATGTGCTGCCAAGTTTGAGGGGAGTTTGTTGGGTTGACAATTTGACTTGGTCAAATTGTCAAGTCCTTTGTTTAAGTTTTTTATTATTATCATTAAGTTTTCATGCATTTATGAATGGGAGAGAGAGAATGTAATAAATGGGTAGGTGGAGAGTTGTATTTATTAGGAGAGAGTTTTTGGTTTTGGTTTTGCCTATAATAGGCCTTGTATAGTTCATTTCTTGCTGCTGAAAGTAGAGAAGAAAAATCCTCCCATCTTGTTGAGTTTGTGAGAGAGAGCGCTGCAGCGCAAAGGGAGTTTTGGAAGTTGGTTTGCCGAGCGGGTAGAGGGCAAGCCGGGCGAGTGCTTCTAACCGGGCGACTAGAAGTAGAGGAGCGCGCGCGGTCTGGCGAAGCGCGCAGCGAGTGAGAGCCCGCGAGCTTTGTGTGACTCTCGCGTGTCAGGTGATCTCGGCAGGGGGAGCTCGCAGAGCGGGTGGAGCTCTCGCAGGTGGAGCTCGCGCGGGTACAGGTCGCAAGTTGGGCGGTCAAGCTGCGAGTGGGGTGCAGGCTCGCCTGGTGTTTTAGGCGCGAGGTGGTGAAGGGAGATCTCGCTGGGATTGAGCCGCGAGTGGTGGCGGGAGCTCGCTCGCGAGAGGCGGTACTCGCCTATAGAGAGAAGGAGCCCGCGCGGTTTGTTGCGGTCTCGCCGGGGTGTAACCGCGCGACCTGGCGGACTCGCCAAGTTGGTACTCGCTTAATAGGGGAGGTCGCGCGGCTCTGACTTGGCGGGCTCGGTTTTGGTGTTGACCTGTGGTGCCAAGTGAAGTCATTTGGGTTTGGGATCGCGTGGGAACCCATACACGTTTACAACATAGCCTACCCTACATCAGAACACAGGTTTAATGGAGCACCGTCTAACGGGAAAATAAGAGAATTCTTCTAGATATTACAAAACCAGAATATCTGCATGACAAATTTGTTGCCTAAAACCAATCCCTCTATATCCTGTTAATCCTTGTCAGTAAAAGGCTGCAAAGACTGTGGCTTGTAATCCTAACAATTTTCTCTAAACTATTACTTTTATCAGTAAGAAGGGGAGTCTTGGCGCACTAGTTGAGGTTCTTAGGTTCTATATAACAAAAAGATCTGTGTTTGTAAATGGTGTTTTTCCGCCTTATACTAAGTTCCTCTCTCATACTATATGTGAACATACATTTATTTTTCACGCTGAGATGCAAAATTGTAATCTTGTTATTTTTTGTTCCCTTCTAAAGGACGCTAACTTCCCCTGTTGATCTGCTTAAATGCTTGAACTCTATCAAAGAATTTGCCTTTGTCGCATCCGAATACCCAGTTGTCATAACTTTAGAGGACCACCTTACTCCGGATCTCCAGGCTAAAGTTGCTGAGGTGAACTTAATTCCTGAATGAAGTTTGATGAGCAGTTTTGTACTTAGATGTCTAATTACTAAATGACTGTTTTTGCTCTTTTTTTGTTGCAATATAGATGGTCATTGATACATTTGGAGATATGCTGTATTATCCCAACTCTGACCATGTTACAGAATTTCCTTCACCTGAATTACTGAAGAAGAAGATTATTCTTTCAACCAAACCCCCAAAAGAGTATCTTGAATCTAAGAGTTTCAAGGAGGAAAATAAATCTCAAACTGGGAAGACATCTAATGAGGAAGAAGCGTGGGGGAAGGAGGTTCCAGATTTGAAGACTGCAATAGAAACTTATGAGGTGGGTACTACGGCATTGATGGGTACTGTGAGTAATGTTTATTCATGAACGGTTGAGCATATTCATAATTTTTGTTTTAATTGCAGCAAGAGGATAACAACAGTGATCATGATGATGAAGATGATGATCCACAACAGAAGAGTCAAGCTCCAGCGCTACAATATAAGCATCTGATAACTATTAGGGCTGGGAAACCTAAGGGTTCCTTAATAGATGCACTAAAGGCGGATCCAAATAATGTGAGACGTCTGAGTCTGAGCGAACAACAACTTACAAAGGCAGCTGCAACACATGGAACTGACTTAGTCCGGTATATTGTAGTTTCTTTGGTTCATTGCTAAAATATGTGTTCTCCCCGTCATAATAGAATAATGATTTTCTTAGGAGTTAGAATGGAAGATGCAGGACAAGGCTGGAGTGTAGTTATCGGGCTGATAACTTTTTCAAATCTATTATGTTTATTATTATTTCCTATATTTTTTCTTAGTCTATTTTCCCTAAATATTAGTATGCCCGAAACGAGAATGTTATGATTGATGTTTGACAAAACTCGACAAGACAAATAAGAAATTGAGGGAATATGTTTACGATCTTTGCGTTGAAGATCATTGTAATGTTATACTATGAATCCTCATCATGGCTGCATTTGCAGGAGCTCAAGAGGTGAGAGAGCTTGGCATAGGATAAAGGGAAGGTCATTGTGTAAATATGCACTAAGAGAACTCTAATGAATGAATGCGCATGTAGTGGTGTAGGAAGATGTAAATGAATGTGATGCTCATGCAGTTGTCCAACATTGGCTTGCAATAATTCTGAAATTATGAAGGGAATAGATAAACACGCACAATCAAGATTAGACTAAGTCATACAAACAAGATCAAGTTACAATTAAATAAGAGTGCATATACTCAACAAATAAATCCTTCAAGTAAGTTCGAGTAATTGAGCAAATTTTTACAAATAAATCATATGATTTCCAACAAGTATTCAACACAGGAAAATAAACTTCCAAATTAGAACTTGCACAAAAAATTGAAACTGAAATGATGAGTTCATTGCAAATTTTCCTTTTGGATAGCAATTGGATTCAATTTTGCCGCAGGTTTGGACTTTCCAAAGGCTGTAATTGAAGTCGGAGGTTTGCTGGCAGACGACGAACCTTTTGAACAGTGGATGGGCGTCAGAAATTTGACGGTCTGTGAAGTTGGGAGTAGAAGGGTTTTGCTTTGGTTGGCCTAAAACATGAGAAGATCGGGGGTTGTTGACCTATGAATGTTGCCAAATACTGGACAAAGCTTGGACGATGGATGTAGTTGCTATATAGGGGCGATCGAGGGACTGTAGGTGGCCGACGAGATGAATGACCACCAAAACCTCTGCTGGTGGAGTTATTTTCCTTCCAGGAGAACGATGGCTGCCAATGCTTGAGTTGGAATGTGGAAATTGCTGACTGTGGGGAGTTGTAGAAGGGAGGAGATGCTTTGACTGTGAGGGAGAAGCTTTCCTTTCCTGTTTAGGAACCATAAATGACAAGTACTCCGTGGAACCTAGCTTCTTTTGACAGTTGCTGGAGAATCCTGAGGTTGCATGGGAGTTAATATTCGATGAAGGGTTGTGATGAAGAGGGGGTTTCAGCCAAATGAAAGGAAAGTAAAGCTTTGGCTTCGACACGTAGCGCTTCACGAATTCAGCATCGTGAAATGATTACAAAACCTAAAATCATCCGTATTATGAACCTTATGAATACTTGAACCGATTCACTGATCCTACCACTGAGCTTCAACACCCTATCTCGTGACCTATAAAGTTGTCATCTCATACTATAACACCTAAGAGCAAGGCTACAAATATCGGATGTTAGCGATATGTCGGATTGAGTTACATAACAGACGACTTTGATTGGTTGTCACGATAAACACTAAAGTATACATATATAATTTGCGAAAAATAGAGAAAACATGTAGAAAATATCCCGTTGACGCTGCTCTGAATGTGACAACATGCTCAGATCGTCCATACGATGACCTTAGCCTCTCCTCCTACTGGTGTAAACCCAAACAGGCTCCGATATGATCGGCCGACCCATGAACTATGATCCACATCAAGTCGCCCGGGCTTAAAATCATTCATCTCTGCAGAATGAAGATGGACATCCTCTTTCCTTAGTTCAAGAGCGAGTGAGTCGAGCTCACCAACTGACATCCACGTGTCATCAATGGTTGGTCGCCCCTCCAATTTATTAAGTATCGTGCAATGCGTCTGTCTGGTGTTGAAATATAGTCATGGACAACAATGTGATCGATACTCTTAGAATCTGTTTTAAAAGTCCTCTGACATGTCCGACATGCATGTCGACATATCATTTTTGAGAGCAAAATGATATTTTTCTAAAAAAAAATAGATTATATCATTTTATAAAATACTGACCAACATATCCATTTTTTTCCGATATATTGGGCGACACGACATTTAAATATATCGTCCAATTTTTTTATTATGTTAGCAATGTATGTTAGATGAGCTTACCAGACATATCCAACAAGCAATGCCTTGGTGTTTATTGTTTGCGGATGATATCGTTTTGGTTGATGAGACGTGCAAGGGTATAAACGCAAAACTTGTATCTTGGCGAGACACTTTAGAAAAGAAGGGTTTTAGGTTGAGTAGGGCAAAGACAAAGTATATGGAGCTTAAATTTAGCAGTACAAGAAGGGCGGATGACGTCGTTATTAAGTTGGGTGATCAAGATATTTCTCGTAGTGATTGTTTTAAGTATCTTGCATCGATAATTCAGTACGACGGAGGTATTGATAAAGAGGTGACACATAGAATCCAAGCGGGTTGGTTGAAGTGGAGAGGCGCGTCAGAGATCTTATGCGATCTTAAAGTACCATTAAAACTCAAGGAAAAGTTTTACTGTACTGCAATTAGACCAACGATGCTCTCTATGGTTCTGAGTGTTGGGCAGTGAATTGTGTACATGAGTAAAAAATGGGAGTTGCAGAGATGAGAATGCTTAGGTGGATGTGTGGACACACGAGACTGGATAAAATTAGTAATGAATGTATCAGGTTTAAGACAGCAATGGCACCAATTGCAGAGAAGATGAGAGAAGCTCGACTAAGATGGTTTGGACACGTACAAAAGAGACCATTAGAGGCACCTATTAGGCGTTGTGAGAGTCTAGTCACTAGACATGTTAAACGAGGGAGGGGTAGACCAATAAAGACTTGGAATGAAGCTATACGAAAAGATATGATGTACTTAGACATTAATGAGATTATGACAAAAGATAGGACACAATGACGACAAAGGATCCATATAGACGACGCACTTAGTGTGAGAGGTTAGCCGCTCAAAGTATTCTACCATACCCTATCTAAGTATGGAATAGGGTATATATAGTACTTCCAGCTTAGGGCCAAACTCTAGAATGACACGAAACCCGTAAGCCTATTCGAGTCGGCCTCGACACGTGCGGACATATAACAAAAATAACCTAACAATCTCCTCCTATGTCCGCCGTGAACCCAGACTACGAATAGAGGGTGGTTTGTGCAAAGTTCAACCAACTGTGAATCATACACAACCGTGTCCAGCAGCTATTTCAAACAACATTAGACTTAAGCACAGAATAGTATGCACGCATAAGTAAAACAAAAACTTAGCTGCAACACAGAATAGTCTCAGGTACAACGAGGCACAGACCCAAAACGTCTGGTGTCCCAAACAAACAGAGAGCTAATAGTCCAATCAAAACAGTGCATAAAAATAAGAGCTAAACAATGCTCTGAACAGAAGTAGCAAAAGATAAACTACAAATACTCTAAAACTCATCATCCAGAAGATCATCCTGATTTGGATCCCAATCAACCAGTGCTCCTCCTATCCCAGCAACTCCTGCAATTTCAACAGAGAATTTCATTTCAGAATGAATTCTATCCTTTGCAAATTTGTAAATATCTAGTTCTTACACAAAGAGAACTTAGTATTTAAATATTTTAATTTGGCTGGGAGGACACGTTCACAGAGTATTATAGTTTTACCTCAGAATCTGATATCTGTTTCAACTGAAACGATTTTAGACTTCTGGACACCGCAGCTATATCTGTGATCCTATATGGAATGTCACAGTTACTGCCCTTCTAAAGTTAATTGGAACTCATCAAGTTTGGAATGGAACCAATCTCCAGAAGAAGAGACAAGACCAAGTCAGATTGTGTTATCAAGTTTGGAATAACACTCTCCTCCAAGGCAAAAGCCGAATCCAGGTGAAGTTGTTAGCATCAAGTTTGGAATGAAACAACTTACCAGATCCGAGCTCAGCAACCAAGAGCATCAACGGAACACAACATGCTTGCTTGACAAAGGAAATCGGAATAATCAAAACTTCCGGACAAAGGCTGAACTGAATCACCTAACGCTGAACTAAGGTCGAACTAAATCGCCTTTAGTCCCATTTCCCCCACAGTTTTGATTAGACGGTCTTTTGGCATTCCTTTCGTCAATGGATCAGCCAGGTTATCCTTTGAACGTACATCGATCAAAGTGATGATTCCTTGTTCTTTTAGATAATTCAACAAGGCATGTCTCAATCGTACATGTCTCCTCTTAGTATTATAGAGGGTATTCTTAACGACTTGAACTGCTGCTTGATTATCGCAATACAAGCTCAATGAGTTGACTTGTAACTTAGACAAGGGAATGTCTAGAATCAAGTTCCTGATCCAATCTGCCTCTTCACCGGCCAAGGCTAAGGCAAATAACTCAGCTTCCATAGACGACAATGCTATACAGGTCTGTCTTTTGGATTTCCAAGTAATAGCAGCTCCACCCAAAGTGAATATATATCCACTGGTGGACTTGCTGTTCCCGACTTCTGAACACCATGACGCATCAGAATGTCCCTCCACAGAAAGTGGGTAACCAGTGTAGCACAGAGCATGATCTTTAGTACCTTTCAGGTACCTCAGCAGCATATCTAGGGCTTCCCAATGCTCTTTGCCTGGATTACTCGTAAAACGACTCAGCATGCTAACCGAAAAAAGCAATGTCTGGTCTAGTACAACTTGTGGCATACATGAGACTACCAATTATTTTGGAATATTTGACTTGATCAATGCTGGTCTCTACGTTAGGACTCAACTTCGCATTATGATCAAATGGCGTCTCGATCGGCCTACAGTTATCATATCCCCAAGTAGAAAGAAGTTGCTCAATATAATGAGCCTGACTAAGAGTAACTCGACCCTTGTCAACTCTAACCTTCATACCTAATAGGGTATCCACAGGACCAAGGTCCTTAATGTCAAAAACTTTTGCCAGAGTGGATTTAATATCCCTAACTGCAGCAAGATTAGACCCCAAAATCAACATGTCATCTACATATAAGCATATGATGACTGTCAGATTCGACAATGAGCGATGGTAAAGGCATTTATCTGAGAGACTGGACTGAAATCCGAGGCTCTTTACCACCTGGTCAAACTTCATGTGCCACATCTTAGGCGCTTATTTAAGCCCATAGATTGATTTATCCAATTTGCACACTTTATCTTTTAGATCTTTCTGCACATAACCTTCAGGTTGTGCCATGTAGATCTCTTCATCAAGCTCTCCATTTAAGAAGGCTGTTTTCACATCCATCTGATGAACTATAAAGTTCTCGATAGATGCTAAGACCAGAAGAATTCTGATAGTCGACAGGTGACACACATGTGAATAAACATCAAAGTAGTCTATTCCCCCCTGTTGTTTATAACCTTTAGCTACGAGACGCGCTTTATACCTGGCTATAGACCCATCACTATGTAGTTTCTTCTTCAACACCCACTTGCATCCTAGGACTTTAGCGCCTTTCGGCAAGTCGACTAGATGCCAAGTATTGTTATGTAACAGCGAGTCCATCTCATCATCAATGGCTTCTGCCCACATCAACGAATCTCTAGATCTCATTGCCTCCTGGTAGGAGAATGGATCATCCTCTAAGTGGTAGGTGACGAAATTCTCACCAAAGTTCTTAGGGATTCTCTCTCTTGTAGATGCTCTAAGTGGAACAGTTTCCACCTCTATAGGTTGGGGAGCAGTGCCAGAAGGGACAGCTACAGGTTCTATGATAGATTCTGAAATCATATCATTAGACCCGGAAACAGACAAACAATGATCCTTGACAAATTTATCTTCAAAGAATATGGCATCTCTAGACTCTATCACGATATTTGTGGATAGATCGAAAAATCTGTCGGCTGTACTGTCTTCTGCACTACCTAAATAGACGCGTGTGGTCGTCCTAGGTCCCACCTTAGGCCTCTTAAGGTCTTGTAATCACACATATGCGATACAGCCCCAAGTCTTTAGAGTATCGTATCTACAAGGATGACCGTGCCACAGCTCATACGGGGTAGCAGTGAGCTGAGAATGAGACACTCTATTCAGAATGTGATTTGCAGCACGAACTGCTTCTCCCCAAAAGGAATTAGGCATGCCAGCTGTTAGGAGCATAGAGTTCAACATTTCTGTCAAAGTTCTATTCTTAAGCTCTGCAACACCATTTGACTGGGGTGAATAAGGAGCTGTGGTTTCAAGAATTATTCCCTCAGAGGCGCAAAATTCCTTGAACCCAGAAACAGTATATTCTCCTCCTCGATCACTTCTAAATCGCTTAATTTTCAGGTTCAACTGATTTTCTACACGAGACTTAAAGGTCTTAAACGTCTCAAAGGCTTCGTCTTTCGATTTTAACAGATACACATGACAATATCTTGAAAAATCGTCTATGAAGGTAATCAGATACTTCCTGCCCCCTCGAGTGACGTGGCTATGAAAATCACAGAGGTCTGAATGTATCAACTCAAGAAGTTTCGTGCTCCTAGAAACTGATTTGAATGGCTTTCTAGTGATTTTGGTTTGAGCACACACCTCGCACTTGTCAAATCGAATCGACAGATCTAAGGGAATATTATGACTCTTCGCTAGATCTAGCATTTTCCTATAGTTCACGTGTCCAAGTCTGTTATGTAACAACTTAGGATCAATAAGGTTCGAACTTATTTGGTTAATGCTATCGTTGTTTAAGCTAAGTCTATACATTCCGTTGATCAGGTACGCACACCCAAAATAATGTGAATTTACCGTTAAGGTCATTCTACCGTTTTGAGTTGTGAAGGACATCCCAGCCTTATCTAATAGACTCATAGAAATCAAGTTTTTAGTTAAAGATGGAACTACTTTAACATTAAGCATAAAAAGAGTTTTACCTGATGAGAGGACCAGCTCGGCTATCCCAGCATGGGTCACCTCGGTCTCTCCTCCATTGCAGTTCTCCACCTTCTCCTGCACCGCCTTGACCTCAGCAAGTAGACCTCTGTCATTCGTCACATGACAGGTAGCACCGCTATCAAGCCACCACTCAGAGGACGAACTGCGGTGACTGCTCCTGATCATAGCCACGAAGGACTTGGGATCTGAGGCATCAGCCAGCATGTTCGCCACATTTTGCGGGGCATCCTCCTTTTTCTTCTTAGGAGCCTTGCACTCAGCCGCCCAGTGTCTCCACTTGCCACAGTTGTGGCACTTGCCCCTCTTCCTTTTGAAAGAGGGCTTTTTAGGCGCCAACTGTGTAGAGGGTTCACCTTTGGGTGCTGGTGGCTTCCTTCGAGGCTTGCTGGGTCGAGAAACGAAGTTAACAGCCTGCGAGGACTGACTAACTTGTTCCAGGCTCTTACCAGCTATGTTTTGATCCTCGATATGAATGAACCTTTTAAGTTCATCCAATGCGATCTTTTCCTTCAGTCTGTGCATTTCAGTCTTGAAGGTCAACCACTCAGGAGGTAGCTTGCTAAGTATCAGACATACAAAGAGATTATCCGAGATATCGGACTTATCGTCCGCCAGCTTGAGACGCAGACTCTCCAGTTCAATTATTTGAGAGGTGATTGACGAGTTTAAATTAAACTTAGAAGTGAAGAGTCTCTCACCAAGGAGAGTCCTCGACAACCCCTCTTCCTTCTGGAAGTGCGCATTCAAGCGGTCCCAAATCTCCTTTGCAGTCTTATGACTGCTGTAGGTCAGGGCGAGTCTAGGGTTCAGTGAGTTTAGGAGGTAGTCCCTGCAGAAGTCTTCGTCTTTTCTCCACTGAAGTTCGCTCACGTCCTCTTCGGTAGTGGCAAAATCACTCAGGACCGTGTAGAAAATCTCACGTTCCTTCATACCAAGTTGGACGTGCAGCTTCCAAGCGTGGAAGTCGGAAAGATCGAACGACTGAAGCTTGACGATGTCGTAGGAGGTAATCTTCGACATCTCGCTAAAGCTATAATAGTAAACAACCAGAAAGAAGTCACCTGATCCGCGCGGAGACGAGAGCGGGCCTTCGGATCCAATCCAGGAAAGTGTATAATTGCTCCTCCGAGATCAGAATTCCTCCCCGGCTAAGAGCAGAGGCTACAGAATATTGTTCCTCTCCAACAAAGAGAATCAATAACAAAGGAACACCAAAGCCAAATATCTTCCAAGCCAATATAGAGTCCTTCCTCTGATATCAGATTCTCAGTCAAGGCAGCGGCAGCACTGGATCTCCTTCACCCAGATATTGAAGCTAGATGGGATAGGAGAACACCAGATCTGCTCCAACAGTCATAGATCTGTAAATGGACTGGCGGCTGAGGACAGATCGACGCAGATCTTGGTTCCCTTTCTCGATCGGCGACTAGGCCAAATCCGGAACAGCGACCTCTACTCAGAGATCGACGGAAGCAGTGGATTCACGGCGGAATCGTGAAATCCAGAACAGCGATCTCTCGAACCTTGTGCAGCGGCGTCGAGACGGGAACGGAATCAGAAAACCAGCGACATTCCTCTGATCTAGCGGCTGCTTCGGCAGAGAATCAGCGGCTTCAGGGAAGAACCACGGCGATGCAGTCTCCGAAAGCGGCTTCGATCTTGCGGCTTCGATCTCGCGACGGCGGGATCCTGAAATCGCCGAGCGCGGGAGCGGGGGATGACGGAAACGCAAGATCGCAGAATACCGAGCGGAAAAACGCGAGCACAGGAGCGGCACCCACCAATCTCGATCTGCTTCGTGAAGGAGAGCGGCGGTGGAATCGCAGAACGACAGGAACGATGGCGGAATCGTGAAATCGCCGAGCGACAGAGCGTGGTGCGGCGGAATCCGAAATCGCCGAGATCGCGAATGGCGGAAACCTTGAAATCACTGAGAGCGGAAACCCTAGGCACGCGGGTTACTTTGAGAATGTGAGAGGTTAGCCGCTCAAAGTATTCTACCATACCCTATCTAAGTATGGAATAGGGTATATATAGTACTTCCAGCTTAGGGCCAAACCCTAGAATGACACGAAACCCGTAAGCCTATTCGAGTCGACCTCGACACGTGCGGACATATAACAAAAATAACCTAACACTTAGTGGGATAAAGGCTTGAGTGTTGTTGCATGTTAGCAATATTTGTTTCTCCTATATTATTATGTTATATATGCTTAAATTAATAAGACTTATTATTTTGTTCTTCTCAATATGTGTTATTCTTATAATCAAAATTTTAAATTATTTCCCACTATATCTTTCTTATTTCGTATTACAAAAAATATTGCAATGTTCAACACAGTTATGGTTATTTTTATATTTTTAACCTAAATTTGTTAAGCATGAAAATACTTATTACTAATCAAAACTATTTATTTTCTTAAACTTTTTATTTCATAATACTTACTGTTATCAAAATACAATTATTATATAAGATTAAATATATTTTTACAATATATCTATTTGTACTTGTTAATATTAGTTGTAGTGAATTACTAATAATTTTTTTGGATACTCATTAAAATCATTTTGGGATATACACGACACAGTGTTCGAAAACTTGTTATTCTAATTTTTTATTTAAGAACATTTAAGTATACTTAATATACATAAAAATAAATTTTTTTATTTAGGAGATTAAAAATCCGATATTTTAAAATATTCATGACATGTCTCCGACTTCCGATATCTGATATTAAAAACTCTATCCAACAGAAGCATAATTTGATAAGTATCAGTCAGCTATATGATGAAGGCTACTAGGTGACTTTCAGCAAAGCCTTATACAAGATCAAGTCAGAGGACAACACAACTGTGTTGATAGGTAAAAGGAAAGGTAACATCTATTTAGTAGATTTTCTTTCAACAGATGTAGATATTTGCCTGTTTAATTCTGTCTGTAGACCTAATATTTTATGGCATAAGAGACTAGGACACTTAAACCTTAGAACTATTGCTAGGCTATCCAAGGACAACCTTGTTAGAGGACTACCTTCTGGCCCCTACAAGAAGGAAGGACTCTGCAGGGCTTGTCAATTAGGCAAGCAAACTAAAAATAGTTTTAAGTCACTTAATAAGAGTGATTCACCTAGGATATTATATCTGTTACACATGGATCTCTTTGGACCCATTACAGTACAAAGCCTAGGAGGGAAATCTTACACCTTAGTAGTTGTAGATGACTTCTCTAGATTCACATGAGTGTTCTTTCTGAGGAAGAAGTCTGATAACTTTAAGTGTTTGACAGAGTTTCTCAAATGTATACAGATTGAGTTCAATACTCACATTGCCCTGATCAGAAGTGATCATGGGACAGAGTTTGATTCTCTTCTTATGCAAGAGTTCTGTCAGAGTGAAGGGATCAGGCATACTTTCTCAGCTCCTAGAACTCCTCAACAAAATGGGGTAGCTGAAAGGAAAAATAGAACCCTTATTGAATCTGCCACTACATTGTTGTCAGATGCTCACCTTCCTCTATCCTTTTGGGCAGAGGCAGTGAACACCTCCAACTATGTGCTGAATAGAAGTTTAATACATAAACTAAAGGGAAAGACTCCCTATGAATTACTCAAAGGGAAGAAACCTAAAGTTGATTATTTTAGAATTTTTGGTTGCATTTGTTATATTCATAATAATGACAAGAGATACTTAGCAAAATTTCAAGCTAAAGCTGATGAATGAGTGTTTCTGGGATACTCCATGATCAGTAAGGCTTATAGGGTTTATAATAAATCAACTCTTAAAATTGAGGAATCTGTTCACATATCATTTGATGAATCTAACATGTCTTTCAAGGAGAAGAATACTTCTACCATAGAACCCTTGCAGGTACATTCTCTTGTTGAAGATTTGAACAAGTTACAGGTTACTCAAAAAGAGGAAAGCAGTGAAGATGAAGAAAGCATTCAATATATTGAAGAAAAGCAACTTGAAGAGCCAGTTGTTATACCACAAGAGGAAACAACAACACAGGTTGGTGAACAATCAACACCCCCTGTTGATTTAGTAACATCAAGAGACCATCCAATTTCCCAAGTAATTGGAGACATCTCAGCTGGTGTGCAAACCAAAAATCAGGTCAACTAAAACCTGTTGCACACTTGTTTCCTATCTCAAATTGAACCTCAAACCATTCAAGATGTAGAGCAAGATCCACACTGGATCATTGCAATGCAAGAAGAGTTGCATCAATTTGAAAGGAACAAAGTTTGGGAACTAGTGCCAAAGCCTAAGGATCACTCCATTGTTGGAACAAAGTGGGTGTTCAGAAACAAATTGGATGATCAAGGAGTAATTGTAAGGAACAAGACAAGGCTAGTTGCTCAAGGATATTCTCAAGAAGAAGGCATAAACTATGACCAGACTTTTGCACCAGTTGCAAGATTGGAAGCCATCAGAATCTTCTTAGCTTATGTAGCACATAAAGGCTTCAAGGTATATCAGATGGATGTCAAAAGTGCATTTCTCAATGAAGACATCAAAGAAGAAGTCTATGTTAGACAACCTCCAGGTTTTATCTCTCCAACCTATCCTGATTATGTTTTTAAGTTGAACAAAGCATTATATGGTCTCAAGCAAGCTCCTAGAGCATGGTATGAGACCCTAGCATGCTTCCTTCTGGAAAATGGATTTATAAGGGGTAGAGTAGACCAAACTCTTTTCATTAGAACTCATAAGTCTCATACCCTACTAGTATAGATTTATGTAGATGATATTATTTTTGGTTCTACTGATTCACATTTGTGCAGAAGATTTTCCAACCAAATGCACTCTAAATTTTAAATGAGTAGCATGGGTGAGCTATCCTTCTTTCTAGGATTGCAAGTCAAACAACATGCTGAAGGCATCTTTATTTCTCAAACCAAGTATGCAAATGAATTGGTTAAGAAATTTGGCATGTCTGAAGCATCTTGTATGAAAACAACTATGCCTACTAATGCTGTATTGGATGCTGATGAACATGGGAAACCTGTTGATCAGACAACATATAGAGCAATGATTGGCTCTTTACTGTACCTTACAGCCAGTAGACCAGATATAATATTTGCTACATGCATATGTGCTAGATTCCAAGTAAGCCCTAGAGAGTCACACCTAACATTAGTTAAAAGGATTCTCAGGTATGTTAAAAGTTGTCCAAATCTAGGTCTCTGGTATCCAAAAGATTCAGCATTTGAATTAACTGGATTTTCTGATGCTGATTATGCTGGATGCAGAATTGACAGGAAAAGCACCAGTGGAACTTGTCAGTTCCTTGGTGACAGACTTGTCTCTTGGTTTTGCAAGAAACAAACATCTGTGTAAACTTCAACTGCTGAAGCTGAATATATGGCTGCAGGCAGTTGTTGTTCACAAATCTTGTGGATTCAAAACCAACTCCTAGACTATGGCTACAACTTAGAGAAGTCAAAAATCTTTTGTGATAACACCAGTGCTATTTCTATAGCTCAAAATCTAGTCCTCTATAGTAGGACAAAATACATAGAAATTAGGCATCACTTTTTAAGGGATAATGTTGAGAAGAATAAAATTGAACTTCAATATATCCCAACTGATTTACAAAGGGGAGATATTTTCACCAAACCCTTAGATGAAAAGAAACACACCTTCTTCCTAAATCAGTTAGGAATGTTAGATGGAGGAAGTCTAAAATAATATCCAAGATTTTAAAAGTTTAAAAATTGACCAAGACTAGGCAAACATCTTGATTTTTTCTAAGTGTCTAAAGTGTTTTTCTGGTCTCTGAACTGCGCTCGACGATTCTCCCTCAGATCGTCGAACGGAGATGAAAGATATAGTACCTAAACACCTAGAGGGGGGATGAATAGGT
Source organism: Platanthera guangdongensis (assembly GCA_039583875.1). Taxonomy (NCBI): domain Eukaryota; kingdom Viridiplantae; phylum Streptophyta; class Magnoliopsida; order Asparagales; family Orchidaceae; genus Platanthera; species Platanthera guangdongensis. Next base: position 112,697,486 of record CM077166.1, read on the forward strand.
GACCAAATTCTTTTTAACTTTAATGGCAGCAATCAGTTATAAACACAGAATCTAATCTACTTTTGCATAACAATCACACAGCATACACAGCAAACCACAATCACAGCAGACACAGAGTTTTATAGTGGTTCCCCAAGCTTTGGGTACATCCACTTTCCCCCTTCGCCTATCTAGCAGTGTACTAGATTCGGCCAAACTTCTCCACTATCTCAGAACCCAAACTGGTTCCTACACCTCAGGCCCAAGGCCCTACAACTCAGCTTTTCCACAAAGCCTACACTCAGCCACAAGGCCTACACTCAGCTAACAAGGCATACACTCAGCCACCAAGGCCTACACTCAGAGATTTCAATCTCCTACTCTCAGTCTCTCAAGCCCTACCCTCAGCTTTTATAATTACAGGCTTACAAACACTCAGATCCAAAGGATCCTACAAGATAAAAATGAATTTACAAATGATGACTCAGCAACTCAGAAACAAGAGAGGGGAGTTGAGAGTTTCTTGATGAGTTCTTGGAAGAACTCAGCTGGATTCAATCTGACTTAGCTTTCTTCAAAGCTTCTTGAAAGTAGAACTCAATTAGATTGACTCCTTCTGCAGTTGATCCTTGACCTCTGCTTCTTAAGATCCAGAATATATCTGAACTCTTCTTCTCAGCCTAGTTCCAACGGCTGATTTCTTGGATGGAGCCCTCTCTCTCCAACTTCTTAGATCTGCACTTGGACAGCTAGATCTTCTTGTTTTGATACTTGATCAATAACTTGAACAACTCTGTGAACCACTTTTTGAATAACTTCAACAACAACTTCTGTAAACTGTATGAGCCTATTTATAGGCCTTCTTCATGGTAACCGGCTGGTCCGGTCCATAACTGAATTCTGACATCTCTGACAAGTGCTGTAGACCGGCTGGAACGGCAGCTGTCAAGTCATCCAGTCAATTCTTGAAAGTTCTCTAACTGTCTGAAAGTGTCGAGACTTTCTGTCTTTAAGTGTCGACACTTATAGACCAAGTGTCGACACAAGTTGTGTAAGTGTCAACACAAGTCTACAAGGTGTCGACACAACTTCTTGTGTTGTAGATTCTATGTCTCGACACAGTTTCTTCTGCATGTGTCGACACTGAAATTGAGTGTCGACACAAGTACTTGATCTTCTATCTTTTGCTGAATTCTTCTAAGTTGAATCTGTTAAGTGTCGACACTACTTCTTGGTGTCGACACATAGTCTTCAATGTTGATACTTGTTGAGTGTCGACACAGCTCCTTGTGTCGACACTTGATTCTTCTGTTGAGACTTCAGCTGAGTGTCGACACATAGTCTTAGTGTCGACACTTGTACTTAGAATATTTTATTGATCTTGCTGTTCTTTGTTAAGTGTCGACACAGCTCCATGTGTCGACACTTTCTTCAAGTGTTGAGTCTTCAGCTGAGTGTCGACACATTGTTCTTGGTGTCGACACTTACTTCAAGTGTTGACTCTTCTATTGAGTGTCGACACATTGTTCTGGGTGTCGACACATATACTTAGTCTCTATTGACTTTTGCTGAGTGTCGACACAGCTCCAAGTGTCGACACTTTCTGGTGTAGACACAGTTCTTCTAGGTGTCGACACTGCTGTTAAGTGTCGACACAGCTTTACTGCACTTTTCTTCACTGAGTGTCAACACAGCTCCTTGTGTCGACACTTTCTGTCTGGTGTCGACTCAGCATCCCAGGTGTCGACACAATGACTCCAAGTGTTGACACTGCTTGCCTGAGTGTCGACACAAGTCTTCTTAAGTGTCGACACTTTCCCTCTGAGTGTCGACACATGGACTTAGAAATTTTTGCTTCAGTCCTGAAAATACTTAACATGCACAAGTAACTCAAAATACATCAAATACATTTTGATGTATATCATTGAGTTGGGTGAGGCTTCTTCAAATCAGGTATATTTAAACCAATGTACCCAACAATCTCCTCCTATTTGGAGAAGTCATAACCCTTAGTCAATGATATACACCATTCATAATAAAATTACAAAATAATGTAAAGCAGGATTATATACAGCAGGGTAAACATAAACATGTATCAATCACACATGTATTCATATACATCATCACAGAACAAATATGAAATAGACAAAGACATTATCACAGAACAAACATGAAATAGATTAATCATATAACATATTGTTCTAATATATGTCTTATACATTTTCAGAAGTTCACAAAATGTTTTACATCAAGAAAATTACAAAGTAAACTTCAAGAAAATTCTAAATCTATTTCAGTTCTGGCTCCTTAATCACTATTCCTTTGCCAGCATGAACTTTAGCTTGGACAGGAGCATCAGCATCTTCAGCATCAGCAGGCTTCTTGCCTTTCAAGTCTTTCTTCTTAAGCTCTTCTGCTTTGATCTTTTGTCTTTCAAAGTAATGGTATGGCTTAGGAAAGTACTTGCTAGGCTCCTGGGCAGTAGGAGGTAGCTTTCCCATCTTTGCCTTCCTTCTGTATTGGACAATTGCCTCTTGTCTGGATTCATGTTTTCTCCATTCAGCTTCAGAGAACCACTTGTTCCTGTCTTGAATGTTGTCTTTGGCAGCTTTCCAGCAGTTAATATAATGTTCCTAGAGGTAGGGCTCCATTGCTCAAAATCTGGTCTCTGTTCAGCTTGTTCCCTAAACCTCTTCTTAGACAATCTTGTCTCTTCTTCTTTTTGCAATGCCTCTTGCATGGCTTCAGATATAGGCTGAATAACCTTTTCAATAATAACATTGTCCTTGCCCCCAGGTGGGTTGTACATGGTCTGTACATCAGCATGCACCATTTCAAAATCTGGAGGAGGGTAAATGACTTGAGCTACTTCTGGTTGCTCACCTCCAAGATAGGCAGGGTTAATTCCAGATTCAGCAACATCATTGTCATCACACAGAGGAGGATATCCAAGAGTTGATCTGATAGAATTTGATATCCACTTAGCATGGTCAGAGCTTGCCTTGACTAACACTCTCTCCCCCTTTATGACTTCTCTAGCCATGTGATCTCTGACATCATCCTTCTGAAATCTGATTTGATTATCCAAGTATCTGACTCCATCTTTAAAGAAAGGTTTGAGCTTTTGAAGTTGTTCAGATATGGCCTTCTGGGAGACTTGGATAGCAGTCTTAACAGCAGAGAGTTCTTCTTGGAATACTTTATCAAATTCAGCTTTAACAGCAGCAGTATAGGTAGAAGGTTCAGCAGCCTGGTTCTTTAATTCTGTGACAATAGCATTATGGGAAGCAGTAAGATTGTCATTCATCCTTATATGATTTTCAAGAACATACCCTTGCTTCAATGCTATGTCATCTACTTGTGCTTTTATCTTTTCTTGGTGTGTAGCCAAATACACCACTGCATTCCCCCCCTTTGTGGAAGCAGTCTGTCATCTCTTTCTTGTTAAGGTTCATTTCAAACCTTATAGACTTGATATCTTGGGCCAGATCAAATTGCAATGATTTTTGCCCTTCATCCACATACTTCTCTATTGTCTGTCTGTGCTCATCCAGTTTAATTTGCATTGCCACCATTAAAGCACTATAATCAACTGTTGGTGTTTGCTGAACTATAGGCTATGGCGCAATAGATTGTAGAGCCTTCTTATAACTTTGACTTCTTCTCTTGAATACATAAAGTTTCTTTTGTTTAGCCCTTGTAGCCTCCTCATCTTCAGATTCTGAGGAGCTGGCTAAGTCAACCCTCTCCTTAGGGCTTGGAGGCCTCTCAGTTTGCACATCTGGTGCCTTCTCAGTTTCTTGCCTCACAGGCTCTTCCAGAATCTGCACTTGCTCCCCCTCAACAACATCATTCTCTCTTTCAGCAGCAGCCTTGTCCATGTCAAAATCTTGTTGGTTTAGATTTAAAAATAAATCCTCCATAGTGTACTCTTGTGGTGAAGGAGCTGGAGTAATTCTGGGCTCTTCAACCACTGGATCAGGAACCACTTGAACAACAGCAGATGTGTCTTCTATAACATCATCTGGAACTTGGCTATCCAGCTGAATTTGCTGATGAACATCAGTCAAATCAGTATCTTCTATAGGAAAATCCAAAGTATTTTGTTCAGTGATTACCTCTAGTATGATGGTGGTTGCTTGTTCACTTTCCAGTGTAGTTGGTTCATTTACAACTGGAAGCTCCCCCTGGCTTTGATCCTTGTGGAGGGGGCTTGCTTGTGGTAGCTCCCCCTGGATCTCAGCATCATCTTGAGGAGCAGGAGACTTCACTGCAGGCTCTTCCTCATGCTCATCTGGAGTGAAGACAACCTGTTCTTCACTATCAGAGCTGCTAGTGCACTCTTGTGCCACTAAAGCAGTCTTCCTTTTCTTCTTTGGAGGAATTTCTTTCTAAGACACTGTCTTCTCAGGGGTTGGCATCTCTTTAGACAACACCCTGTCCCATCTAGAAAATATTCTCAAATCCATCTTCCTCATATGATTGATTTTGCTTCCAGCAGCCTGTTGCATAACCTCTGGTATGGTACCAGCTAGGTATAGACTTATAATTCTGCCCAGATTGGGCTTCTTCAAGCTTTCTTTGATTGTCTCAAATACTATAACAGACCAATCAGTTCTTAAAGTGAAGATAATCCTGGTCATGATATTGAACATAGAGGCAGACACTCTGTCATGCCCTCCTGGCTTGTTGAGGATGACCTTTCCAACAATTTCAGAAAGAAACTTTCCTTGATTGTTCATGCCTTTTCTAGTAAAAACAGAACCAATCTTCATTGTAGAATCTAGTCCACACCAGGTTAGAGCTTCCCTGGTCTTTGATGCAGTAACTTCATCTTCATCTTTAGTTCTTGGAAGCTGTAGAATCTTCCTCAGACTTTTTGGTGATACCTTGATCTTCTCTCCATGAACCCTGGATTTGAGTTTGAATCCAGTTTCATCTATCTTGGCTCCATTGAGAAATTCAAGTACCTCTTTCTTCCATATCTTAGTAGGTTCAAAAACTAGATATTCTAACCCGGAATCTGCTACTAGGGTTATCACGTGCTTGATTTCTTGCTCAGTATCCTCAAAAGCACCGCGCACCAGCTCGTATCCTTCGTTGATGTTCTCCTCTAGCTTAGGTGTCATTAGGGTTTGTAGAATTTGTCTTGAGAGAAGAGAGGTGTCGACACTGAAGTTTGGTCTCGAAACTTTGAAAGCGTGTCGACAAACTAAGACAAAATCCTATTTATACCTATCTGATTTTGAAGATGAACAGGCGGGACAGCTAACTAAAATTGTGTCGACACTGGCAATAAGTGTCGACACTGACTTATAATGTCTCGACACATATGTGTCGACACAAGTTTAGTCAACAGATTTTATGTGTCGACACTTGTTTATGTGTCGACACAACATAACTCGACACATAGTCGAGACTTTACTTGGAAAATTCTGAGTAAATACCAAGTGTCGACACCACCTTGGGTGTGTCGACACCAACTTATCATGTGTCGACACTAATATTCTGAAGTGTCGATACTAACTTTCAAGATGTGTCGACACCTTTTCCCTGAAGTGTCGACACCAACTTTCTGTGTCGACACAGAAATCTCTATGTGTCGACACCTTTTTACTTAGCCAATTTCAATTCTGTAAACTTACTCTAAGTTTATCATTCCTAGTTCAATTTTAAATCTATTGAACTTAGCTTCTTCTAGGGGCTTAGTATACATATCAGCTAATTGTTCATTTGTTTTAACATATTCAAGTAAAATATCTTCTCTTTCTACATGCACCCTAAGAAAATGATATTTAATTTCAATATGTTTTGTTCTACTATGGGATACATGATTATTAGCTATTGAAATAGCACTTGTAGAGTCACAAAAGAGTGGAGTTCTACTTACCTGAAATCCATAGTCCTCTAGCTGATGCTGTATCCACAGAAGTTGAGCACAGCAACTTCCTGCAGCCACATACTCTGACTCTGCAGTGGAGATAGCCACACTGGTTTGCTTTTTGCTACTCCATGAAATTAGTCTCCCACCTAGGAATTGACAGGTTCCAGTAGTGCTTTTTCTATCTTCTTTGCATCCTGCAAAGTTTGCATCTGAATAACCTGTTAGTTCAAAATCCCTATTCCTAGGGTACCAGAGGCCTAGATAGGGAGTGCCCTTTAGATATCTCAATATTCTTTTGACTGCTGTCAAATGAGACTCTTTAGGGCAGACTTGATACCTTGCACAGACACATGTAGCATACATGATATCTGGTCTACTTGCATTCAAGTATAATAGGGAGCCAACTATCCCTCTATACAATGTTTCATCCACAGGTTTCCCTGCATCATCCTTGCTAAGAGACATACTTGACCCCATTGGAGTCTTCATGGTACTGGATGAATCCATATCATACTTCCTTATGAGTTCTAGGGTGAACTTGGACTGACATATGGATAAACCACTTTCAGTCTGTTTAACTTGGAGACCCAAGAAAAACTTCAGCTCTCACATACTACTCATCTCAAATTGACCTTGCATAAGTTTTGCAAACTTTATGCAAAGGCTGCTTTCAGTAGACCCAAATATAATATCATCTACATATATTTGGACTAGTATAACTTTGCCTCTAGATTCCCTAAGGAATAGAGTCTTATCTATTTTCCCCCTTGAGAACTTGTTCTTAATGAGGAAACTAGATAGGGTTTCATACCAAGCCCTAGGGGCTTGCTTTAACCCATATAAAGCTTTCCTAAGTCTATAGACATGATGAGGTAAAGTTGAATCAACAAAACCTAAAGGTTGTTCCACATAGACTTCTTCCTTAAGATTACCATCCAGAAATGCTGACTTGACATCTATTTGGTAAACCTTGAATCCTTGATAGGTTGCATAGGCTAAGAACATCCTTATGGCTTCCAGTCTGGCTACTGGAGCAAAGGTTTGATCAAAGTCAATACCTTCTTCTTGCCTATATCCTTTAGCAACCAATCTTGCTTTATTCTTAATGATGACCCCTTGTTCATCCATCTTATTCCTGTAGATCCACTTGGTTCATATTATGTTATGCTCTTTGGGTTTAGGAACAAGTTCCCAGACCTTGCACCTCTTGAACTGATTAAGCTCTTCTTGCATTGCTTCAGTCCATTGTGGATCTAGTATTGCTTCTTCAAACTTCTTAGGTTCAACTTGAGATAGAAAACTGGAGTAGATTGCTGCATTCTGATGTCTGCTCCTTATTTGTACCCCTTGTCTTGGATCTCCAATAATCTGCTCTACTGGATGATCTCTAAGATGCCTATTGGCTGGAGGCATCCTGACTTCTGGTTGAACCTCTTCAGTTTCATCATCTTGCTGTACTCCTTGTACTTCTTCTGTATTTGGTACATGTAGTTCTCCCCCTGGACAACAGCCACTGTCTTCTACTTGCTGTCTTGCAGCAGGTATTTCTTCTATAGTAAGCTTGTCCATCTTCTTTGTTAAACCTGTGGGGCTGCATACACTACTAGACAACTCATTGTTAATAAGTTTAGTCTCATCAAAAACTACATGTACAGATTCTTCTACAACTTGTGTAGACAAGTTGTAGACTCTATAAGCCTTACTGTTATTGATGTACCCAACAAAAATTCCCTCTTGGGACTTGGCAGCAAACTTTGTCAAGTAAGACTTTCCATTGTTAAGTATGAAGCATTTGCAACCAAAGATCCTGAAATAGGATAGGTTTGGTTTCCTGTCTTTCACAACTTCATAGGGAGTCTTGTTGAGCCCTTTAGTGATCGTAGCCCTATTTATAATATGGCATGCAGTATTAACTGCTTCAGCCCAGAAATACTCTGGCAGTGATGTATCACTTAATAGGGTCCTACCAGCCTCTATCAAGGTTCTATTATTCCTCTCAGCAATGTCATTTTGCTGAGGTGTTCTAGGTGAAGAGAATTCTTGAAATATCCCAAATTCTTCACATAGTTTTGTCATGCTTTCAGACTGAAATTCAGTACCATGGTCACTTCTAATCCTGACCACTGTACTATTTAGTTCATTCTGAATGTGCTTGACAAAGCTATGGAAGACACTAGGTGTTTCAGATTTCTGTCTTAAGAAGAACACCCAGGAAAACCTTGAGTAGTCATCTACAACTACAAGGGTATAGACCTTCCTACCTAAGCTGTGAACTGGCATTGGACCAAAGAGATCCAAGTGCAAGAGGTATAAACACCTCACAACATCTTTGTTTTCTATGCTTCTAAAGGTGGATTTAGTCTGCTTGCCCTTTTGACAAGCTGAGCAAATACCATCTTTAACACACTTAACTTGAGGACCATTCCTCACTAACTCTTTGCTAAAGAGTTTGCCAATAGTCTTGTAGTTAAGATGGGCAAGCCTCTTGTGCCATTTGACACAATGAGAGACTGTCTCATCAGCTACAAGACACACTGGAGAACCATTGTTCTCAATCATAATGTCTAAGCAGTAGACATTCCTCTTCCTATAACCAGTCAAAATGATCTCTTGATCAGTTGACCTCCTGATATGACAACCATTTTTAACAAATGAGATGTCATACCCTACATCACTTAATTGACTTATACTTATTAGGTTGTGTTTCAACCCTTTAACATAAGCCACTTGAGTAATGGTAACCAAGTTGCTATAAATATTACCAAATCCTTTGATGATTCCTTTTTCAGAACCACCAAAGGTGACTTTTGGACCATCTTTTATTGGAATGTAGTCTTTTAGTAATCCTCTAGTTCCAGTCATATGTCTGGAACATCCACTGTCCAAGTACCATGTTGGGGTTTGGCCACTTGGACTCACCTGCAAAACAGATTAATGAACCTTAGAACCCAAAGAATTCTTGGATCCTTGGTACTTGTTAGTTTACAACTTGACAAAGCTACCTACTGGCTTTCCAATAGGTAGTTTGGTACTCACTTTGGCACTAGCATTGTGCCAACAATCCATTGCAAAATGGCCAACCTTGCCACAACACCAACATTCAAACTTATTGTACCTTTACTTAGGTACTGTCTTTACTGTCTTATCTACAGCTGATTTGTTGAATGTTGGGGCTTTGCCCTTGGACTTGGACTTGGACTGCTCAGTCCTTGCAGGTTTAATAAAGCCCAGTCCAGCTTTACCCTTGTGATGAACAAATTCATCAATTATGGGTAACACTGACTTAGGTTTAGAAAACCTAGCAACAAGCTCTCTCTCCTTCTGAAGATTAATCTCCAGACTCTTGATTTGATCATTCTTAAAGGTGATAGTCCCCATCTAAATCACTGTAATGTGCTTCAGCATGGCTATCTCATTAAGCTTTTGATCAAATAACATCTCAGAATCTGTTGCAGCAGCTTTGAGATCAGCAATTTCCTTTGCCTGACTTTTAGCTAGGGACTTGCTCTTCTTGTAAGCTTGCAACAGCACTTTATATTCATCTATCAGCTGATGAATATCATCATCAGACTCAGATACACTTTCATCACTTGATGAAGATGAATCTGATTTTGTACTGGCACAAGAAACTGAACTTAAAGTTGAACTTTGTACCTTACTGGGTCCTGGCTGCTCCAGGATTTTGTCATTCTCTGTCAAAGCCATTAGCCCTTGGCATTGACTGTCTTCTTGTTCATATATAGACTCCATAATCTGCATGAATTCTTCTTCTTCTTCAGCAAACAACCCTATGTATGCCTCAGCATCAGACTCAGTTTCTGAAGAAGAGATATCTGATAAAGTCTTCTCCTTCTTGGCAACAAAAGACTTTTCTTTCTTGCCTTTAAAATGAGTCTTCTTCTTGTCACTAGACTCTTTTCTCTTTTCAGGACAATCTGCAACAACATGGTCTTGCCTATTGCAGCAATAGCACACTATTTTTGAAACAGTTGCCTTGCTAGATTTAGTCCTCTTCCTGTCCTTCTTTGAAGACTTTTTGTTCTGATTGAAGTCTTCTTTTCCTTTTGAAGTAGAAGGCCTTGTCCTCCACTGTTTCTTCTTCAAGAATTTCTGAAAATGTCTAGTGAAGGCAGCAAAGTCTTCATCACTTTCACTGCTATCAGATTTTGTGCTGACTGTCTCATCTGACTCTGATTCAGCAACCTTTGGAGGTGGAGTTGGTGACTTATTCCTGTACTTTCTGTAGGCTTCTGTCTTGAAAGCTACTGTTCTTTCCTTGTGTTCAGTTCTTGTTGATTTCTCCTCCTCTTTTCTCACTGTCAACTGCATTTCATAAGACAATAACTTGCCAAACAGTGTAGGTGGAGGAATTTCTCCCAACTTAGCCATTTCTCTAATGACACAAATCTTTGTGTCCCAATCTTTAGTTAGGGACCTTAAGAACTTGTCATTTAGTTCATAATTACTGAACTCTCTTCCATAAGACATGAGTTCATTCACTATTCTGTAGAACTTCATATAGCACTCAGTTATGCTATCACCCTTTCCTTGTCTAAAACTTTCATACTATTGATTTAGCAAGGATTTTCTATCTTGCCTAACTTCTTCAGAACCCTCCATATACACAATAAGAGTGTCCCACATCTCTTTGGCTGTCTTACAGTGTATTAGATTCTGAAAAGTTGCATCATCTATGGCACTCACTATAATGTTTTGTGCCCTTTTGTCCATGGTGGCTAGGACAATCTCATCCTTAGTCATTTCAGAGAAATCCTTTGGGGTTCTCTGATTTGCATATAGAACTGATATCTTCATGGGCACATATGGCCCCTCTTTGACTGTGATGTAAATCCTAGGGTCTGAGGCCTCCATAAACAGCCTTACCCTTTCCTTCCAGATCCCAAAGATTTCCTTTCTGCATATAGGTAATTTCATGGAACCCAATTCCTTGTGAATCTCAGAGGAACCCATGGTTCTTGATTTTCTTGAATCTGTAATTTACCTTAGACTGAATCTGCCAATCAGGATCTCCTTAGACTGTTAGTCCTTTTTGAGGAACCTAGCTCTGATACCACTTGAAAGATATAGTACCTAAACACCTAGAGGGGGGGGTGAATAGGTGACCAAATTCTTTTTAACTTTAATGGCAGCAATCAGTTATAAACACAGAATCTAATCTACTTTTGCACAACAATCACACAGCATACACAACAAACCACAATCACAGCAGACACAAAGTTTTATAGTGGTTCCCCAAGCTTTGGGTACATCCACTTTCCCCCTTCGCCTATCTAGCAGTGTACTAGATTCAGCCAAACTTCTCCACTATCTCAGAACCCAAACTGGTTCCTACACCTCAGGCCCAAGGCCCTACAACTCAGCTTTTCCACAAAGCCTACACTCAACCACAAGGCCTACACTCAGCCAACAAGGCCTACACTCAGCCACCAAGGCCTACACTCAGCCACCAAGGCCTACACTCAGAGATTTCAATCTCCTACTCTCAGGCTCTCAAGCCCTACCCTCAGCCATTATAATTACAGGCTTACAAACACTCAGATCCAAAGGATCCTACAGGATAAAAATGAATTTACAAATGATGACTCAGCAACTCAGAAACAAGAGAGTGGAGTTGAGAGTTTCTTGATGAGTTCTTGGAAGAACTCAGCTGGATTCAATCTGACTTAGCTTTCTTCAAAGCTTCTTGAAAGTAGAACTCAATTAGATTGACTCCTTCTGCAGTTGATCCTTGACCTCTGCTTCTTAAGATCCAGAATATATCTGAACCCTTCTTCTCAGCCTAGTTCCAACGGCTGATTTCTTGGATGGAGCCCTCTCTCTCCAACTTCTTAGATCTGCACTTGGACAGCTAGATCTTCTTGTTTTGATACTTGATCAATAACTTGAACAACTCTGTGAACCACTTTTTGAATAACTTCAAAAATAACTTCTGTAAACTGTATGAGCCTATTTATAGGCCTTCTTCATGGTAACCGGCTGGTCCGGTCCATAACTGAATTCTGACATCTCTGACAGGTGCTGTAGACCGGCTGGAACGGCAGCTGTCAAGTCATCCAGTCAATTCTTGAAAGTTCTCTAACTGTCTGAAAGTGTCGAGACTTTCTGTCTTTAAGTGTCGACACTTATAGACCAAGTGTCGACACAAGTTGTGTAAGTGTCGACACAAGTCTACAAGGTGTCGACACAACTCCTTGTGTTGTAGATTCTATGTCTCGACACAGTTTCTTCTACATGTGTCGACACTGAAATTGAGTGTCGACACAAGTACTTGATCTTCTATCTTTTGCTGAATTCTTCTAAGTGTCGACACATCTCCTTTGTGTCGACACAACTTCTTGTGTTGAATCTGTTAAGTGTCGACACTACTTCTTGGTGTCGACACATAGTCTTCAATGTTGATACTTGCTGAGTGTCGACACAGCTCCTTGTGTCGACACTTGATTCTTCTGTTGAGACTTCAGCTGAGTGTCGACACATAGTCTTACTGTCGACACTTGTACTTAGAATATTTTGTTGATCTTGCTGTTCTTTGTTAAGTGTCGACACAGCTCCATGTGTCGACACTTTCTTCAAGTGTTGAGTCTTCAGCTGAGTGTCGATACATTGTTCTTGGTGTCGACACTTACTTCAAGTGTTGACTCTTATATTGAGTGTCGACACATTGTTCTGGGTGTTGACACATATACTTAGTCTCTGCTGACTTTTGCTGAGTGTCGACACAGCTCCAAGTGTCGACACTTTCTGGTGTAGACACAGTTCTTCTAGGTGTCGACACTGCTATTAAGTGTCGACACAGCTTTACTGCACTTTTCTTCACTAAGTGTCGACACAGCTCCTTGTGTCGACACTTTCTGTCTGGTGTCGACTCAACATCCCAGGTGTCGACACAATGACTCCAAGTGTTGACACTGCTTGCCTGAGTGTCGACACAAGTCTTCTTAAGTGTCGACACTTTCCCTCTGAGTGTCGACACATGGACTTAGAAATTTTTGCTTCAGTCCTGAAAATACTTAACCTGCACAAGTAACTCAAAATACATCAAATACATTTTGATGTATATCATTGAGTTGGGTGAGGCTTCTTCAAATCAGGTACATTTAAACCAATGTACCCAACAGGAGATCGACGATTTCTGAAATCGACGACCTGAGTTCAGTGCTTCTCAGATAGTGTTCAACTATCTCTTCCGGTCAACGATCGTCGAACGGCGCTCGAAGATTTTGTTCTCTGAACTATCGTCGAACGGAGATCGACGATATGGAAGACTCTTCAGATTCCTTTAGAAGCCCCGATCGTCGAACTGAGTTTAACGATCTTTCCTTTTCTGCGTCGAACCCTAATATAAAATTCATTTTCCGCCGTCGTTCTCCTTTTGCACTTTCGATTTCTCTGCAAAAATTCTCTTTCCCTCCAAACATCTCTACACTTGGTCGTTTTGTTTGTTGATTTTTGCAGGTAACCATGGCTGTCTCTGTTGCTGTTCTAGCCGCAATGAAATTCGATGCAGGATTTGATATTGACATGGAGTCTTTCAGCACCACTGATCAAGTTTTTCAAGATATTTTGGAACTGTTCAAGGAGCAGAAGCTTGCTACCATCATGACCACCAGAATCAAACTGGCTGCTGATGAGATTAAGGAGTGGGTCTACACTGCCCATAACCAGGACCAAAACACAGTAGTTGTTTCAATTTCTAGAACCCAGGTTCCTTTGACTCCAGTTATTCTGACAGAAGTTTTTGAGTTAAGTTCTGGAAGAGATTCTGCTGAGTTGTATGGAGAGGAATTTGCTGATCTGCTTGCAAGAATGGGTCACTCTGATGCTAACCCTAGTAAGCTGCTGAAGAAGAACCTAGCTATGGAATACAGGTTCCTAGCTGATGTAGTAGGAAAAGTTTTGTTGGCCAATCATTCAGCACATGATACTATCTCTAGGTATCAGCTATGCTTGATGGGAGCCATTGTGGACAAGAAATAGTTGAACTGGGGAGAGGTCTTCTTTGACCTGATTAAAAAGAAAATCAATAAGAACTTTGTGAATTTTGGGAGGATCCTAGGGCTTTTTCTTCACAACAGATGCCCTGCTCTGCTTGTATCTTCTGGGATCCATATCAATGCATCAAAGAGATTGTCATGTGCCCTATTTGGCAAATGGGACAGGCAGATAATCAAGCCCAGCAGGCCTTCTGCAAGCAAAACTTCAGGCACCAGGACTGTAACAGTCATTTCCCCTCAAATCTCTGCCCCTGCAGAAGACTTGCATGCTGCTGCTTCTCCTCCTCCTCCTATTCCATCTCTTTTAGTTCCCTCCACCATTCAAACTCCATCCATAATCATTATTTCCAGCCCATCTCCAACATCTATACCATCTCCAATTCCAACTCTTCCAATCACAGAAGAACCATTCCATCCATTACACCACTACCCACAACCAGACATTGACACATCATCCTTCATTCCCTCTTTCAATCTTCTTGATGATTCCTTCATGGATGATTCACCCTCATCTCCTCCTGAGCTACCCTCCTCATCAACATCATACCAACAACTTCTGCAAGATATTATTGATCAACCCACCTTCATACCCTCCATCTCCATATCACTGTCTTCCATCTCCACAATACCCACACCTCAACCTTCACTTCCCCCATCCACCAGCTCTCCACCACCATCACCAGTAGCTCCATCCTCTACCTCTGCTCAATTGCCTACTGAGCAAGTAGATATTCCAGCCCTAGCTGACCAGCAGTATGAACTGATAGCTCCCAGGCTTTCACTTTTATTGGAGACCTCCTTGGCTCTACTATTCAAGTCAGTTGCAGAACTTTCTACCAGGCTATCTTCCCTCTTTCCTCAGGAAATCCCTTCATCAGTGTGCCTTGATCCAGCTTTCTCTGAATCCAGGCAGGGGGAGATGCCTAATGAAGTGGTGAGATTGTCTGCTGCCATTTCTTCAGTTCCTGTTGCTGCTGTTTCCCCAACTAAAGCTCCAGTTTCAACCCCTCAAGTTGCTGTCTTTTCAGTAGACCTCAGGTCCCTGCTCTCAGTGTTTGATTCAGTCTATTTCAGTTGTCTTCCAGAGAAAGTTACAGTCCAGCCATCAGAGGACCTTTACAAGGCCATTGTGCCCTTCTCCAGCTGTGATTCCAGCTTAGTTAGCTCCTATATATCCTCCATATATACTGCTGAG
Source organism: Platanthera guangdongensis (assembly GCA_039583875.1). Lineage (NCBI taxonomy): Eukaryota > Viridiplantae > Streptophyta > Magnoliopsida > Asparagales > Orchidaceae > Platanthera > Platanthera guangdongensis. The sequence goes on from CM077166.1 coordinate 112,712,559, forward strand.
CCTTCTGGTTCCAGTGATGCTGCTGCTGCTACTCCTGCTGAGAATATTGTTGCTGAATCTGTTGCTGCTGCTGTCAGTGATGATGCTGTTGTTGTTCCAGTTCCTAATGATATGCAGACAGAGGCATATGAATTTGAGCCTGCTGCTAGTGCTGATGTTAGTGTTTCTGAAAATGTTTTATCTGAATATGTTGCTACTCCAGCTGCTGCTGTCATTACTGCTGCACCCCCTGCTAATGCTGAACCTATTGTCTCTGAAAGAAGTATATCTGAAACTGCTGATGTTTTTGTATCTGCAACATCTGTGCCTGTTGTTACTACTACTACTGCTACAACTTCTGTTGTTACTAGTACTGTATCTGCTGCTGCTACAACCACTGTTATTTCATCTGCTCCAACTCAACTTCAAAAAGAATATTTGAAAAAGATTGATGCTTTATATGATGAGAAAAGTTCTGAAAGTGATGAATCCAAGACTGATTCGGATGATTCTTCTGCCACCATAGCTAGGAAAAGAAAGGCAAGGAGCAAAGCTATGAAAAGGGTGCCTCCAGCCAAAGTAAAGGACACTAATGATATACCATATTACATTCTTCATGACTGGCCCATTACTGAGCATTGGATGCAGTATTCCAAGAACCAACTTAAAGCTATGAAGAAGAAGAGGAAGTATGAGAAAGGATCTTCTCAGTTTCATCATCCTCATCATCCTCCACCACCTCCTCCTGATGCAGGTGCAGGTGGAAGCTCAGCTGCTCAACCTTATGCTAAAATCCAAACCCCCTATCAGCCTAATGCAAGATCTCATTATAGGGGAAGCCAGTCCATAGGTTCTCAATCTAGAAGAGGAAGCTACAGAGGAAGCCAAAGGGAATTCCAAGTCTACTCAAAAGGCTATTCTAGACAACATCCTTACTCTAGGGAAGGACAGACTTCATCAGATACAACTTCAGGTCCTTTTCCCTACAAGTTAAAAGAAGTAGTCTCATCCAGAGCTCCTCAAGACAATCCATCCAACAGATATGAGCCTCCAGTGCCCTTTGAGGATCCAAAAAATAACCCTACTGCATGGACTGCCAGGATGAAAGAGCTAGCTGTCCTGGATCAAACTAAGAAAGCTAAAGAGCAAGGCAGAGATTCCTCCAACATTACTACATTGTCTGAACAAAGAAAGAAAGAAATGGAAAGATATGCCTCAAGCAAATTCTTTGATTCTGATAGATATATGGAGCTGCATCCTGAAGCTATGGTTCCCAGGCCTAAACAACAAACTTCTCTAGGTGCAGCAGATGACAGAAGATCAAAGAAAAAAGCTCTTGATCCTAATAGAGAAATCAAACTTATAAAGAGCAAGGAGAAGGAATAATTATGTAAGGTGACAATTATTCTGATTTCTGATTTCTATCTAGGATAATACATCTGTGATTCTGCTTGTTGATTGTTTATTGTTGCTTTGTATGTTGTTCTTTAATTTTCGCAAGTTCTGTAAATAGTAATCCTAACCCAAATAGTGGGAGATTGTTGGAACACCCTATTACTAATTTGGGTCAGGATCACTATGTCTTTAGGAAACCTGTTTTTGACCTCCTGTATAGCTCTAAAGGTCAATTAGAATTGAGTCTAAGGGTTAGTAGTTAGGTTTGGAAGCTGCCATCAAGACCAAGGTTTTTCTGTTTGGAGACTAAGTCATTTCATCGAGCTCAGTACGACGAACCGTCGAACTCTAATCGACGATCGTCTAGCTCAACTTCGACGGATCGTCGAACTCCATTCGACGATCGCTGAGCTCAACTTCAACAAATCGTCGAACTCCATTCGACGATCTGCGAGCTCAGTTCGACGATCTTGACTCCAGTTTTGATTCTCTATCTCTGAGCTTAGTTCGACGATAGTTGAGCTCAGATCGACGATCTCTGTTGCTGTCTAAGTTCAAATCGCTGAGCTCAGTTCGACGATAGTGGAGCTCAGTTCGACGATTTTCTAAAGAGTTAAAGGATTTTCAAGATTCAAATTCAGAACAGTTAATGAGTTATTCAGCAATTAATTCAGAAGATTTTCTAGCCGTTTTCATTTATTCTGGACCAAGTTTCAAGGGATTATCAAGGAATGTTTCTTTGGACTTTCCCCCAGAAGACATTTGCAATTAAGGATGCAATTAATGACAGGCTAACGACTATTCTTGACAGAGGATCATTTCTATTCAGTACCAGGGAATAAAACACAAGTTTTTTGAATCTCTCTAACACACAGCACAGATAAGCAGAATAAGAAGAACAAGAAGAAAACATTCTATAGACAACATCTTTCTGAACACCAACTGTTCACAAGAGAAAGAGCTTGTTCAAGGCCATTTTCATTCAAAACTCCAGACACCTAACATTTCAGCTGTTGCTGAAATCATCAATTGCTGGAGATCAAATTTCTGAAGGCCTATCACCCTACAGCAAAGCTTCATTTCCTGAATATCTCAAGAACTTAGGGGGAGCTTTGACAATATCAAAATCCACATAGTCTTCTCAGCTGCTTTGAGAAAGAGAAAACTTCCATCACTCTCTCATCCCCATCTCTGTAAAGGGTTTTTCAAACTCCCTTCAAAAGTTTGTGCTTGGTTTTTAAGCACCTTATCAAAAGCTCATTGGTGGCAAGACACCTGATCAAAAAATCTGATTTGGTTTTTGAGCACCTTATCAAAAGCTCATTGGTGCCCAGGACACCTGATCAACTCATCCTGCAGTGGATTCCTACTTAGGGTGGTAGAAGAGTGGATGTACCCAAGTTTAGGGGAACCACTATAGCTCCTTGTGTCTTCTGGCTTGCTTGTCTTTATTTTTGTTTCTGGTTGTGATTGATTTGTGATTAGTTAGGAACTGTGATTAATTTCTTTTGTAGGTTACTTTGTGACTAGACAGTTTCTGTGATTAGCTTTAATATTTGCTTCCCTGTTCACTCAGATTACAACAATTGTTGTAAAAAGTTTTTAAGCACCATACTCTATTCACCCCCCCCCCCCCCCTCTAGAGTATATCAGATCTAGCTGCACTTTCAGGTGTACTGTGGAACGAGTTGTGTTCGGACCGGATTTACCGAGTAAGTGCCTTGAGAGCAAGGGGTGTGTGGCCGTGCGGCCCTACACCTGTGGTGAAGTGTGCTGATGTTGTAATTTCACTTTAATGTTTGGCTATGCTAATAAATTGCAGGGAAGGAGCACCGCCACCCCATGTAAGGGGTGGGGTCGTTATAATTTGGTCAGCTTTAGCTGACCGCTGCTTTTGTTTACCACCGCTGCGGTAGAATGTTGATTGCAGGTGCTGCGGAGCCTAGTGGAAAGTAGCGGGCTGAAGCCCTGGTTGCTGTGTCGGCCCCTTAAAGGCCAAAGCGAATGTTTACTTTTTATGCTCATGTGTGGTCGGCCTGTGTGCCGATATATGGTAGACACTTATTATTTAATTAAACTCTTGTAAGGCCATAAGGCCAAAGTCTTGGTGTATTTGTACTACCATTCCTACTTTGGGTTTTAATGGACATTCATGCTTTAGCATTTGGGTTCTTATAACTGTTTAAAAGCTTACACTAGAATACTCTGAGTTAGGATGCATATTCCTATGCTGCTAATTTGGTATTAATACGTAACTCCACTAGCTGTCTGTGGAATTTGGCGTGGGGCCCCGGCCGGACCTTCTGTTATATTTTATATGACGGATGGGGGTGTTATATTGGAAATGCGGAGGATCGTGGTATGATACTGAGAAAACAAAAGAGAAAATTTGATAATGGTAAGAACTCTAGGGATTCTGGTACTGCTTCAAAGAAAAGGAGCAATGTGGTGTGCAGTTTCTATGGTCGGTCAGGCCATGTGTTCAAGAAATGCTTTAAGAGATCGGGAGCTCAAAGGCAGGAGCAGGTGCTTGAGATTCAGAGCGCTCCCAAAGGGGATTTGGTTTGTGTTTTGTGCAAACGGAAGGGGCACGATGCTACTCATTGTTGGTATAAGAACAAGGTCTGCTTACAATGTGCATAGAAGGGGCATGTTAAGTCGAAGTGCCCGCAGGCTTAGTCCACGCTGCAGCCAGTCCCACTTCAAGCCTTGTCGCAGTTGTAACAATTGGACAAAGGAAAGGGTAAGAAAATTGCGGTGACCGAGGAAGAAACTCTGTCTTCAACCCGAGTAATCTCAGGTTAGATTTTAATCTAGTTCTTATCTTTTAGTTAGAGTTTCGATGTTTGTTTGTCTAGCTACGTACGTGATTTTATAGGAAAGTTTAAGGTAAAGAACTGTTAGGCGCGTGTTCCTCTCTATTCCGATTCTACCCACTCGTTAGTGGCTATGACCTTTGTAAAGCGTCACCGTTTGACCCTCGATCGTGTTGACGATGCATTTCATGTCAAGTTTCCTTTGGCGATTTAGTGGTGTCGGACCAAGGCATTCAGAGTTGTCCGATTCTGTTAGGAGATTTTCTAGCCGTTGTTGATCTGAAGATGATAGACTTGGAAGATTTTGATGTGATTTTGGGCATGGACTGGTTATCCAAATATGATGCGATCATCTAATGCAATGTCAATCGCTTGGACTTCAAGATGGACAACAGTTAACACAAGAGTGTTTATGGTTTTCCGCACTAAGTTTCCCCGATTATTTCTGCGATGCATGCTCGAAAGCTTGTAAATTCTGGATGTTTTGCCTATTTGGTTTCAGTGTTGGAGACCGAAGGTAGTTTGCCGCGTGTAGAGGAGATCCTGTAGTGCATGAGTTTCCTGATGTTTTCCTGATGTTTTTCCTAAAAATCTTCCTGGTCTTCCAAATGAGAGAGACGTGGAGTCCATCATAGATTTGGAGCCGAGTACCCATCCTATTGCTAAGGCGTCGTATTGTATGGCCCTGCGTGAGCTGTAGGAGCTGCGTACCCAGTTGGATGAGTTGCTGCAGAATGGATTCATTAGACCAAGTTCTTCACTGTGGGGTGCTCATGTGATGTTTGTGAAGAAAAAGGATGGATCGATGAGGCTGTGCATTGAATATAGAGAGCTGAATATGGTAACCATCAAGAATATGTATCCCTTGCCGGGAATAGATGACTTGTTTGATCAGTTGCGTGGTAGCACTGTGTTTTCAAAGATAAATCTTCGTTCAGGCTATCATCAATTGAGGATTCATGAGATATATATTCCTTAGACTGCTTTTCGTTCTCGGCATGGACATTTTGAGTTCTTAGTAATGTCCTTTGGATTGACTAATGCACCCTCTATCTTTATGGACATGATGAACAGAGTGTTTAAGGATTTCCTGGACCATTTTGTGGTCGTATTTATAGATGATGTTCTGGTATACTCCCCAGTGCTGAAGAGCATGCACAACACTTGTTTTTAGTTTTGTCTGCTTTGAGGGAGCATAAGTTATATGTCAAGCTAAGCAAGTGTGAGTTTTGGCTTCCTTAGGTTTCTTTTCTGGGTCATGTGGTTAATAAGGATGGAATTTCTGTGCACCCCGAGAAGATACTTGTTGTAATGGATTAGAATAGACATACCACACCCAAATAGATAATAAGTTTTCTAGGTTGGCATGATATTATAGGAGGTTTGTGGAAGGTTTATCTTCATTGTCTACGCCACTGACTAAGCTTACGCAAAATAATGTAGCTCTTGTTTGGAGCGATGAGTGCGAAGAGGCTTTTCTGGAATTAAAAAGGAGATTGTGTACTGCTCCGGTTTTGACCTTGCCTACAGAAGGGATGGATTATATTGTGCATGGGGACGCATCACACGTCGGACTTGGGTGCATGTTGATGCAAGAGGGCAAAGTGATCGCGTATGAGTCGAGACAGTTAAAGATACATGAGAGGAATTATCCTATGCATGATTTGGAATTCGCTGCTGTGATTTACGCCTTGAAGTTATGGAGGCATCTATTATATGACGCTCTGTGCAAGATTTATATGGATCATAAGAGTTTGAAGTACGTCTTCACTCAAAATGAATTGAATTTGTGCCAACGGAGATGGTTAGAATATGTTGCAGATTATTATGTTGAGATCCAATACCATCCAGACAAAGCTAATGTGATAGCCGATGCCCTGAGTAGGAAGACAACGAAAATTTTTAACCTTTCTGTGGATTCGCTGGTGGAGGAATTTATCTTGATGGATATATCAGTTGGAAGTAGCGATTAACCCAGCAGTTTGAGAGTAATAGAGCCTTCTTGGATTACACTTACAAGGCTACACCAAAAGGATGATCCTGATTTGCTGCACCTTTATAATAAAACTGCAAAAGCGGAATTACTGGACTTTTCAATTGATGATGTAGGTACCTTGAAGTACCGCAGCAGATTTTTTATTCCCCCAGTTGAGGATATTCGAGTTAAGTTATGTAAAGATGTGCATGGTTCTAATGTTGCCCATCACCCTGGTTATTTTAAAATGTATAAGGATCTGAAGCAGATCGTTTGGTGGTATGGTATGAAGGGTAATATAGCTAAGTTTGTATCTGAATGTTTTACTTGCAAGCGAGTTAAGGCCGATCACGGGAGGCCTGGAGGCAAGTTGACACTTTTAGAAATTTCAAGTTGGAAGTGGGAGTGTATTTCGTTGTATTTTATTACTGGATTACCGGGATCTCCCCGAGGACACAATTTTGTATGCGTTATAGTGGACAGACTGATGAAGTGTGCTCAATTCGTGCCTTTCAAAATCGACTACTCCATGAAGAAAATATCTGAGTTATACTTGGATGAGGTCATCATACTACATGGGGGTTCCAGTGAGCATTGTATCAGATCGAGACTCCAGGATACGTCTAGCTTTTAGAAAAGTTTATAGGAAGGGTTATGTACCGATTTGAGGTATTTCACCGCCTATCATCCACACACAAATGACTAGACGAAGAGAGTAAATCAGATCATGGAGGATATGATCAGATGTTATATTTTGGACCATGGAGGAGCATGAGACGAGCGTTTGAGATTGATGGAATTTGCGTACAACAACAGTTATCAAGATAGTTTGCAGATGGCCCTGTTTGAGGCTTTGTATGGGAGACATTGCAGAACTTCCTTGTTTTGGGCCGAGGTTGGTGAGAGATCATTGTTGGGTCCGGAGGCCTTGGAAGAAACGAATATTTCTGTTAAGTATATTCGAGAGAAGCTTCAATAGCCCAGGAGCGTTATGAAAAGAACACAAATCGTCGAAGGACTAAGTTGAAATTTGTCGTTGGGGACATGGCTTTTCTTAAGGTTTCCCCGATGTTTCGCGTTAAGAGGTTTGGTAAGAATCATAAGTTGAATCCTAGGTATGTGGGACCCTTTAAAGTTATTGAGAGGATTGGTGTATCAGCTTACAGGTTGGATTTGCCTGCAAATTTTCCTGTTGTGCATGATGTCGTTCACGTGAGCCAATTGCGGAAGTGTGTTCTGAGCGATAGGCAAATTCTTGATGATGTGCCCCAGTTGGAGCATAACCTTTCCTATGTGGTAGTGCATGTTTGTGTTTTGGACACCCAAGATCGGGTATTGAGAAGGAAGACAATACCCATGGTTAAAGTTTTGTGTAGGAACCAAGACGTGGAGAGCGCGACTTGGGAGTTGGAGTCAACTATGAGGGAGGTTCATCCTCATTTGCCCTCCTAATGCTTTTGGTAAGTGTTTTCCTAGATAGCATATGGTTAATTTTCTTCTGTTTTGGATTTGATCCTATTTATGTCAAGTTTCGAGATGAAACTTCTTTTAAGGGGGTGGATGTAACGCCCCTGATTTTTCGGTGTTTATTTTAACTCTCATAGTGACGTATTTTTGACATCATGGCGTTACGTTGAAACGTATTTAACGGGTGTTGTCGTTTGTTGGAGCATGAGTTTGCTCAGTGGATTTTACTGTATGGTTGGTTTTGTCTTAGTTGTGCATCTTCCCTCGCGAGCCGGGTCAGTTTTGGTGACTCGGTGGAGCTTTTTATAGGGATATGGTGGCGTTTTATCTTCGGGTGGTGTTTTACCAGAGTTTGGTTTGTCAGATTTTGATTTCGACTTCGCCATTGGATTCATAGCGTTTGTATTTAGCTACGGTGCAATTTTCGTAAGATTCTGAATTGGTTTGAATTTTGGGTCGTTTTGGGATTATTTATTATTAATTGTAATGTAATATTAAAACTATATATATACAGCCAGTTATAAGGGTCGTGTAAAAATGCTATTCATCATCTTCATAACCGAGCTGCGGCGATTTTGCGAGCGGAAGAGGAGCGACGACTTCGCGTGTGGTTGGCCGGCGATAGAGAGCGGTTCGGTGGTCGGTTTCGTCAATAGATCAGAGATTTGGAAAGCTCTCATTGAGATCTACGCGTTCATGGTAAGCTTTCCCTGTTTCGCCGATTTTTGTGTATTAGGGTTTGTGATTTTGACCTCCTTTTCCCCCAAAATTTTCATGAAGCGTTGCTTAGAGCTTTTGGCGGCCGATCCTTGTCGCGGAGCGGCATTTTTCTGGAGTTTTGAGGAAGGTGGCGATTTTCTTTTTGCAATCGTTTCTTGCCTTTATTTTTGTTCATATCTTCTCTTTAGAAGGTTGCAATGATATAAAACTTAGTCTTGAAATGAGCCCTTAGAATAGTCTAAATTTTTGGCTAGGAAACCGTCGAGAATAGTGTACAACCTAAGGAATTTCCATCGAGTATCATAGTTCAGTCTAAGGATAATTCAGCTTATATACTGGGTAGAATTCGTCGAGGAATTCGTTAAGGTAAATTCGTCGAGTAACATCACATTCGTCGAGTATAGATATATTTGCTTAAGTCCATTTCATCGAGTATCGGCTGGCGTGGCATTGAGTGAAGTCAGATTCGTCGAGTATCTAGGCATCGGGTTCGTCGAGTATCGGAGGGCGTGGCGTTGAGTGAAGGTAAAAGGCATTCAGTGCACTCAACGATTCTTAGAGTATGGCCTAGAGTAGGAGGCGTTGAGTGCATTCGACGAATTCGTCGTGTTTGGCTTAGGCTTAGGGAGTGTTAAGTGACCGGGCCGCCAAGTCAAATTCGTCGAGTATTGATAGTCTATTCGTCGAATATCGTTAGCTTTTACTGAGTATCGCAAGTCCGATTCACCGAGTATGGTACAAATTTGTTGAGTATCCATATAGTTCATCGGGTATACTCACCGAATTTGACCAGGACTTAGAATATTTTGTTGTTTTGAGTCTGATTCGTCGTTTGTGGTCCTTAGTGTAAATTTTAGGGCTTGTCAAGGTATTTTCTTTAGGTTTAGGCTTAGGTATGGTTTGGGATGTTTGAGTATGATGTTTTCTTTGGAAAGATGTCAGTTTGTGAGTCATTACACTTGGTCGTTGTTTGGTCTCTATTTTGTGGAACTGTTAGGTTATGTTAGGCCCAATGACCACCACCGCAGTGCCTTTGTGAGACGTTTTGTAACACCTCCATCCGTCGTATGGCATATAGTAGAAGGTCTAGCTAGAACCAGACACCATATACCACAGACAGTCGGAAGGATTACGTATGAATAACCAAACTATCCAATTAAGACTACTCGTCCTAACACAGAGCATTCTAGCGGAAGCTTTTAAACAGTTGAAAGAACCCAAACTTGAATCCAAAAAAGTATGAATCTCCACAACCACTACCACTGGAATGAAATACAAATACACTGAAAGATACACGGCCTTATGGCCTTACAGGAGTTCACTTAATAATGTAATGTTTTTCATACATCGGCTCATAGGCCGGCCACACATGACAAAATAAAGTACAACTATTCGTTTTGGCCTTCTAGGGCCAGCACAGCAACATAGGCTTCAGCCCGCTATTTGGCACTCTGCTCCGCAACACCTGCAAGCAACATTCCACTACATGGTGGCAAACAAAGCAACGGTCAGCCAAAAGCCGACCAAATTATAACGACCCCGCCACTAACTCAGGACGGCGGTGCTCCTTCCCTGCAATACATTAGCCCAGCTAAACAATATAGTACAAACATGCTTCGCCACAGGTGTAGGCTCGCAGGGCCAAACACCCCGTGCACTCAGGGCACATTATCGATGAATCCTAACACTTCAGCGTCTTCACCACCACCCCCAGGATGGCAACAACATGAGCATTTTAGCCTTTCTGATCACAGCCCTAAGGCTCCCGACTATGCCAACGGCCAGTCCCCTTTTCGGGTCTCTCTCACCGAACCACATAGCCTAGGTCTGATTCCACTTGCCTGTTGCTCACAACGCGTAGTACACATTAAGACATATGCACGAGCCAAGATTCTCTCGGATCCTGACATTTCCAAACAATCACATAACCCAGTTATATTCAAGACCGGTTCCCAGACCGCCAAGTTAGTAGAACAATGATTCCGCTCAGTTTTCCGGGTGCGCCTTGGAGTTAATCCCCAAGGATCCCTGCTGCAATCTACCGCGTAGAAACCCGAAAACCCAAAGCACAGAGTCTTCTCCGGCAAACCATAACAAATGCAACATCATCGATCCAGACCAACATGTCCGGGTAGGCTTCACACACAATGCCTTTGTCCGTACTTTGATTTCGGACTCTATATGCAACACAAGGGGGACTATTCCCGTCAACCCCAAGGAACACAGCACACTCGCTGCACACTCGCGGGAGCGGGTTTCCCTATGCAAAAAGGAAGAGAGCTTTGCATGCTCAAGTAGAGAATCGTTACCCTTGTAGTATGTTTTTGCGCCATGGAAAATTACACGGATAGAAGTCTTTGCAATGGGATTTCCTCCACGGATCCGCTCTCGATTCTCTAAACGGTGCTCCGATGCTCCGCTAGCGGCCGGAATCCTCCTCCTTCTTCCTCCTCTCTCTCACTCCTTGAAAGAGAGTGCTTAAGAGAGAAATGAGGAATTGATCCTCTATTTCCGACCATAACAGAGCAGGAACTCATCTGGGCCGTTCGATCTTAATTAAAGAAAACTAATGGCTCAGATCTGTACAGAAATCCCCAAACCTGGGCCGAACACGGCCTTGCACACGGCCGTGTGCCTCGATCCAGGCACGATCGTCGAACGCAAAAAAACCACACGGCAAAGACAAGCCCGTGTCTCAACCTAACACGCCCGTGTCGGGTCCTCGACATGCCTGTGATCGGAGGTGTGTCACGTATAACTGTCACGCCAACCATCACGTCTCTTGGGAACACGGGTACTGACACGGGTAGGCACACGCCCGTGTTAGATGACACGCCCGTATCAATCTGTCGTGTTTCCTGCCGTGTCCTTCCCTGGATACAGCCGGCCAAAACACCAAGAAAGACACGGCCTTGGACACGCCCGTGTCCTAGGCCGTGTACCCCTATACAGGCACCAAAATCTCTTTTGGACGCGACCAGCTCGATAACGATTTTTGGGGCGTTACAAATCTCCCCCCCCCCCCTTAAGGAATTCCGTCCCGAAATTAAGTAAAGGTATACAAAATTAAATGTTACCTGAGTGGAATAACTCGGGGTATTCCTCCAACATAGTTTGCTCTCGCTCCCAAGAAAGCTCCTCACATCCGCAGTTATCCCAACGAACCTTAACCATTCGGATTTCCTTGTTGCGGAGTCGTTTGACCTCAACATCTTCTATACGTATAGGCTTGACCTTTGTCATCAACTCGTAATCCACTGGCACTTGATCAACCATGACTATCTGCGAAGGCTCTTGCATCGCCTTCCGCAACACTGATACGTGGAACACATCGTGTAGCCCACTCAACTCCACCGACACCTTCAATCTATATGCTGCTTCACCAACACGCTCCAGGATTTCAAATGGTCCAGGGTATCTCGGACTCAGCTTCTTCAAGCGTCGAACCCACGAAACACCCTTGAACGGCTTGATTTTTAAATACACCCAATCGTCAACACCGAACTCCATGTTCCTATTCTTGGCGTTATAGTACTTTGCTTGCCTGTCCTGAGCGATCTTCAACCTTTCCTGAATTGTACGTACCATTGAAGTGGCGTCTTCCACCGCTTGACGTTTATACAACTTCGACTCGCCTGTCCCTAACCAAGACAACGGCGTACGACACTTCCTCCCATACAAGGCCTCGAAAGGTGTCATTCCAATACTCGCTTGAAAGCTGTTGTTATACGCAAACTCCACCATGTATAGGTGATCCTCCCAATGCTTTCTGAAATCTATGTCACACATGCGAAGCATGTCCTCCATCGTCCTGTTGACCCTCTCGGTCTGACCATCCGTCTGTGGGTGGAAGGATGTGCTGAAACTCAGCTTAGTTCCCAACAAATTATGCACCAGCCTCCAGTCCTTCGACGTGAAACGTCCATCTCGATCACTAACAATACTGTGTGACACACCATGCAACCGTACGATATTATCCACATAGAGTTTGGCTAACTTTTCCACTGGATCTTCCTTCCTATTCGGGATGAAATGCGATACTTTTGTCAACCTATCTACGAACACCCAGATGGCGTTGTTTCCCCTCTGCGACTTTGGCAAACCATGTACAAAATCCATAGAAATGTCGTCGAATTTCCATTCCGGGATAGACAAGGACTTTAGGAAGCCTCTGGGCTTCTGGAACTCCGCTTTCACCAAGGCACAAGTTTGTCACTTGGCCACATAAAGTGCTACATCCTTCTTTAATTCTGGCCACCAGAATAACTTCTTCATGTCTCTATACATCTTCGTGTTACCCGGGTGGATTGAGTACTTGGTATGATGAGCCTCGTACATCAACTCCTCCCGAAGATTATCCGCACTAGGGACGCATAGACGACCGTACTTCCTTAGCAGTCCATCCTCAACCACAAACTGGGAATTTGAACCATCCAAAGATTCATCCAAGATCTGCTTCATGCCGTTATCCTGAATCAAAGCCCTTCAAACTCTATCAGCCAGGTCATACTGCACCTCTGTCCAACACAATATCACCCCGGCACTAGACTGCTTATCGATGCAGGAAATCTCTAATGCCTCCAAATCACGGACCAATCTCTCATCATGTACTGATAACCAACTGGCCTATACAGGAGCCCTGCGGCTCGACGCATCTGCCACCGCGTTTCCTTTCCCAGGTACATAATGTATCTTGAAGGTATAGTCCCCCAAGAACTCCATCCACCTCTGTTGTCTCATGTTCAGATCCTTCTGATCTAGCAGGTACTTCTGGCTTTTATGGTTGGTGTATATATCGACCTTTACCCCGGACAGATAGTGCCTCCACAGCTTTAGAGCAAATATCACGGCCGCTAACTCTAAGTCATAGACCAGATAATTCCTCTCGTGAACCTTCAACTGTCGTGAATCATAGGCTATCACTCTCCCATGTTGTAGCAGAATACATCCCAAACCACTGCTTGAAGCATCACTATAAATATCAAACCCTCCGGTTCCACTCGGCGAACATAAAATAGGCGTCGTGGTCAACCTCCTCTTCAATTCCTCAAAAGCCTGCTCACACTCCAGCGACCACACGAACTTTTGATCTTTCCTTGTCAACGTCGTGAGTGGTAACGCTATCCGCGAGAAGTTCTCTACGAAGCGCCTGTAGTAGCCGGCAAGCCCCAGAAAGCTCCGAACTTCCGCCACTGGAGACAATACATGTCGCTACTGTATCGCTGCTATCTTCGCCGGATCCACCGCTATCCCTTCTCCACTAACAACATGACCAAGGAACGCTACTGAGGATAACCAGAACTCACACTTGGAGAACTTTGTATACAACTGATTCCTACTTAAGGTCTCCAACACCATGTATAGATGCTTGTAATGGTCCTCCTCACACTGCGAGTATACCAAGATATTATCGATAAATACTATCACAAAATGATCCAGGTATTCTCTGAACGTCATGTTCATCAAATCCATAAGCACAGATGGTGCATTGGTCAACCCAAACGACATGACCGTGAACTCGTAATGCCCAAACCGCGTGCTGAATGCTGTCTTTGGGATGTCTCTTTCCCTTATCCTCAATTGATAGTAACCGGACTTCAGATCTAACTCTGAATATACTATTGACCCAACCAATTGATCAAATAGATCATCAATCCTGGGGATCGGATATTTGTTCTTCTCCGTAAGCTTGTTCAACTCTTGATAGTCAATACAGAGTCGCAAGCTCCCATCCTTCTTCTTAACGAAAAGAACTGGTGAGCTCCAAGGCGACGAACTTGGACGCACATACCCTTGCTCCAACAACTCTTGCAGTTGCACCTTCAACTCCGCCATCTCTCGTGGCGCTATCAGATAGGGAGAGCGTGACATCGGTTTGGCGCCCGATACTAGCTCAATGGTAAAATCAATCTCCCGCTGAGGAGGGGCTCCTGTGAGATCATCTAGGAACACATCAGGATACTCGGACACAACTGGGATACTATCCAGACTTGGCCCAGGCGTTGAAGCCTACACTAAGGTGACAAACAACTCTGCACCAGACCGAACTGCCTTAATCACTTGAAGGGCCGACATCAAAACTTTACATGAACCCTTCATTCCCACAAACATAGTCTCCCGTTCAGTATGCAATCCCAACTTAACCTCCTTTCGGTTGCAATCGATGTAAGCTCGCTGCTCCGAGCACCAGTCCATACCAAAGATTACGTCGAACTCTACTAACGGTAGAACCAATGCCCGCAAATCAAACTCCTAGTCCCTAATCCGAATCTTTACCACACAGAACTTATCCACATGAATTGAGCACTCATTGGGCAACAACACATCCAACTTATCTTTTGCCATCGAGGAAGGGACCCCGATGCACGATATGAACCTTTCAGACAAGAAGGAATGCGATGCTCCCGTATTAAACAGGGCTTTTGACGGACGATCGAAAATCAACACGAAGCCTAGCACCAACAAATATAAGCTAACATATAAAAAGGTAACAACTATATAAAGTTAAACTGCTAAAATTTAACTCATACCTGTCACCACGTCAACTTGTTTCATGGCCTCTTGCAGAACAAGATTATAAACTCTAGGATAGGTTGGAGCATGATGGGACGTGGTTGACTCCACCGCCTTCCCTTTCTCTTCATAGGTTGCTCCAGGCTTCCTCTTGGACTTTGCACGTCCGCTCCAACATTCACAAGCAAAGTGCCCCGTCTTCCCACAGTTGTAGCAAGCTCCTGGAACTCGACATGTGGTTGCCCCCGACGCACCAGACGAAGGGGATGAGTTCGAATTCTTCTGCTTCTTGTTCCATCTGCGGAATCCCGGCTTTGCATTTGGCACTTTGAACTCTGCCTTCTTTTCCCCTAGGTCCTTCTTCTCTTGGACTTTCTTCACAACCTTTTCCAATGACCGGGCCGAATTGACTAAGGCTAGGAAGCCCTGCGCCTTAGGCCCAACAAGGAGTAACTGTAGGTCACCGCGTAGACCCTCATAAAATCGGTTGGTCTTCCTCTCTTCTTCCGTAAACATAGCACCAACATACCGACCCAACCGTGTAAACTCGTGGAGATACTAGTCCACGCATCTGACTCCCTGAGTCAACCCAAGATACTGATTTTTCATCTCAAGCTTCTAAGCAGAGGGTAGATATCTGGCCAAGAACAATCTTGAGAATTCCTCCATAGGCACATCAGCAAGCTGCCTTCCCACTAAGAGATGAAACTCCAACTCATCCTACCATAGCCTCGCCTCACCAGCCAAAAGGAAGGTCGTTATGGTGGTTTTCTGCCACTCCTCCGTTAACGTGGCCGTCAAGACCCTCTTTATCATAGAGAGCCAATCCTCAGCTTGAGCTGGCGTTCCAACCCCATCAAACCTCGGAGGATTAAAGCCCATTACATGCTGGAGCTGTCTCTCCGTAGCCCTCCTCGGCTCTACCTGATCCACTGTCAAGCGCTCCACCACTCTCGGCTCTGCCTCCCTAACTGGTTCTTGCTCAATCACAAGAGGTGTGCGATGCATTTGCCCTGCAGGTTGGGCATTTATCATGGCAAAAACTGCTTCAGCCACCAACCTGATGGTTTTCGCTGAAGGAGGTGTTGTAGGCACATCCCTCGGTGCACTACTTTCAGCCGATTGCGGACACTCCGATTGACCAACACCGCTCCTAGCTGCCTATAATAGCAAAGAACCTAGATTAGACGACACACAAATTGCTAAAAGCAATCATTAAAACACTCAGGTTCTACAAAATAAGTGTATTTTTCATTCCTATGTGGACATTCATGGGTTCTTTTTGATGTTATAACGATGACGCACACATGTGCTCACCACCCCTTAAAAGAATTCGCTCATGAATTCATTTAAGCCTGACCGTAACCAGAAGTCTGATACCAAATTGTAACACCCCCATCCGTCGTATGACATATAGTAGAAGGTCCAGCTGGAACCCGACACCATATACCACGAACAGTCGGAAGGGTTACGTATGAATAACCCAAACTTGAATCCAAAAAAGCATGAATGTTGGTGGGCCAAAACCCGAACAGGCAAGCGTACCTGTCGAATCGTAGTACCAAGGTCGTATTTAAACACGGGGCTGTCAATTACTTCTACTCACGCTCTAACTATTATCCTACCGGAAAACTAATGAGATTTGAGAATTTTTTAGAATAAAACAAAAGACAACTTGCGAGACAAAAAACTTATAATAAAAAGCTAGTATTCGATCAATGATTCACCATGAAATTAGATGAGAGAGATAAAAATAAAGATAGTTTTAATTTTGCAAATCATACTCGACCGTGACGGATCCGAAAATAAGACAAAATCTCGCTAGAGCATTAGGTCTCCTAACTTATAGACTCTTCGATCGAAATCTCTTTACAAACCAAAGAAGCCTAAAGTTGCATTATCGAGGTGATCTTTTCGGGTGGCATCGTTTAGTTTACGGTAATCGATGCACATCCTCCATCCCGTTATCGTCCTAGTTGGAATTAAGTCATTATTTTCGTTTGTCACTACCGTGATCCCACCCTTCTTAGGAACAACCTGGACTGGACTTACCCACTGACTATCGGAAATAGGATAAATTATCCCCGCATCTAATAACTTAAGCACCTCTCCCTTCACAACCTCTTTCATATTTGGATTAAGACGACGTTGTGGTTGAACTACACCCATAGGATTATTTTCAAAAATTATTTTGTGTGTGCAGAAAGAGGGGCTTATGCCAGGAATATCACAAATTTGCCACGCTATAGCTCGGCGATGCTTTTGTAGTAGTTCGATCAATTGATCGTTTTCGGATTGGGAAAGAAAAGCCGAGATTATAACGGGCAATTTTGAATCTTTTGCAAGAAAGGCATATTTGAGGTGGTCAGGCAGTGGTTTTAAATCAAGCTGGGGTGGTTCGTCATAAGAATTTTTAAAATTTTTCTCTTTTTCAAAAACAAGATTTTCATACTTTTTTCTACTACATACAAAATTATTTTCAAAATTTTCTTGGATCGACATCACCGGGTTGTCAAAATTATGTGAAGAAATTTCAGAAAACGAAGAGGAAAATTCATTGGAAGAAATGTTGGAAAGGGAAAGGGAAGAATCTTCATTTAAAACATCAATAAAGAAGCATGAGTCATCATTTTGTAAAGAATTTTTCATTGATTGATTAATAGAAAATGTGACCTCATCATCTCCCACACGCAAAAACAACTTTCCGTTACTAACGTCTATAACAGCTCGAGAGGTGGCTAGAAATGGTCGTCCAAGGATAAGAGGAACCTCGACGTCCTCTTCAATATCAAGAATGACAAAATCCACCGGGAAGATGAATTTATCGACCTTTACTAGCACGTCCTCAATGATACCTAGTGGATACTTGATAGACCTATCAGCTAATTGGATACTCATTCTTGTAGGGCTCAGAGTGCCCAATCCTAACTTCTTAAATAGTGAAAAAGGCATCAAGTTGATGCTCGCTCCGAGATCTGCTAACGCATGTTTAACAAATAAATCACCAAAGACGCAAGGAATGGAAAAACTACCCGGATCGTTTATCTTTTTAGGCAGATTAGAATTTTTAATGACTGCCGAGCATTCTTCATTCAATGTTACATGTGATAAGTTCTCCAATTTCGTCTTGTTCGTTAATAAGTCCTTAAGATATTTTGCGTACTTCGGCATTTGACTAATCGCTTCATGAAATGGCAAATTAATGTGAATTTGTTTGAACATTTCAAGAAAGCGTTGGTACTGATCATCTAGTTTGTCTTTCCTAAGTCTAACCGGATAAGGAGGTGGCGGAAATTCTTTTAGAACAATCGGAGCATCATTTTGAAAACCATTTTTTTCTTTTGCAGAATTAGAAATAATGGAGCTATCCTTTTCTTTTTCAAAAATAGATTTTTCTTTTTCAAGATCTATGTTATTATTCTCCTTGGGGGTACAAACAGGAGGGACAATCACCCTTGGCTCTTCCCTTGTGGTGGGCTCGTTAACAACTTTACCGCTCCGAAGGGAAATCGCATTTGCGTGTTCCCTTGGGTTAGGCTCAGTGTTCGAGGGAAGAGTTCCAGGTGGTCTCTCGGAAAAGGCCTTGGCGAGTTGGCCGACTTGATTTTCTAAGTTTTTCATTGATCCTGTTAAATTTCCAATAGTGGCATCGTTCGAGCTTATATATTTAGCGAGGATCTCTTCCAAAGGGGAAGGTTTTTTGAAAATTTTGTTGCGGTGGTGGTGGTGGTGTAAAATCGTGCGGTGGGCGTATGGCGTTAGCGTTATTACTCCACGAGAAATTTGGATGGTTACGCCATCCGGGGTGATAAGAATTAGAAGAAGAAGAAAAACCAGGCGGAGAAGAAAAATTCGGAAAAGTAGAAAAATTGTTTGCAGAATTATTTTGAGCAGGCCTGGGTATGTTCCCCAGATAATCCACCTGCTCGGCAGCAGCAGCATTGGCATTTTCAAATACCTTAGCAGCGGAGGTAGCAGTCATCTCTGATATCTTCTTGTTCAGCATTTCCACTTGCATCGCCAGTTGTGTCACCGAATCCACTTCATAGATACCTGCAGGTTTAGATGGGCGAGACCTAGACGAATTCCACTGATAAGTGTTCATCGCCATATCATCG
This sequence comes from Platanthera guangdongensis, assembly GCA_039583875.1. Taxonomy (NCBI): domain Eukaryota; kingdom Viridiplantae; phylum Streptophyta; class Magnoliopsida; order Asparagales; family Orchidaceae; genus Platanthera; species Platanthera guangdongensis. The sequence goes on from CM077166.1 coordinate 112,731,542, forward strand.
ATAAGCTCAAGAGCGGCTTCCGGAGTTTTGCGGTCTAAAGGACCAGCGGAAGCGGCATCTATCATTTGCTTAGTTTCTTGATTTAGCCCATTATAAAATGTCTGAACCTGCAACCATACAGGCAGAGCATGATGTGGGCATCTTCGCAAAAGTTCTTTGAACCTCTCCCAAGTGTCATAGAGGGTCTCAGAATCAATTTGAGAGTATGAAGTTATATCATTTCGAAGCTTAGCAGTTTTGGCGGGGGGGGGGGGAATAACGAGAAAGAAATTTTTCAGTTAAAATGTTCCAAGTAGTGATTGATCCTCTTGGAAGAGAACTCAACCACTATTTGGCTTTAGTCCTTAAGGAGAATGGGAAGAGTCTTAGCCTTATAGCATCGTCCGAAACACCATTAATTTTAAAGGTGTCACAGATTTCAAGAAAATTAGCAATATGTAAGTTCGGATCTTCATCTTGTAATCCGTCGAACTGTACATATTACTGCACCATTTGAATGATGCTAGGCTTAAGCTCGAAGTTATTGTTCGCAATCGCAGGTCGAACAATACTTGTCTCTGTCCCCTCCAGATTGGGTCGAGCATAATCGTACATGGTCCTTTGCTGAGCCATTTCTGGGTTAGGGTCTCCCATTTCAGAAAAATTACAATCCATGAAGGAATCCTCAACCGATGTTTGAGAAGTGGAAGCCCCGAATCGTAGTTGAATCCGAAAGGACCGTTCGATTTCCGGGTCCAAATCAACAAGTAGCGACGGATTCGCTCGGGTCATGCACTAGCAAAGAAAATGGGGGAAGATGAAAATGAAAGCTTGGAAAAGAAAGAAAAAGAGGAAAAGAAAGGATTTTTTTTTTTGTTTTTTTTTTTGAAAAAAAGATTTTTTTTTTCTTAGACGGCTTGGCCCTCGAACTTCCCGAGGACTACCCGGTGAAGGGTTCGCTCGGTACTAGGTAAAATGGTGGCGCTTAAAGCCCCTTACCCTTTTCGAGAGATTTTAGGTGGGGTAGAAATAAGGTGAAGTTGGTTGATTATAAATATTTAAATATATAAATTATATTTTTTTATTATTATTTTTGTAGAAGTAATAGCGCAAGCGTTTTCAAAATATTGACGAAGAAAAGTCCCCGGCAACGGCGCCAAAAACTTGGTGGGCCAAAACCCGAACAGGCAAGCGTACCTGTCGAATCATAGTACCAAGGTCGTATTTAAATACGGGGCTGTCAATTACTTCTACTCACGCTCTAACTATTATCCTACCGGAAAACTAATGGGATTTGAGAATTTTTTAGAATAAAACAAAAGACAACTTGCGAGACGAAAAACTTATAATAAAAAGCTAGCATTCGATCAATGATTCACCATGAAATTAGATGAGAGAGATAAAAATAAAGATAGTTTTAATTTTGCAAATCATACTCGACCGTGACGGATCCGAAAATAAGACAAAATCTCGCTAGAGCATTAGGTCTCCTAACTTATAGACTCTTCGATCGAAATCTCTTTACAAACCAAAGAAGCCTAAAGTTGCATTATCGAGGTGATCCGCACTATTGGATTTGACTCCAATCCGGAGGATTTACGTCGTTATATCTCTAGGATTGCGTTCAACTCCTTCCTTCTTTGAGTGATCTTTCAAATCATGAGTCTCTCGACTACTATGAATTGAGAACAAGGTCTACTACCGTATACCGGAAATACGGAGTCGACGCAAAATAAATTAAAGAAGGATCGAGCATGAAATAACAAAAATAAAACTAAGAAAGAAAATAAACTCTCATCTCACTTCATGGATCCTCACGATCGAATGCTATAGGAAATTAGCTACGCATAATTGAAAGGGAAGACAAAATAAAATAAGAGAGGAACATTTTCATTATTATTACTAAAAAGAAACGTTCACAATGCTATAACAAAATGATCTTAAACAAAGCTTTCAAACAACAATTGAAATTACAACTAAAAGGGAAACTTGAAATGAAAATTACAATGAAAAGAACTCTCTTGACTTGTACTCTCTTGCTCTCTTGCTCCAATCCAACCTTTTCAAAGCATGGGATATGGGTTCCTTTTATAGGAGAGGAGGGAAGCATCTAGAAGAAGGGGGAGATCAAGGGTGTGGTCGGCCATAGGGGAGGAATGTTCATGCATAGAATTAAATGAGGGGAGAGAGGAATGGGAGGAGTGCATGCATGTATTTAATGACAAAATATGTAATGGGAAGGGGGAAGTGAATGGGAAATAAAGGGGAGGAGAGAGATGGAAGGGGCCGGCCATGCAAGGGGAGGATGCATGCATTGCATTAAATGGAGGAGAGAGGGGTGGCAAAATGCATGTATGATATTGAAAGGTGGCTGGCCATGCATGGATATATTCATGCATGGTAATTAATGAAAGAGGGGGCTGCTTTAATATGGAGAGGGCCGGCCACAAACTTGGGGAGTGGGATGGCAGCATGGGCTCGGATAGAGGGAAAAGAAAGGCTTTGAAGTGGGCTGCTGCATGTGGTGTGCTCGGGTAGGAGGCTAGGTGGGCTGCTCTTGAGGGAGGGGCTGCATGGGCTCGGGCTCCACATGTGCAAGACTTGAAGGAGGCTCGACAAACATGAAATGGGTTGGACTTGAGCTTGAGGGCTGCACCAAATTGAAAGCTCGGGCTGGATGTAGAGTGGGCTGCTCCTTGTTGAAAGCTCGGGCTGCATGGGCTTTGAAGCTTGGGCATGAACCTACAAAAAAGAGACAATACAATCATGGATTAGTCTACATAAAATAACAAAGTTAAAACAAGATTTTAAAACACAATAATAATAAAAACATTACAACATTAAAATTAAAACATTAAGACATATCATTAACTATAATTATTACACATAACATAACATAATATATAATAACATAATACATATAATAAGACTATATAGATTTTTATATCAAAACTCTAATAACACTAGGAATTAATATATTGTAAAGAGACATTAAAACATGAAATAACAATCATAAAATATAAATAAAATTAGGCATTTTGAATACTAAATTACCCCCAAAAAGGATGACTAAAACTAGTCATCAAATGTCCACAATCACTACCATTGGAATGAAATACAAATACACTGAAATATACACGGCCTTATGGCCTTACAGGAGTTCACTTAATAATATAATGTTTTCCATACATTGGTGAAAGTGCAAGCTAGATCTGATGTACTCTAGAGGGGGGTGAATAGAGTATGGTGCTTAAAAACTTTTTACAACAGTTGTTGTAATCTGAGTGAACAGGGAAGCAAATGGTAAATCTAAACACAGCAGCTATCTAATCACAATCTACAAAAGAAACTAATCATAGATCACAGCCAGAAACAAAAATAAAGATAAGCAACCAGAAGACACAAGGAGCTATAGTGTTTCCCCTAAACTTGGGTACATCCACTCTTCTACCACCCTAGGTAGGAATCCACTGCAGGATGAGTTGATCAGGTGTCCTTGGCACCAATGAGCTTTTGATAAGGTGCTCAAAAACCAAACCAGATTTTTTGATCAGGTGTCTTGCCACCAATGAGCTTTTGATAAGGTGCTCAAAAACCACACACAAACTTTTGAAGGGAGTTTGAAAAACCCTTTACAGAGGTGGGGATGAGAGAGTGATGGAAGTCTTCTCTTTCTCAGAGCAGCTGAGAAGACTATGTGGATTCAGTGATGTTGTCAAAGCTCCCCCTGAGATCTGTAGTTTATCAGGAAATGAAGTTTTGTTGTAGGGTGATAGGCCTTCAGAAATTGATCTCCAGTAATAGATGATTTCAGCAACAGCTGAAATGTGAGGTGTCTGCAGTCTTGGATGATGATGGCCTTGAACACTTGAATCAAAAGAGATCTAAAGATTTTAGATTTGTTGATCTCCTTTTGGTGATGGTGTTCTTGTTGATCTTTGAGACAGAGAATGTCTACAGTTCTCTTTCTTTTTCTCTTGAGTGATTGTTGTTGTTGAGAAAGATGTTGTTCCAGAGAAGAGCTGTAGCAGAGAATATTTTTGTTCTACTTCTCCTTGTGCACTCTCTTCTTCTTGATTGCTATCAGAATTCAAAAATCTTGTCTTTTATTCCTTTTGTTCTGAATAGAAATGATCCTCTGTCCAGAATAGCCGTTAGCCTGTCATTAATTGACTTCCTTAATTGCAATTGTCTTCTGGGGAAAGTCCAAAGAAACATTCCTTGATAATTTCTTGAAACTTGGTCCAGAATAAATGAAAACGGCTACAAAATCTTCTGTATTAATTGCTGAGAATAACTCCTTAACTGTTCTGAATTTGAATCTTGAAAGTCATTTAACTCTTCAGAAAAACGTCGAACTGAGCTTCACTATCGTCGAACTGAGCTCAGCGATTTGGACTTAGACATCAACAGAGATCGTCGATCTGAGCTCAACTATCGTCGAACTGAGCTCAAAGAAAGAGAATCAATACTGGAGTCAAGATCGTCGAACTGAGCTCGAAGATCGTCGAATGGAGTTCGATGCTTTGTTGAAGTTGAGCTCAGTGATCGTCGAATGGAGTTCGACGATCCGTCGAAGTGAGCTCAACGATCGTCGATTGGAGTTCAACGATTCGTCGTACTGAGCTCGACGAAATGACTTTGTCTCCAAACTGAAAAACCTTGGTCTTTAGGGAAGCTTCCAAACCTAACTACTAACCCTTAGACTCAATTCTAATTGACCTTTAGATATATACAATGAGGTCAAAAACAGGTTTCCTAAAGACATAGTGATCCTGACCCAAATTAGTAATAGGGTGTTCCAACAATCTCCCCCTATTTGGGTTAGAATTACTATTTATAGAACTTAGAGAAATTAAAAACAACATACAAAGCAACAATATAACAAACAACAACATAGCAGAATCACAGATATAACTCAGATAGATCAGAAATCAGAATAATTTGTCACCTTACAGAATTATTCCTTCTCCTTGCTCTTTATAAGTTTAATTTCTCTATTGGGGTTAAGAGCTTCCTTTTTGGATCGTCTGTCATCAGCTGCACCTAAAGAAGTTTGTTGTTTAGGCCTTGGTACCACAGCTTCAGGATGCAGCTCCATGTATCTTTCAGAATCAAAGAACTTGCTGGAGGCATATCTTTCAAGTTCCTTCTTTCTTTGTTCTGACAATGTAGTAATGCTGGAGGTGTCTCTGCCTTGCTCTCTGGCTTTCTTGATCTGATCTAAGGCAGCTAATTCTTTCATCCTAGCAGTCCATGCAGTAGGATTATTCTCTGGCTCCTCAAAGGGCACTGGAGGTTCATATCTGTTGGAAGGATTATCTTGAGGAGCTCTGGATGAGACTACTTCTTTTAACTTGTAGGGAAAAGGACCTGAAGTTGTATCTGATGAAGCTTGTCCTTCCCTAGAGTATGGATGTTGTCTTGAATAGCCTTTTGAATAGACTTGGAATTCCCTTTAGCTTCCTCTATAATTTCCTCTACTTGATTGAGAACCTCTGGTTTGGCTTCCCCTATATTGAGATCTTGCATGAGGCTGATAGGGGGTTTGGCTTTTAGCAGAGGGATGAGCAACTGAGCTTCCACCTGCACCTACATCAGGAGGAGGTAGTGGAGGAGGATGAGGATGATGAAACTGAGAAGATCCTTTCTCATATTTTCTCTTTTTCTTCATGGCTTTCAATTGATTCTTGGAATATTGCATCCAATGTTCAGTAATGGGGCAGTCATGAAGAATGTAATAAGGTATGTCATTTGTATCTTTGACTTTGGCTGGGGGAACTCTTTTCATAGCCTTGCTCCTTGCTTTTCTTTTCCTGGCTATAGTGGCTGAGGAATCATCAGAATCAGTCCTATATGCATCACTTTCAGAGCTTTGCTCATCATATAAAGCATCAATCTTTTTCAGATAATCTTTCTGAAGTTGGGTTGGAGTAGATGAAACAGTGGTGATAGCAGTTGTAGCAGCAGCAGTAGTAACAGCAGAAACAGAAGTTTCAGGAGCAATACTTTCAGAAGATATAGCAGCAGTAATGACAGCAGCAGCTGGGGCAGCAACAGATTTAGATAAAACTGTTTCAGAAACACTACTTTCAGAGATAATAGTTTCAGCATCAGCAATAGCAGCAGTAATAACATCAGCAATAATAGTAGGCTCAAAATCATATGCCTCTGTCTGCATATCCTCAGAAACTGGAACATCAGCAGCATCAGAACAAACAGAAACAACAACATTATTGACAGCAGGAGCAGCAGCAGCATCACTAGAAACAGAAGGCTCAGCAGTATATAGTGAGGTTATATAGGAGCTAATTAAGCTGGAATCACAGCTTGAAAAGGGCACAATGGCCTTGGAGAGGTCTTCTAATGGCTGGACTGCAATGCTTACTGGGAGATAGCCGAAATAAATTGAATCAAAATCTGATAATAAGGACCTGAGGTCCACTGAGAAGACTGCAACTTGTGGAGTTGAAACTGGAGCTTGAGTTGAAGTAACATTAGTAGCAGCAACAGGCAATCTAGCAGATTCATGAGGCATCTCCCCCTGCCTAGATTCAGAGACAGCTGGATCAAGGCACCGAAATGAAGGGATTGCCTGAGGAGGAAAGATGGAGGAGAGCCTGGCAGATAAGTCTGCAACTGACTTGAATAGTGGAGCCAAGGAGGTCTCCAATAGAAGTGACAGCCTGGGAGCTATCAGCTCATATAATTTGTCAGCTAAGGCTGGAATATCTACTTGCTCAGTAGGGACTGGAGCAGAGGTAGAGAAGGATGGTGGAGCAACTGGTGATGTTGGTGGAGAGCTGGTGGATGGTAGAAGTGAAGGTTGAGGTGTGGGGATTGTGGAAATGGAAGACAGTGGTATGGACATAGAAGCTGTGAAGGAGGGTTGATCAATGATATCTTGCAGAAGTTGTTGATATGAGGTGGATGAGGAGGGTAGATCAGGAGGGGATGAAGGTGAATCATCCATAAAGGAATCATCTAGAAGTGTGAAAGATGGAATGTTGGATGATGTGTCAATGTCTGGTTGAGGGTAGTGATGTAATGGATGGAAGATTTCTTCTGTTATTGGAAGAGTTGGGATTGGAGATGGAATTGATGTAGGAGATGGGCTGGAAATAATGATGGTGGATGAAGTTTGAATGGTGGAGGTGACTGGTGGAGATGAAATAGGAGGAGGAGGAGAAGCAGTAGGCAAGTCATTTGCAGGGGCAGAGACTTGAGGGGAAGAGACTGTTACAGTCCTTGTGCCTGAAGTTGTGCTTGCAGAGGGCCTGCTGGGCTTCACTATCTGCATGTCCCATTTGCCAAAGAGGGCACAGGAGAGCCTCTTTGAGGCATTGATATGCATCCCAGAAGAGACTAGCAGGGCAGGGCATCTGTTATGGAGAAACAGCCCTAGTATCCTTCCATAATTAATAAAATTCTTGTTTATTTTCTTCTTGATCAGATCAAAGAAGATCTCTCCCCAGTTTAACTGTTTCTTATCCACTAAGGCTCCCATCAAGCACAGCTGATACCTGGATATGGTATCATGTGCTGAATGCTTGGCCAACAGAACCTTTCCCACTACATCAGCTAAGAACCTGTATTCAACAGCTAGGTTCTTTTTCAGCAGCTTGCTAGGGTTTGCATCAGAATGACCCATTCTAGCAAGTAAGTTAGAAAATTATTCTCCAGATAACTCAGCAGAATCTCTTCTAGAGTTTAATTGAAAAACCTCTGTCAGAATGGTAGGTGTCAGAGGTACCTGAGTTCCAGAAATTGAACCAATCACTGTATTTTGGTCCTGATTGTGGGCAGTATAGACTCACTCCTTGATCTCATCAGCAACCAATTTGATTCTTGTGGACATGATGGTGACTAGCTTTTGTTCCTTGAACAGTTCTAGAATGTCTTGAAAAACCTGATCACTGGTGTTGAACGAATCCATGTCTATGTCAAATACGGCATCAAACTTCATTGCGGCTAGAACGGCAACTGAGACGGCCATTGTTACCTGCAAAAATCAACAAACAACCAAGCAAGTGTAGAGATGTTTGGAGGGAAAGAGAATTTTTGCAGAGAGATTGAAAGCGCAAAAGGAGAACAACGGCCGAAAAATGAATTTTATATTAGGGTTTGACGCAGAAAAGGAAAGATCATGGAACTCAGTTCGACGATCGGGGCTTCTAAAGGAATCTGAAAGGTCTTCAATATCGTCGATCTCCGTTCGACGATATTGGAGAGCGTCGAGCTCTGTTTGACGATAATTCAGAGAACAAAATCATCGAGCACCGTTCGACGATCGTTGACCTGAAAGATAGTTGAACACTATCTGAGAAGCGCTGAACTCAGGTCGACGATTTTGGAAAGCGTCGATCTCCGTTCGACAATCTGGGGGAAAATCGTCGAGCGCAGTTCAGCGACCAGAAATACACTCTAGACACAGGGAAAAAAATATTTGCCTAGTCTTGGTCAATTTTTAAAGTTTTAAAATCTTGTATATTATTTTAGACTTCCTCCATTTAACATTCCTAACTGATTTAGGAAGAAGGTGTGTTTCTTTTCATCCAAGGGTTTGGTGAAAATATCTCCCTTTTGTAAATCGGTTGGGATATACTGAAGTTCAATTTTGTTCTTCTCAACATTATCCCTTAAAAAGTGATGCCTAATTTCTATGTGTTTTGTCCTACTATGGAGGACTGGATTTTGAGCTATTGAAATAGCACTGGTGTTATCACAAAAGATTTTTGACTTCTCTAAGTTGTAGCCATAGTCTAGGAGTTAGTTTTGAATCCACAATAATTGTGAACAATAGCTACCTGCAGCCATATATTCAACTTCAGCAGTTGAAGTTTACACAGATGTTTGTTTCTTGCAAAACCAAGAGACAAGCCTGTCACCAAGAAACTAACAAGTTCCACTGGTGCTTTTCCTGTCAATTCTGCATCCAGCATAATCAGCATCAGAAAATCCAGTTAATTCAAATGCTGAATCTTTTGGATACCAGAGACCTAGATTTGGACAACTTTTAACATACCTGAGAATCCTTTTTACTAATGTTAGGTGTGACTCTCTAGGGCTTACTTGGAATCTAGCACATATGCATGTAGCAAACATTATATCAGGTCTACTAACTGTAAGGTACAGTAAAGAGCCAATCATTGCTCTATATGTTGTCTGATCAACAGGTTTCCCATATTCATCAGCATCCAATACAGCATTAGTAGGCATAGGTGTTTTCATGCAAGATGCTTCAGACATACCAAATTTCTTAACCAATTCATTTGCATACTTGGTTTGAGAAATAAAGATGCCTTCAGCATGTTGTTTGACTTGCAATCCTAGAAAGAAGGATAGCTCACCCATGCTACTCATTTCAAATTTAGAATGCATTAGGTTGGAGAACCTTCTGCACAAATTTGAATCAGTAGAGCCAAAAATAATGTCATCCACATAAATCTGTACTAGTAGGGTATGAGACTTATGAGTTCTAATAAAAAGAGTTTGGTCTACTCTACCCCTTATAAATTCATTTTTCAGGAGAAAGCATGCTAGGGTCTCATACCATGCTCTAGGAGCTTGCTTGAGACCATATAATGCTTTGTTCAATTTAAAAACATAATCAGGATGGGTTGGAGAGACAAAACTTGGATGTTGTCTGACATAGACTTCTTCTTTGATGTCTTCATTTAGAAATGCACTTTTTACATCCATCTGATATACCTTGAAGCCTTTGTGTGCTGCATAAGCTAAGAAGATTCTGATGGCTTCCAATCTTGCAACTGGTGCAAAAGTCTGGTCATAATCTATGCCTTCTTCTTGAGAGTACCCTTGGGCAACTAGCCTTGCCTTGTTCCTTACAATAACTCCTTGATCATCCAATTTGTTTCTGAACACTCACTTTGTTCCAACAATGGAGTGATCAGAATCTTCTTAGTTTTGGCACTAGTTCCCAAACTTTATTCCTTTCAAATTGATGCAACTCTTCTTGCATTGCAATGATCAAGTGTGGATCTTGCTTTGCATCTTGAATGGATTGAGGTTCAATTTGAGATAAGAAGCAAGTGTGCAACAGGTTTTGGTTGACCTGATTTCTGGTTTGCACACCAGCTGAGATGTCTCCAATTACTTGGGAAATTGGATGGTCTCTTGATGTTACTAGATCAATAGTGGGTGTTGATTGTTCACCAACCTGTGTTGTTGTTTCCTCTTGTGGCACAACAACTGGCTCTTCAAGTTGTTTCTCTTCAATATGTTGAATGTTTTCTTCATCTTCACTGCTTTCCTCTTTTTGAGTAACCTGTAACCTATTCAAATCTTCAGCAAGAGAATGCGCCTGCAAAGGTTCTATGGTAGAAGTGTTCTTCTCCTTGAAAGACATGTTAGATTCATCAAATGATATGTGAATAGATTCTTCAATTTTAAGAGATGATTTATTATAAACCCTATAAGCCTTACTGATCATGGAGTATCCCAAAAACACTCCTTCATCAGCTTTAGCTTGAAACTTTGCTAAATACTTCTTGTCATTATTATGAATATAACAAAAACAACCAAAGATTCTAAAATAATCAACTTTAGGTTTCTTCCCTTTGAGTAATTCATAGGGAGTCTTGCCCTTTAGTTTATGTATTAAACTTCTGTTCAGCACATAGTTGGAGGTGTTCACTGCCTCTGCCCAAAAAGATAGAGGAAGGTGAGCATCTGACAACAATGTGGTGGAAGATTCAATAAGCGTTCTATTTTTCCTTTCAGCTACCCCATTTTGTTGAGGAGTTCTAGAAGCTGAGAAAGTATGACTGATCCCTTCACTCTGACAGAACTCTTGCATAAGAAGAGAATCAAACTATGTCACATGATCACTTCTGATCAGGGCAATGTGAGTATTGAACTCAATCTGTATACATTTGAGAAACTCTGTCAAACACTTAAAGTTATCAGACTTCTTCCTCAGAAAGAACACTCATGTGAATCTAGAGAAGTCATCTACAACTACTAATGTATAAGATTTCCCTCCTAGGCTTTGTACTGTAATGGGTCCAAAAAGATCCATGTGTAACAGATACAAAATCCTAGGTGAATCACTCTTATTAAGTGACTTGAAACTATTTTTAATTTGCTTGCCTAATTGACAAGCCCTGCAGAGTCCTTCCTTCTTGTAGGGGCCAGAAGGTAGTCCTCTAACAAGGTTGTCCTTGGATAGCCTAGAAATGGTTCTAAGGTTTATATGCCCTAGTCTCTTATGTCATAAAATATTTGGTCTACAAACAGAATTAAACAGGCAAATGTCTACATCTGTTGAAAGAAAATCTACTAAATAGATGTTACCTTTCCTTTTACCTGTCAATACAGTTGTGTTGTCCTCTAACTTGATCTTGCATAAGACTTTGCTGAAAGTCACCTGGTAGCCTTCATCACATAGCTGACTGATGCTGATCAAATTGTGCTTCAGTCCTTCCACATAGGCTACCTTCTTGAATGTCACTGTCCCAATCTGGACTACACAATATCCTTTAGTTTGTCCAAAGTTTGAATCACCAAATATGACTTTGGGTCCAAGCTTGGCTTTAAAGGATGTGAGGTTGTCCCTATTTCCTGTCATGTGCTTAGAGCACCCACTATCCAAATACCATTGTTGGTTTGATGTTGGATAGGTCTTCACCTGCACATAAAAAAATTCATTTGTTTTTGACCCAGTTTACCTTGGGCCTAGGTTGATAACCTTTAAATTCAGAAATAAAAGACATCCTAGGTTGACTCTTATAACCTTCAGGATGATATCTCATTGGAGGTATTATCCATTCAGTATAAGGGTTAAAGCTTTGGGATGAAGGACCCCTAGGATTGGATTTTGATTTACCCTTGAAATAATTTCCAAAGCTCTGATCTCTGTTCGACGATCGTGGAGCTGCGTTCGACGATCTTGGGTCAGATCGTCAAGCTCAGTTCGACGGTCGACTGTGGCAGAGTTCAGGAATTAGAGATCGTCGACCTGAGTTCGACGATTTTACCTGAGATCGTCGATCTGCGTTCGGCGATCGTCGAGCTCCGTTCGACGATTTCTGCTGGAACTTGGTTTTCTTATGCAGATCAGAATTTTTCCTAGCTACCTCTACAACACCCTTCCCTTTGTTAGAAATAAACTTAATTAGGGTTGTTAGAACTATAGGTTGGCTGGATGAAGCACCCAAGCCCAGTGTACTATTGAATCTGGAGTTCACTATGCTTGTGATGTCCATCAGCTTGATACTTCTACCATTAAGGGATTCTTCAAGCTTCTTGGCCTCTGATAGCTCACCTTTCAATGAAGCTATCTGCTCCCTACAGCACTCCAACTCCTCAGAGAGTTTGAGGTTTTCTGACTTTAAGATACTATGTTCAGATAATTGATTTCTGAGAGAAATAATTTCCTTCTCAGATTTTAGTAAGTCTAATCATAATGCTTTAAACTCAGACTTAAAGTCCTCAGAATTGAAATCAAAATAACTAATTACCTGGTCCTCTTCAAGTTGAGTCTCTGAGTCTGACTCTGATCTTCTGCATCTGAATTGTGTTGAGAGCCATTGATTGCCATCATGCAGAACTCCTTCTCTTCAGCATCATCTTCATCATCACTAGAGTTGGATGAAGCTTCTGATTCTTCTTCAGTTTCACTCCAGGATTCAGCAACAAATCCCTTCCTTGTGTGTTTGTTGTTGCTTGAGGAGGGTTTTCCATTGCCATTCTTCTTGAAGTCTTTGTCCTTTCTTCTTTCTTTCTTGTCCCTTCTTGGCTTATCATGCTCTTTGTATGATCTCCTTCTGAAGTCCTTTCTGGCCATCTTGTAAAATCTTTTAGCCAATAGACTGAGCAGCTCATCATTGCCTGTGACTTTGTCTTCAGGCTGATCTTTAGTGGCTTTAAAAGCTATTGTCTTTTCTTTCCTTGTGGCTGGTGAGGCAGCCTTCTGCTCTTCTTCTCTGTTCTTAATGAGCAGCTCATAAGACTTGAGCGTGCCTAAAAGAGCTTCTGTTGTGATCTCATTCAGACTTCTGACATCCTTGATTGGCCAGATTCTTGAATCCCAAGTGCTTGGGAAGCACATTAGGATTTTGTCATTTAGTTCAGTCAGTGAGATCTCTTTATCCAAATTCTTGAGTTCATTGACTATCAGACTGAGTCTGTTGTACATTTCAGCTACTGACTCAGCTTCTCCTTTCTTGAAATTCTCATATTGGGATATGAGGTGAGATCTCCTGTCCTTTCTTTCATCAGCTGATCCTGAGACTATTTCAGATAGCTTATCCCAGATTTCCTTTGCTGAATTACATTCAGCCACCTTTTGAAAAATGTCATCAGACATAGTCTGGGCTAAGATATTCATAGCCTTTGAAACTGCTACCTTCCACTTCTTGATATCAGCATCTGTTCCTGATGGAGGTGGAACAACATTTGTGCTTGTGTTCTCTGGAGGTCTTGGACAAACTGTCAAAACAGAATTAAAAATGTCCTCGTCAATAGAATTCATGTAGAGTCTAATCCTTGCTTTCCAAAGTGCAAACTTAGACAGATTGCACACTGGAGGTCTGGTGCTAGCATAATCTTTGTTTTGGGTCATGATTTGTGAAGAAATAATCTAATAACAAAATCAAAACAAGCAGATCTAACTAGGAATCTTGGGGTTCAGGTGTTATCCTGTGCAACCACTGAGATGTGGTATGTTTAACCAGCCTCGCTTTGATACCAATTGAAAGTGCAAGCTAGATCTGATATACTCTAGAGGGGGTGAATAGAGTATGGTGCTTAAAAACTTTTTACAACAGTTATTATAATCTGAGTGAACAGGGAAGCAAATGGTAAATCTAAACACAGCAGCTATCTAATCACAATCTACAAAAGAAACTAATCACAGATCACAGCCAGAAACAAAAATAAAGATAAGCAACCAGAAGACACAAGGAGCTATAGTGGTTCCCCTAAACTTGGGTACATCCACTCTTCTACCACCCTAGGTAGGAATCCACTGCAGGATGAGTTGATCAGGTGTCTTGGGCACCAATGAGCTTTTGATAAGGTGCTTAAAAACCAAACAGATTTTTTGATCAGGTGTCTTGCCACCAATGATCTTTTGATAAGGTGCTCAAAAACCACACACAAACTTTTGAAGGGAGTTTGAAAAACCCTTTACAGAGGTGGGGATGAGAGAGTGATGGAAGTCTTATCTTTCTCAGAGCATCTGAGAAGACTATGTGGATTCAGTGATGTTGTCAAAGCTCACCCTGAGATCTGTAGTTGATCACGAAATGAAGCTTTGCTGTAGGGTGATAGGCCTTAAGAAATTGATCTCCAGCAATAGATGATTTCAGCAACAGCTGAAATGTGAGGTGTCTGGAGTCTTGGATGATGATGGCCTTGAACACTTGAATCAAAAGAGATCTGAAGATTTCAGATTTGTTGATTTCCTTTTGGTGATGGTGTTCGTGTTGATCTTTGAGACAGAGAATGTCTACAGTTCTCTTTCTTTTTCTCTTGAGTGATTGTTGTTGTTGAGAAAGATGTTGTTCCAGAGAAGAGCTGTAGCAGAGAATATTTTTGTTCTACTTCTTCTTGTGCACTCTCTTCTTCTTGATTGCTATCAGAATTCAAAAATCTTATCTTTTATTCCTTTTGTTCTGAATAGAAATGATCCTCTGTCCAGAATAGTCGTTAGCCTGTCATTAGTTGACTTCCTTAATTGCAATTGTCTTCTAGGGAATTGTCCAAAAAAACATTCCTTGATAATTCCTTGAAACTTGGTCCAGAATAAATGAAAACGGCTACAAAATCTTCTGAATTAATTGCTGAGAATAACTCCTTAACTATTCTGAATTTGAATCTTGAAAGTCATTTAACTCTTCAGAAAAACGTCGAACTGAGCTCCACTATCGTCGAACTGAGCTCCCGATTTGGACTTAGACATCAACAGAGATCGTCGATCTGAGCTCAACTATCGTCGAACTGAGCTCTGATAAAGAGAATCAATACTGGAGTCAAGATCATCGAACTGAGCTCGAAGATCGTCGAATGGAGTTCGACGCTTTGTTGAAGTTGAGCTCAGCGATCGTCGAATGGAGTTCGACGATCCGTCGAAGTGAGATCAACGATCGTCGATTGGAGTTCGATGATTCGTCATACTGAGCTCGACGAAATGACTTTGTCTCCAAACTGAAAAACCTTGGTCTTGAGGGCAGCTTCCAAACCTAACTACTAACCCTTAGACTCAATTCTAATTGACCTTTAGATCTATACAATGAGGTCAAAAACAGGTTTCCTAAAGACATAGTGATCCTGACCCAAATTAGTAATAGGGTGTTCCAACAATTGGCTCGAAGGCCGGCCACACATGATAAAATAAAGTACAACTATTCACTTTGGCCTTCTAGGGCCAGCACAGCAACATGGGCTCTAGCCCGCTATTTGGCACTCGGCTCCGCAGCACCTGCAAGAAACATTCCACTGCACGGTGGCAAACAAAGCAACGGTCAGTCAAAAGCCGACAAAATTATAACGACCCCGCCCCTAACTCGGGACGGCGATGCTCCTTCCCTGCAAAACATTAGCCCAGCTAAACAATATAGTACAAACATGCTTCGCCACAGGTGTAGGCTCGCACGGCCAAACACCCCGTGCACTCAAGGCACGTTATCGGTGAATCCTGACACTTCAGCGTCTTCACCACCACCCCCCGGGATGGCAACAATGTGAACATTTTAGCCTTTCTGACCACTGTCTAAGGCTCCCGACTATGCCAACATCCAGTCCCCTTTTCGGGTCTCTCGCACCGAACCACATAGCCTAGGTCTGATTCCACTTGCCCGTTGCTCACAACGCATAGTACACCTTAAGATGTACGCACGAGCCAAGCTTCTCTCGGATCCTGACATTTCCAAACAATCACATAACCCAGTTATGTTCAAGGCCGGTTCCCGGACCGCCAAGTTAGCAGAACAACGATTCCACTCAGTTTTTCGGGTGCGCCTTGGAGTTAATCCCCAAGGATCTCTGCTGCAATCTACCACATAGAAACCCAAAAACCCAAAGCATGGAGTCTTCTCCGGCAAACCATAACAAATGCAATATCACCGATCCAGACCAACATGTCCGGGTAGGCTTCACACACAATGCCTATGTCCGTACTTCGATTCCGGACTCTATATACAACACAAGGGGGACTATTCCCGTCAACCCCAAGGAACACCGCACACTCGCCGCACACTCGTGGGAGCAGGTTTCCCTATGCAAAAAGGAAGAGAGCTTCACATGCTCAAGTAGAGAATCGTTACCCTTATAGTACGCTTTTGCGCCATGGAAAATTACACGGATAGAAGTCTTCGCAACGGGATTTCCTCCACGGATCCGCTCTCGGTTCTCTAAACGATGGTTCGATGCTCCGCCGGTGGCCGGAATCCTCCTCCTTCTTCCTCCTTTCTCTAACTCCTTGAAAGAGAGTGCTTAAGAGAGAAATGAGGAATTGATCCTCTATTTCCGACCTTAACAGAGCAGAAACTCATCTGGGTCGTTGGATCTTAATTAAAGAAAACGAACGGCTCAGATCAGTACAGAAATCCCCAAACCTGGGCCGACACGGCCTCGCACACGGCCGTGTGCCTCGATCCAGGCACGATTGTCGAATGCAGAAAAACCATACGGTAAAGACACGCCCGTGTCTCAACCTGACATGCCCGTGTCGGGTCCTCGACATGCCCGTGACCGGAGGCATGTCACGTATAACCGTCACGCCAACCGTCACGTCTCTCGAGAACACGGGTACTGACACGGGTAGGCACACGCCCGTGCCAGATGACATGCCTGTGTCAGTCTGCCGTGTTTCCTGCCGTGTCCTTCTCTGGATACAGCCGACCAAAACACCAAGCAAGACACGACCTTGGACACGCCTGTGTCCTAGGCCGTGTACCCCTGTACAGACACCAAAATCTCTTTTGGACGCGACCAGCTCGATAACGATTTTCGGGGCGTTACACCAACTCCGTCTGAAAGCCTGGTATTGGACATTTTGGCCACCGACTCCGACCCCGTGGATATTACCAAGTGTTAATGCTTCATGTTTTCGAGCTGTTTTGTGCACAGTTTGCTTCTTAAAGATCAGTCTATGCTATTTCTTGCTTATCCTTGCATTTTTTTTTGTTGAAGCATGGCTTCGTTCCGCACTTGGTTCAAATTGCTTTTAACTCTATTATTGCAAACCTTTTACTTCACCTTTTTCTATTTGACTAATCAGCTGTGGTATCAGCATTTCTTATAGTCGGGTTTGGTAAACTCTTTCTTGCCCTTTTTACTTATTACCTGCTTTTTTCCTTTGTCGCTTTCAAATTTCTTGTTGAAATATTCTTCCTTTGAATGCCTCAGGTTCAGGGTTGTATCTGGTGGAGCGGCTGTGTTGGGTGGTAGCTTGTGGACTGCAATTATTGCAGTGGTTTTCCTCACTGTTGTGAGGTAGTTGTTGTTTTGAGTTTTAGTTCAGACATGCATACTTTCAGTGGGTTCCTGTCAGGTTGTTGACGCCCACTGGTAGCTTTCTTTTGGAATATTGAATACTTTGCTAAGCTGCTAGTTTACCTTTTGGTCGGTTGTACTTACTCTCTAGGAAGGTTTTATACTAGGTTGCATGTTGGGTATTTTAAAATATAAGAATGATTATACTATTATCTCCTACATGACATGTTTGAAATCTAAATCACTATATTAACGGTCGTAAAAGCTACTTTCATAATTATTATAAATCTAGAGTCTCGCACAGCATGAGTTGTCCTCTGGGGATGTTTATACGCATATAGGACGTCTAATATGGTAAATAAACTATTTTCCGCAGCGTATAACTATATTTTTCTCGTGGACTAGATGAGCCACTGAGCCAAGGGATATGGCTAATCGCCCAAACTTAAACTGGATTTTCCTCTTAATAACTTATGGATTTTCATAAAAATGTTAAGTTAGAGTTTTGCCTGAGCGTCTGCAGTCATCCTCTGCTAACGTGGCATCATGACGCGGGTTTCCTCTTACTCGAATATATCGTTAAATAGGGAGAAAATGCGGGTTGTGACAATCAGGACTAGGGACAAGGAAGTCTGAGCGAGGCCTAAGCCGACACGCCTCCTACTATTTCCTACTTTCCCTATTTCTGTCTTGAATAATAAGCAGTGAAGGTGGACTTGCAAGCACCTTTATCTTTCTTTTCATCAATGCAATGTTTGTTTTTCTATCCACTGCAAACAGGTCTTTGCAAGGCAAGATTGGTGAAAGCCCTTTTGCACCTCCAAGGAGAGATTGGTGAAAGCCTTTTTGCACCTCTCAGAAAAGCTTGACAAAAGTCTTTTTGCACCTCCCAGGGAGAGTGACGAAATCCTTTCTACACCTCTCAGGCAAGACTGGCGAAAACCTTTCTGCACCTCAGGCGAGATCGATGAAATCCCTTTTACACTTTAGGCAAGACGGACAAAGGTCCGTCTGCACCTCCCATGCGAGATGGACAAAGGTTCATCTACACCTTCACTTGGACAAAACCCGATTCTCCTGAGGCGTGAATGAACAAAGGTTCTTCGCCACCTCCACCTGGATGGACCCCGGTCCTCCTAAGATGCGAATGAACAAAGGTTCTTCGTCATCTGCACATGGACGGACCCTGGTCCTCCTAAGGCACTAAAGAATAAAGGTTTTTCGCTAAATCCACTTGGATGAACCCTGGTTCTCCTAAGGCGCGAATGAATAAATGTTCTTCACCACCTCCACCTGGATGGACCCCGGTACTCCTGAGGTACAAATGCACAAAGGTTCTTCGCCACCTCTACCCAGACGGACCTCAGTCCTCCTGAGGCGTGAACGAACAAAGGTTCTTCGCCACCTCAACTTGGATAAACTCTGATTCTCCAAAGGCGTGAACGAACAAAAGTTCTACTCCACCTCCACCCGGATGGACCCCAGTCCTCCTGAGGTGCAAACGAATAAAGGTTCTTCGCCGCCTTTACCCGGATGGACCCTGATCCTCTTAAGGCACGAACAAACAAAGGTTCCTCGCCCCCTCCGCCTGGACGAACCCCGATTCTCTTAAAGGCACAGATAAAGGTTCTCCACCAGCTCCGCTCAAGGTACGAGCAAGTAAGGGACATCTCCTTTGAACCCTCAGCAGTCCATAGCTCTCCCGAAAGAACGAGTAAACAAACAACGCTCAAGCATATCGCTACTCTACCAAAAAGAATATGCGCACCAAAGCACAACCAAAGAATAACAGATCCAAAAGCAAAAAGGGTCTCCACTCAAATGAAAGGTGTCACATGGGCTATATCATTATAAAAAAGTAAAAGCATGCAACGGTGCAAAAGTACGCCTACAACATAAAAATAGGTAAATCAAAACAAACTGGAAAAGAATAAGTCACAAGGATCATCCCTCCACGGCAGCATCAACATCGTAGTCTGAGGCATCCTCCATGCCTAGGGCATTGCACTCAGAAAACCTCTGATCCGCTCGAAATTCCTTGTCGAATCCCAAGAAGTACGTGGATTCACGCTGATCCTCTATGAGTGAATCAACCTCCATCACCATCATCTCAGAGTGCGCCTCCTAAGCAATGCGAGATCGCCCCACCTCAAAATCATGGGAGGCTCTGTACTTATGCTCTGCATCCGCATGCATGGACTCGACCTCCTCCCACTCGAAAATCAGCCGAGCATTCTATTTCTTCAACTGCTCGACCTCCCCCTCTTACTGTGCAACACAGCATCAACTATCTCAGTACAGTGGACCACCTTTACAAAGGTCACCTCAGCAGAAGCCAGCCTCCCACAAAGCGCCCCAATCTCAGAGTCAGCGACGCTCAACTTGGCCCGAAGAGACTCCACCTCAGATTGAGAAGAGGACAACTAAGAGATTCTGAAAGAGAGTGTTAGACCTGAAATACTCTAGAGGGGGGGGTGAATAGAGTATCTTTTAAAACTTTAAAACTTTTTGTTGTTAATAAAAATACTTCAGAGTAGGGCAGCTATATGATACCAATCTACTGTAAATAAAAAAGAAATCCTAAGATACACTAATCTACCACAGACACATAAAGATTAAATTAATTAACACTGGCACAGCAAACCTAACTAGCACAGGCACAGCAAGAACAAAAGACAGAGGTCAACCAGACAACACAAGAATTTTTATAGTGGTTCCCCAACTTGGGTACATCCACTCTTCTACCGCCCTGGTAGGAATCCACTAACAGGTTTTGATCAGCTGACTTCCACCAATGAGCTTTTGATCAGGTGCTCAAAAACCAACCCAAGTCTTTTGATCAGGTGACTTGCAACCAAGGAATAACTTTTGAAGGGAGTTAAAGAACTATTTGTACAGTGAGGGGGTGAGAGAGTTATGGTGTCTTCTATTTCTCAAATACAACTGAGAAGACTAGTGGATATTTGATGTTAACAAAGCTCCCCCCTGAGTTATAGAGTTGTTCAGGACGATTGGAGTTTTGCTTCAGGGTGAGTAGGTCTTCCTTCTTTAGCTTTGACCAGAGATGATACAGGAACTTCTTCACTGATGAAGATTTGTTGTCCTTGAAGAATCCTAGAGTGAAGAATGAAGAAGACTCTTGATTTGGATGTGTGTTCTTCTTCTTCTTCAGCAGTGTCAGGGTGAAGACTAAGTTCTTTTTCTACACTGAGAAGAATTTGAATGTGTGTTCTGTATCTTCTCTGTGTGTTGTATCTTGTTCTTGTGTATGTATCTCTCTCTATCAATGTGTGGAAGAAGGAAGAAAATCACTTTTTATGTGTTTAATGGAATTTTCCTTTTGAATTTTGAATTCTCTTCCTTCATTGATTGTTGATGGCCTGGAGAATGTAAAATTTGGCTGGAGAGAGTGTCTGCATTAGTTGATTTCCCCAACTGTCCCATTGAAAAACGGCAAGTAATAATCCTGATGAATGTCATAATCAGTGTTGTTTCTAACGGTAATATTCAGAGAATATTAAATATTAATTACTCGGGAATTACTGCAATAAAATAAGGACAGGAGGAAGGAAAAATCCAAGTCTGGAACTGCACAGAAATCGTCGAGCAAAGAACAGATTTCGTCGACCTGGGTACAGAGTTCGTCGAGCTGAGAAGTCATGTTCGTCGACCAGATAATTATTATTCGTTGACCTGAGATCCAGGATCGTCGACCTGAGAACAGCTAACCGCTTTCTAATAAACTCTTGTCAATTCTGTGCACTAAGATCGTCGAGCTGATAATCTAACTTTGTCGACTGAAGTTCAGAGAAATGTTTCTGGACTTAGAATGTTGAAGTGGAGCATCAAGAAATCGTCGACCTGAGAACTGAGTTCATCGACCTGAGAACTGCTAACTGCTATTTGATAAAACTTGGCAATACTGTGTTCTATGTTCGTCGAGTTGAGAACATAAATTCGTCAACTAGAGTTAAGAGAAATGATTCTAGACTTAGAATGTTGAAGTAGAGTATCCAGAAATCATCGACCTGAGAACTAAGTTCGTCGAGCTCAACTCAGAGAATTTTCTCTGGGTTTGTCGAGCTGAGCACGACTTTCGTCGAGTTGAGTTCGACGAACGTTGAACTCACTTTTTTGAACCTTTGAAATTTTCCTAAGTCTGGAGTCTTCTACAGTCTGTTGTTGGCCGGTACATGCAATGTTGACTCTAAGGACATGGCCTAGACAAAGGACACAAACATGACCCTGGCTATACATGGTGGGTCAATAATCCTAGTTTAGTGAACCTAGCCCAAATCCAACTAGGGATCCAACAATCTCCCCCTATTTGGGTGAGTTCACTAATTACAGACACAAATCATTTACAAAGAAAGAAAAATATATCTGGCAGGAAACTTTAAAATATGTAGCAGATATATATACATTGAGCTTTATATCATGAAATAAATAAGCAGTTTTTAAGACAAATAAAAAGATTGAACAGATTAAAAACTCATTTCTTTTTCTTTGGCTCCTTGTGCTTCTCCTCTTTAGCTTTATCACTAGGCTGAGTAAACTTGATTTCCCTATTTGGATTGGTTACTTGTGTTTGTCATTGTCATATCAGTAGCTCTAATAATATTAAGGGAAGTGGCTCTTGGCACCACAACTTCTGGATGTAATTTCATATAGTCATCTACATTAAAGAATTTCTTAGCTTTTGCAAATCTATTTAGCTCCTCCTTCCTGTATTTGGACATGGTTGAGTATTGAGAGGGATACTTTCCTTCAGCTTTGGCTTTGCTGATCATAGATAGGCCAACCAATTCTTGGAACCTGGCCATCCTTACAGTTGTAGCTATTTCTGGGTCCTCAAAAGGTACAGGAGGAGATGCAGGTCTTTTTGGGCTTTCAACTTTCTGAGATTCTGATGCATGTGGTAGATGATGTTATTGATGTTGATGTTGATATTGTTGATGCTGCTTGCCTGAGGAGTAGTGCTTGTACTGGCTACTTCCAAAAGAAGAAGATCTACCCTGCTGTCTCTGTTAAGTTTGAAATTGGGTAGTCCTCTGAGATGAAGAGCCTGAAGCACCGGCAGCAGGTGGAAGAGGAGGAGGAGGGACTTTCCTATATCTCTGTGGAGGAGGTGAGTAATTTCTACTTTTCGTCCTATCTTTCTACTGATTTTTGGACAGCCACACCCAAGCTGGCATGCCCTTGTATGAAGTAATATTCTGAAGAATATAGTATGAAGTGTCATATGTTGGGTTTGGCTTTGGAGCAGGAGGTGGAGGAGCTTTCCTCTTCTTAGAAAGTTTCTTTTCCTTAGCAGATGGACTATCATCTAAATTCTCTTCATCATAATCATCTGAAGAGTCTTGTGGATTATCATATAAAGCATTAATCTCTTTCAATGCTTCTGCAGATATCAATAATTGTTCAGCCTGAGGAGGAGCAGGAGGAAGCGCTGGAGCTGGATCTGGAGAACTGAGTACATCAATTCTTTCAGCAACTGACTTATTCTCTTCTTCAATATCAGCCATGATCAACTCATCAAGATCAGGCATGGGTCTATCATCCATAATGAATGTTGGAGCAGAGATGACTTTGGGAGGAGATGAAGTAATAAAGGAATCAGCTCTTGGTGGAGATGGAATAACAGAAGCCTCTGTAATAACAAAACTAGCCTTGAGTTGCTTGGCAACTTTATGGCTTATTGGGGAGGTATAGGGAACAATAGCCATGGATGGCTTTATGTTGTATTCTGGAAGAGAGTTCAAGTGAACTGTATCAAAAATATTCAACAATTTCAAAATATCTACTGTGGGATTTATTATATAATCACCAACAGTCTTTATTTTCTCTATTACTGTCTCATCCAGATCCGTATCAGATTTAATAAAATTAATTAAAGCAAATAAATCATCAGCTGCTTCAGCTTCTACTGCTGCTACTGCTTCTGCTACTGCTGCTGCTGCTTCTTCTTCACAGAGTATCTCCCCCTGCCTAGTTTCAGGAGTACTGGAGCCAGGCCCCTGACTAAAGAAGGAGGGATGAAGAGAGCAGAGATTTGAGTAACAAGGGAGGAGATGGAGGTAGCAATAGGTGAAATAGCCTTTGTTATGAGGGTTTTGAGTAGGGGAGTGAGAAGTGCTAGAAGAGGTGGAATGATGGAAGGGTCTAGTGGCAGGAATGTAGGAGGTGTCTCAGTGGGGACAGAAAGGTGGATGGAAGATGATGGTGGAGGAGAAAGTAGAGAGTCTTGCATAGGTTCATCTGGGGAAGAAGGAGTATGAAGGGGGATGAAAGCAGATTGAATGATGGTAAGGATGATAGATTGGAGATGGAAATGTTAGCCAAATGTGGTGGTAGTGTAGATGAGGGTGGTGATGGAATTGATGTAGCACGTTGTGATGGAATTGGTGTACCATGTTGGGTGGGAGGTGAGGTATGAAAGTGAATATGAGTTTGTAATGGATGTACTGGGGATGATGGAGGTGTAGGAGTGTGGACTGTGGTGTGAACTGGGGAATGAACTGGTGAGTGGAGTTGGTGTACCATCTGAGGATGGCTTTGGATGACTAGAGGTGGTGGAGGTGGAGGAGGGACATCCTCAATAGGGTGGGGAGTGGCTAGAGTAGCCCTTGTACTCTCAGAAGGCCTGGAGGAAGAGGAAGAAGCCTTGGATGGCTTAGTGATGGTCCTCTCCCACCTGCCAAGGAGGGCACAGGTGAGCCTCTTGGAGGCATTAATGAATATGGTCGGGGTGACCAGGGATTCAGGAGCCTTTTCCTGAAGGAAGATTCCCAGAATTCTTCCAAAATACACCTCCTTCTTAGTGTTCTTTTTCCTAATCAGCTCTTACATAATCTTAGCCCAATTCACAGGCTTCTTATTCACCACAGCACACATCACTAGGAATTGATTCCTAGTGATATAGTCATGGGTTGCGTGCTTACCCAGTAGTACCTTGCACACAACATCTGCTAGAAACTTATATTCAGCAGATAAGTGTTTCTTTAGCAGCTTGTCGGGGGTTTCTCTAGAATAACCCATTTTATTTAACATTTCATCAAATTCCTCATTATCAATCTCCAACTCTGCTTCACCATTAGTTAATCCAAAAATCTCAGTCAGGACGACAGGGGTAAGAGAGACTTCATTACCCAATATTGTGCCTGTCATGGTGTCTTCATCTGTGGTGGAGGAAGTGTACACCCATTCCCTGATCTCTGCGCTGGCTATCTTTATTCTGGTGGACATGAGATTCTTCAACTGCTGATCTTCAAGTAGTTTCAGAATGTCCAGGAGGATAGGATCAGAGTGTTGAAATGACTCAAAATCTATATCAAACCCAGTGTCAAACTTCATGGCTCCAAGACTGCCTGCGAGAATCGCCATGAGTGTGCTTGCAACAAACAGGAAAGATCAAGTGCAATGGAACTGAAAGCGCGGGACGGAGGTCGAAGAAAAACCTAGATATATGGTTTTTCAGAATATGAACCGACAAACTCCGTTCAGCAAAAAATAAAGAATTCTTCGATCTGAGGTCGACGAAATTTTTTATAGTTAAAAAATTCGTCGATCTTAGTCTGAAGATTTGAAAATATTTCGTCGAGCTTCGTTCGACGAAAATTTTCTAAAGCAGATTCATCGATCTCCGTTTGATGAAAATAACTTCACTCATAGAGAGTTTGTCGATCTCCGTTCGATGAATATCTCTAGAACTTTTCTCAGTTTGTCGATCTCCATTCGACGAACTTTGAAAAATTCGTCGACTACAGATAGAAATTAAATTAAAGCTTCCCCATTTATCATTCCAAGCTGATTTATAAAGAATAAGTGATTTCTTTCATACAGGGGTTTGGTGAAAATATCTGCTCTTTGTAAATCAGTGTAGATATAGACAAGTTAAATTTTATTTTTGTCTACACACTCTCTAATGAAATGATGTCTAATGTCTATATGCTTAGTCCTACTATGATGGACTGGATTTTGAGCTATAGATATAGCACTTGTGTTATCACATAATAGAGTTGAATTATTTAAGTTGAACCCATAGTCCAAGAGTTGGTTTTGAATCCACGACGTCTGGGAACAACAACTGCCAGCTGCAATATATTCTGCTTCAGTAGTTGATGTAGACATAGATGGATGTTTCTTGCAAAACCAAGACACTAATATCATACCAAGGAACTGGCATGTCCCAGAGGTACTTTTTCTATCTACCCTGCATCCAACAAAGTCAGCATTTGAGTATCTAGTTAACTCAAATTCTTACTCATTATGATACCAGAGTCCTAGACTAGGACAACTCTTTATATATCTCAAAATTCTTTTTAGGAAAACTAGGTGAGATTCTTTAGGGTTCACTTGGAACCTATCACAAAGACATGTAGCAAACATTATGTCAGGTCTGCTAGTTGTAAGGTATAGTAGGGACCCAACAATGCCCCTATATAATTTTTGATCAATAAGTTTCTCATGTTCACCATAATCTATTACAGCATTAGTGGACATGAGTGTTTTCTTTGCTGAGGCATCAGTCATCCCAAACTTTTTAATAAGCTCTTTAGCATACTTAGCCTGAGATATGAAGATGTCATCAGGTAGTTGCTTCACTTGGAGTCCAAGGAAGTAGGAGAGCTCACTCATGCTACTCATTTCAAATTTTGAATGCATGAGGTTAGAGAACCTCTTGCATAGTTTAGAATTTGTAGACCCAAATATAATATCATCTACATAAATTTGTACTAACAAGATTTGGTCCTTATGATGCCTAGTGAATAATGTCCTATCTACAATGTCTCTAGTAAATTTATACTCTATCAGGAAGCTAGCTAAGGTCTCGTACCAAGCTCTTGGAGCTTGCTTTAAATTATAAAGAGCTTTATGCAATCTAAAGACATACGAAAGATGGGTTGGAGAGATAATACTCGGAGGTTGTTCGACATAAACCTCTTCTTTAAGTACTCCATTCAGAAAGGCACTCTTGACATCCATCTGATAGACTTTGAGCTTCTTGTAGGCAGCATAAATAAGGAAAATTCTGATTGCTTTTAACCTTGCAACTGGTGCAAAAGTTTGGTCATAGTCTATTCCTTCTTCTTTCCTATAACCTTGAGCAACAAGTCTAGCCTTGTTTCTCATAATTACACCATGGGCATCAAGTTTGTTTTTATATACCCATTTAGTTCCAATGACAGGATAGTCTTTGGGTCTTGGAACTAAATCCCAAATTCTGCATCTCTCAAATTGATTGAGTTCCTCTTGCATTATAATGATCCAGTGGGGATCTTGCTCGGTATCTTTTATGGATTGAGGCTCAACTTGAGAGAGGAAACAGGCATGCATCACATCTTGATTGAGTTGATGCCTTGTCTGTACACCTACTGAAATGTCCCCAATCACTTAGGATCTAGGGTGATCCCTTAGTGTGACAAAATCAGTGGGTGGAGTTGGTTCAGCAACAACAATTGGAATTAATTCCTCTTGTGGAATAATGTCTGTTGTTGAAGGAATTTCAACCTCTTCCAAAAGTTCTTCTTCTCTGTATTCATCAGCTTGTCGAGGAGGAGGTGGTATACCCTCTTGTGGAAGGTTCAACTTACCCAATTTCTCACACAAGTGAGGTACCTGCAAAGTGCTATTGGTAGAAATTTATTTCTCCTTATAAGACATGTTAGCCTCATCAAAAGTCACATGTATTGATTCCTCAATTTTTAAAGAATATTTATTAAACACCCTATAAGCTTTGCTGACTTGGGAATATCCTAGAAAAATTCTCTCTTCAGCCTTAGCTTCAAACTTTCTAATATACTTCTTATTATTATAATGAATATAACATATGCAACCAAATACTTTAAAATAGGTGATTTTGGGTTTCTTAGCTTTAAGCAATTGATAGGGAGTCTTATTCTTAAGTTTATGTATTAAACTCCTGTTCAATATATAGTTTTCTATGCTTACAGCCTCTGCCCAAAAGGATAGGGGCATGTAAGCATCTACAAGTAATGTGCCTGCAACTTCAATTAAGGTTCTATTCTTCCTTTTAGCTACCCCATTTTGTTGAGGAGTTCTAGGAGCTGAGAAGTAATGCTTGATACCTTCCTTCTCACAGAACTCATGCATAAGAAGAGACTCAAACTCTGTATCATGATCACTTTTGATCAATGCAACATGAGTAGAGTACTCAATTTGTATGGTCCTGAGAAAATCTGTAAGAACTTTGAATGTATCTGACTTAGATCTCAGAAAGAACACCCAAGTGAATCTTGAGAAGTCATCTACAATAACTAGGGTATAAGATTTCCCTCCTAGGCTTTGTACAGCAATGGGTCCAAAAAGATCCATATGTAGCAGGTACAAAATCCTAGGTGAATCACTCTTATTAATTGACTTAAAGTTAGATTTAGTTTGCTTGCCTAGTTGACAAGCCCTGCAGAGGCCTTCCTTCTTGTAGGGACTAGAAGGCAAACCTCTCACAAGGTTGTCTTTAGATAGCCTAGCAATGTTTTTCATATTAACATGTCCTAGCCTTTTATGTCAAAGATCATTTTTATTGCTAACAATATTAAGTAAATAGATATCTGTGGTTGTAGAATGAAAATCTACTATGTATATGTTACCTTGTCTATTTCCAATTAAAATAGTTTGTTTTTCTTTATTAGAAATAATACAAGATTTTGAGTTAAAATGTACCTGATAACCTTCATCACATAATTGACTTATGGAGATGAGGTTATGCTTGAGTCCACTTACATATGTCACCTTTTTGAAAGTGACTGATCCAATCTTCACTTCTCCAAAGCCTTCAGACTGGCCACAATTTGAATCATCAAAGATCACCTTTGGTCACAGCTTGGACTTGTAGTTATTTAAGTTGTCCTTACTGACAGTCATATGCTTGGAGCAACCACTGTCCAGATACCATTTTTTATTAACAGTTGGACAGCACTTTACCTGCAAAGAAAACAATTAGTTGTTCTTGACCCAGGTTACCTTGGGTCCTTGTTTCTTTATATAAGAAAAGCTGGAAATGTAAGAGCACTCAGATTGGCTTTTGTATCCTAAGGGGTAATATCTTCTAGGAGGAATTATCCAGTCAGCAAGTAGATTAAAAGGCTTTCTAGGTTGATTAGGGTTTCTGTCAAAGTTATGATTTTTATTAGGTCTGACTGGGTTCGACGAAAAGTTGTAAGTTCGTCGACCAGAGTTCGACGAAGTGGGATGAGATCGTCGATCTCTGCTCAGTGAATGAACATATTCATTTTTTGTGCCCCAAGTTCGTCGATCTCTGCTCGCTGAACCATACACAGTTCGTCGATCGCAGTAAGACAAATTATTGTAGCTAATATTGGGGCTCGTAGATCGTCGATCGAAGTTCGACGAACTACCCACATTTCGTCGACCTGAGTTCGACGAAATCTGTTGAACTTTGTTTTTACTTAAGATTTTTTGGTTTCTGTTATTTTGATTTTTAGTGTTAGATAATTCTTATGTGGTTTGTTTGTTGTTTATTACCTCTTTACTTTTAGCTGAGACAAATCTAATAGGAGTTGATTAAATGTTCTTCTTTAATATGGGGGGTAAACTTGATGGTGCACCCAAGCCCAGTTTGCTATTCAGTCTGGCATTGACTATGCTTGTAATGTCCATCAGCTTAAGACTTCTCCCATTAAGAGATTCCTCAAGTTGTTTAGCCTCATATAGCCGTATTTTTAAAGAAATGATTTGTTCATTAGCTAGTGTTAGTTCATCTTTTAACTTTGTGTTTTCAGAAATCATATTTTCTTAATTGGTCAGTCTTTCCCTAAGTGTTTTGATTTCCTTTTCAGAGTTGATTAAGTCAATGCACATGATTTTAAATTCAGTTTTGAAACTATCAGAATTATAATCAAAAGATAAAAGTACCTGATCAGCTTCTGATTCTGAAGCTCCTTCCTCATCAGATTCTTCTTCATCATCTAATTGGCTGTTAGAGGCATTGATGGCCATGAGGCAGAATTCCTTGGCCCTTGCCTCTTATTCCTCTTTACTGGAACTGGACGATGTAGATTCAACTTTTGTCTCACTCCAGGTATCAACAACAAAGCCTTTCTCCTTCTTTTTGTATTTACTGGAGGAAGGCCTGCTACTTTGTTGTCTTCTGGAGTCCTTCTCTCTTCTTCTTTCTTTCTTATGATTCTCTGGACACTCTGAGATAAAGTGTCCAGGTTTTCTGCACCCAAAACATGCTACTTCTTTATTAGGTGTTTTATCATACCTTGGCTTATCATCATACCTGGATGATTTTCTTCTGAAGTCCTTTCTTGTCATTTTATAAAATCTCTTGGCAAGGAGACTCATCAATTCTTCATTTACTGTTAAAGCTTCAGTATCTTCAGCAATCTTGAATGTTAAGTTGTGCTCCTTTCTTGCTGGTGGAGGAATCCTTTGTTCTGCAGCCTCTCTGGACTTTATTAACTGCTCATAAGACTTGAGCTTTCCCAATAGAGATTCAATGGAAATCTCATTTAAGCTCCTGGCCTCCTTGATTGGACAGATCATTGAATCCTATGAGCTTGGGAAGCACATGAGGATTTTATCATTTACTTCAGTAAGGGTGATGTCCTTATCTAAAGACTTCAGCTCATTGATTATTGAGCTCAGTCTGTTGTACATGTCAGCAACAGATTCTGACTCATCCTTTTTGAAGTTCTCATACTGGGATATGAGATTTGATCTTCTGTCTTTCCTTTCATCAGTAGAGCCAGCCACCATTTGGTTGAGAGAGTCCCAAATAGCTTTGGCTGATATACATTCAACCACCTTCTGGAAAATATCATCAGACATAGTCCGAGCCAGAATGTGCATGGCCTTTGCATCAGCAATCTTGTCCTTATTCTGTGCATCTGTCCACTCAGGTGGTGGAACAACATATGTGCTTGAGGTTGCTATAGATGTAGAGGCAGTTGCTTGAGGAGGACCTGTCAAAATAGAGTTGTAGATGTCCTCATCAATGAAATTCATATATAGTTTAATTATTGCCTTCCAGATGGAAAACTTATTTAAGTTGCACACTGGAGGTCTGGTACTTGCATAGTCCTTGTTCTGTGCCATGCTGTGAATATAATCCTAAGAGAAATAAAAGTTAAGATCTAACACAGGATCTTTTGGTTCAAGGGTTAACTTGTACAACCAAGGGAACACTGCTCTGATACCAATTGAAAGAGAGGGTTAGACCTGAAATACTCTAGAGGGGGGGTGAATAGAGTATCTTTTAAAACTTTAAAACTTTTTGCTGTTAATAAAAATACTTCAGAGTAGGGCAGTTATATGATACCAATCTACTGTAAATAAAAAAGAAATCCTAAGATACATTAATATACCACAGACACAGCAAGATTAAATTAATTAACACAGGCACAACAAACCTAACTAGCACAAACATAGTAAGAATAAAAGAAAGAGGGCAACCAAACAACACAAGAATTTTTATAGTGGTTCCCCAACCTGGGTACATCCACTCTTCTACCACCCTGGTAGGAATACACTAACAGGTTTTGATCAGGTGACTGCCACCAATGAGCTTTTGATCAGGTGCTCAAAAACCAACCCAAGTCTTTTGATCAGGTGACTTGCAACCAAGGAATAACTTTTGAAGGGAGTTAAAGAACCCTTTGTACAGTGAGGGGGTAAGAGAGTTATGGTGTCTTCTATTTCTCACATGCAACTGAGAAGACTAGTGGATCTTTGATGTTAACACAAGTCTGGAACTGTACAGAATATTCCAGAGAATACAAGATGAACCCGATAAAAAAATGACAGCCTCTTCCTTCTCATTCGCAGAAATGATACAGGAGCGGGACAATATCCATCTGCCATGTATATAAGATAGAATAATATTGTAATAGGTTGGACCCCTTAATATCAATGAAATCTGGCTCAAAAAGAGACTCAAACGAGAGGGCATACACCTCTAAAATATAGAACACCCCCTCATAGTCCACTAAATTTCAATTATTAAAATAAACATATATAGCTAAACAAAGTCATAAATTATTGAGATATAATTGTGAACAAAATGTGGGTTGTTACAGAAGAAGTAAAGTTGTATGAGGCTGTGAATTTGGTTGAATTAATGGTGAAAGCCCAAATGATAGAAGAAAAGAATCAATCATCATGAAATTGGGTGCACAACAAGAAGAAAGAACATGGGCATTCATACAGAGTTTTCAAGAAAAGATATATGTTTTGGTTTAAGAGGAAAAATTTGGACACTAGCATGTTTGCAAGAATAAACAAGTGCATGTGATGATGATGGAAGAAAGAAGTGAAGAAGAAGAAGAGGACTTAGGGAACGATGATTTGGGGGATGAAAAAAAACCAAAAGGAAAACAAAGCTTTATAATTGTCGGCGACTGACTTCCAGAAATTCTTGGAAAGCATGGAGGTATAGTGGGGGGTGGGGTGGGGGGATTGTTTTTGATTCATTGTGGCGCATCTCCCAATTTTGTTCGAGTGATTTATGGGAAAAAATGTAGCCTGAATTAATGGGAATTGTTTTGATAGATTGCAGCAATTTTTATGTTTGACAGGGGGGGGGTATAGCAGATTTGGTGTTAGGGCTGGAATGGCTAGCTATCTTGGGAGAAGTGAGAGCTATCTTTGGGGTAATCCTACCATGTCCAAATCTAAGGCCTTGTTGAGGAAGTCCATAAATGAATTAAATGATGAAGGAGAATAGTATTTGGTGGAATTCTTGACATAAGATCAGCTGAAAGAATCACCAATGATACCACCTGTGGTTGACGAAGTGCTGCTGCAGTATGAAGAAATATTCCAAAGCCTTACCATCTAACAGAAGGTTTGACCATGCAATCTCCAGAAATCCAGAATACAAAAGAAAACAGTTTGTCGACCTGGGTCAGAAATCATCGAGCAAAGAACAGATTTCGTCGACCTGGGTCCAGAGTTCGTCGAGCTGAGAAGTCATGTTCGTCGACCAGATAATTATTATTCGTCGACCTGAGATCCAAGATCGTCGATCTGAGAACAGCTAACCACTTTCTGATAAACTCTTGCCAATTCTGTGCACTAAGATCGTCGAGCTGATAATCTAACTTTGTCGACTGAAGTTCAGAGAAATGTTTCTGGACTTAGAATGTTGAAGTAGAGCATCAAGAAATCGTCGACCTGAGAAATGAGTTCTGATGGGATAAAACCCGAACAGGCAAGTGTACCTATCGAATTGTAGTATCAAGGTCGTATTTAAACACGGAGTTGTCAAATACTGCTACTCACGCTTGAACTATTATCCTACCGAAAGAAAGTGGGTTTTGAGAAATGTTTTCGGAGAAAAACTAATGATAATTTTTAGACAAAAAACTTATAATAAAAAGTTAGCATTCGATCGAAGATTCACCATGAAACGAGATGAGGGAGATAAAAAGTATAGTTTTAAGCTTGCAAATCAAACTCGACCGTGACGGATCCGAAAATAAGACAAAATCTCGCTAGAGCATTAAGTCTCCTAACTTCTAGACGCTTTGTAACGCCCTGAAACTCAAAGGAGCAAAAGGGGGACGTTTTAGGCCAGTTTGGGTTCTGGCAGCAGGCACACGGCCTGGGACACGGGCGTGTCCCAGGGCGTGTCGAGCCCTTGTCGACACTGAGACGCGAAGTCGACACTTTGGTCTCGACAATGTGTCGAGACTGGGCACACGGCCTGCGACACGGGCGTGTCGCAGGGCGTGTCGACCCGTGTCAACACTTAGCCGTGAAGTCGACACTCTGCGTTCGACGAAGTGTCGAGACATAGCACACGGCCTGCGACACGGGCGTGTCGTAGGGCGTGTCAACCTGTGTCGACACTCGTCCCGGGGAGTCGACACTTTGGTCTCGACATTGTGTCGAGACAAGGCACACGACTTAGGATACGGGCGTGTCCAAGGTCGTGTCAGTAGGTCGACGATCTTCGCTCGACGAAGTGTCGAGTGTCGAGACCGGGTACACGACCTGGGGTCCAGGCGTGTTGAGGTGACACGGGTAAGGACACGGGCGTGTCCTAGAACCCGTGCAGTGCTCGGGTTGTTTTCGGCGAAAAATGATAGGGGTACACGGCCGGCCACACGGCCGTGTCAGGTGGAACACGGGCGTGTCAGCTCGAACATGGGCGTGTTCGATGCCCGTATGAGGTTCCAGGCGAGCCAATTTTGACGGCGAATGAGGCACACGGCCCTGGACACGGGCGTGTGCCAGGCCGTGTTCGGTCCAGATTGGGCATTTCAGTCCCGAATCAAAGCCGTTTGTTTCCTTATTTTGAGATCCAACGGCTGGGGATTGTTCCTGAAGGGATATACCCGGGATTGGACTTAGAAACCCTCACTTTTTCTTAAGTGTTATCTTTCTAAAACCTTAGAGAGAGAGGAGAGCCCAGTGAGGAAGAAGGAGCTAGATCCCGCCATTGGAGGAGCTTCGAAGCTCCAAATCGCGAGCCGACTCCGGATCCACGGAGGCAAAGCTAGTGCGGTGCTTTTCATCCGATTACTTTTCAATGGCGCCAAAGAGGAACGATATTGTAACGATCCTCATCTTGAGCATGAGTAGCTCTCTTTCTTTGCATAGGAAGCCCGCTCTCGCGAGTTTGCGGAGAGTTGGAGGCGTTCCTTAGGGTAGATATGTGAAGTCCCCGTTGTTTAGAGTCCGTAAGCAAGAACGGACATAGGCATAATGTGTGAAGCCTACCCGGACATGTTGGTCTGGATCGGTGATGTTGCATTGCATAATGCCGGAGAAGACTCCGTGCTATTGGTTGTTTTTCGGGTTTTCTACGCGGTAGATTGCAGCAGGGAGCCTTGGGGACTAACCCAAAGGTGCACCCGGAAAACTGGGCGGATACGAGATCTTGCCAACTTGGTGGCTTGAGAGCCAACTTGAACATAACCGGGTTATGTGACTTGTGATGGAAATGGGACTCGGTGGAAGTTTGACCCGCGCATATGACTTAAATTGTCGTTGCGATGTGAGCACGGGTTAGATGGAACTGTACCCGTTCTATATCGTTCGGTTAAAGAGTCCTAAAGGCACGTGGCACTTACCGTTGGCATAGATTAGGGTCTTTGGCGGTCGATGACTTAAATTGTCGTGACCCAGGACAAGAAGACAAATTGCTCATATGTTTGGCCGTCCAAGTGGCGGTGGTGAGTCCGGAATGTCTATGGCTTAAATTGACGTGACATCGACCGGTTCACCGAGAATGTGCCCTGAGAGCACGGGGCGTGTGGCCGTGCGAGCCAACGTCTGTGATGAAAATAGCTATATGTTTATATTGCTCGCTTATGCTAATGAAATGCAGGGAAGGAGCATCGCAGCCCCGAGGTGGGGGCGGGATTGTTATAATTTGGTCAGCATTGCTGACCGTTGCCTTGTTTTGCCACCGTGCGGTGGTATGTTGCTTGCAGGTGCAGCTGGACCAAGCGGTCAATAGAGGGCTAAAGCCCGAATGCGAAGCCGACCCTTAAAGGCCTAATTGGAAGTGTTTACTGTTTTATTCATGTGTGACCGGCCTGCGTGCCGTGGTTTGTAAAACATGTAATGTGAAGTGAAACATTTTGTAATGCCTTAAGGCTTATTTTGGGTATTTTGTATAACATTTCTATTTTGTATTAGTGGACATTCATGCTCTAATGCTGGGTTCTTTGTTACAACTTTTATAAACTGCTTCTGCTAGAATGCTCTGTGTAGGACGTTGAGATTGGTTGGATGGTTTCCATAAGTAACCACCCGGTCTGTCTGTGGCATACGGCGTCGGGCCCCGGCCGGACCTACTGCTTTATGCCATGTGACGGATAGGGGGTGTTACAATTTGGTATCAGACTACTGGTTTTGGTCGGGCTTAAAGTGAATTCGTGGGCGAATTCTTTTTAAGGGGTGGTGAGCACATTGTGTGCGTCATCGTAATAACAGTAAATAGAACCCATGAATGTCCACTTAGGAATGAAAATACTCGTGTTTGAGGAACCTGCGTGTTCCTATAATTGCTGTTTGCAATTTATGTGGTCGCTTAACGGTGTTTTGTACCACTATAGGTGACCAGAAGTGGTGTTGGGTCATCAGAACGCCGAGTTTCTGAGGCTAGTAGTGCACCGGATGTTGCTCCTGCAACACCTCTGTAGGCTGAGAATATTCGATTGGTGGCTGAAGCGGTGTTGGCTGTGATAAATGCGCAGCCTGCAAGGCAAACGCAGCAGCCCGCTCCTGTGATGGAGCAAGAACCTCTTCAAGAGGCTGAGCCGAGGAGAGAGGAGTAAGTGGTTGTGGAACCGGTGGTGCCGAGGAGGGCAACTGAGAGGCAGCTTAAGCATGTAATGAGCTTTAACCCTCCGTTATTCTCGGGGTTGGGAACCTCATCTCAGGCTGAAGACTGGCTCTCCGGAGTGAAGAGAGTCATGACAGCAACGGAGACGGAGGAGTGGCAAATGACCACCATCGCTACGTTCCTTCTGGATGGTGAAGCTAGGATGTGGTGGGAAGGATTGGAGCTGCATCATTTGAGAGGTAGACAACTTATAGACGTTCCGATGGAAGAGTTCTCGGGATTGTTCTTGGCAAGATACCTCCCTTCTACTCAGAGGATTTCGATGGAGAACGAATTTCTGAAGTTGGTTCAGGGTGAGAAGAGCGTGGATGAATATCTCCATGAGTTCACTCGTTTAAGTCGATATGCTAGCTCCACCATCATGGATGAGGAGCGCAAGACTAATCGCTTCTACGAAGGCTTGAGAGATGAGTTGAGATTACTACTCTCGGGGCCGATGACACAGGGTTTCTTAACCTTGGTCAATACTGCCCGGTCCTTGGAGAAGGACATGAAGAATGTGCAAGCAAAGAAAGGCTTGGGTGATAGGAAATCTAAATTTAAAGTACCGACTACTTCAAAGTCCGGCTATCGGAGGGCTTTCAAGAAGCATAGGACTTCGGGTCCAGCTCCTTCTGGTGCTTCTGGGGCGACTACGAGTCGGACCCCGGGCGCGTGTTTTACATGTGGAAAAACGGGGCACTTTGCCCGTGACTGTTGGAGCGGACGTCCTAAGTCCGAGAGGAAGCCGGGAGCTACTTATGAAGAGAAGGGAAAGGCGGTGGAGTCGACCGCATCCCATTATGCTCCGGCCCAACCAAGGGTCTACAATCTTGGCCAACAGGAGGCCATCAAACAGGCTGATGTGGTGACATGTACGGTTTAATTTATAGCAAGTCAATTTCTTTAAATACTTGTTATGCACATGTTACCTTACCACTGCTTGTTTAGGATTTGTATTGATTTGTGAAAATCTGGCACGAGCACTCTTCGATACGGGAGCTTCACACTCCTTCTTGTCCGAAGGATTTATATCATGCATCGGAGTCCCTTCTTCGATGGCGAAGGATAAGTTGGATGTGTTGTTGCCCAATGGGTGTTCGATGCGAGCGGATAGGATCTGCGATGTTAAGATTCGTATTGGGGAGCAGGAGTTCGACCTGCGGGCGTCTTTACTTCCGTTGGTGGAGTTCGACGTCATATTTGGCATGGACTGGCTCTCGGAGCAGCAGACCCATATAGATTGCGGTAGCAAGGAAGTCAAGCTGGGAGCAAGTCGTGAGACGACTTTTACGGGCTTAAAGGGGTCGAGCAAGACGTTGATGTCTGCTCTTCAGGTGATGAAGGCGGTTCGTGCCGGAGCAGAACTGTTTTTTACACTAGTGGGGGTTACAAAGCCGAAGCCCGCGTTGGATTGTATTTCAGTGACATCGGAATACCCTGATGTGTTCCCCGCAGATCTTCCTGGAGCACCGCCTCAGCGGGAGATAGATTTTACGATTGAGCTAGTGCCAGGTGCAAAGCCTGTGTCACGATCTCCTTATCGGCTGGCGCCTAAGGAAATGGCAGAGCTGAAAGTTCAACTACAAGAGTTGTTGGAGCAAGGGTATGTGCGCCCGAGTTCTTCGCCTTGGAGCGCACCGGTCCTCTTTGTTAAGAAGAAGGACGGAAGCTTGAGGCTATGTATTGATTATCAGGAGCTCAACAAGCTAACTGAGAAGAACAAGTACCCGATCCCCCGGATTGATGATCTTTTTGATCAGTTAGTCGGGTCGACGGTGTACTCGAAGTTGGATCTCAAGGCTGGGTACTATCAGCTGCGAATAAGGGAGAGTGATATCCCGAAGACAGCGTTTAGTACAAGATACGGGCATTATGAGTTTACGGTCATGCCGTTTGGGCTGACTAATGCACCGTCAGTGTTCATGGATTTGATGAACAGGACTTTCAGGGAGTACTTGGACCATTTCGTGATCGTCTTCATCGACGATATTTTGGTGTACTCGCAAAGTGAGGAAGATCACTACAAGCATCTTCATTTGGTGTTGGAGACGCTAAGGAGAAATCAGTTGTATGCCAAGTTCTCGAAGTGCGAGTTTTGGCTATCCTCAGTGGCGTTCCTCGGTCATATAGTAAGTGGAGAGGGTATTGCTGTGGATCCGGCAAAGATTGTTGCGATACGGGAGTGGCCTGAGCTTGCTACTGTAGCGGAAGTCCGGAGTTTTCTGGGGCTTGCCGGCTATTATAGGCGCTTCGTAGAGAACTTCTCGCGGATAGCGTTACCTCTCACTACTTTGACGAGGAAGGTGCATAAGTTCATTTGGACGCCGGAGTGCGCGCGAGCTTTTGAGGAGTTGAAGTGTCGGTTGACCACGGCGCCTGTGCTGAGTTCGCCATGTGGGACCGAAGGCTATGAGATTTATAGCGATGCTTCGGGCAGCGGTTTGGGTTGCGTGCTACTGCAACACGGAAGTGTAATAGCTTATAGCTCGAGACAGCTAAAAGTGCACGAGAGGAACTATCCAGTCCATGACTTGGAGTTAGCGGCCGTGATTTTTGCCTTGAAGTTGTGGAGACACTACTTGTACGGTGTGAAGATTGATATCTACACCGACAAGCAAAGTACTATAATGTCAAGCACAGGAACGTGGAGTTCGCTGTGGGCGATTATGTATACTTAAAGATCAAGCCGTTCAAGGGTGTCTTACGGGTGCGGCGGTTGAAAAAGCTAAGCCCGAGATACCTTGGACCGTTTGAGGTTCTGGAGCGAGTTGGTGAAGTGGCCTATCGGTTGAAGCTTTCAGTGGAGCTTAGTGGATTACATGATGTATTCCACATTTCGGTGCTTCGGAAGGCGGTGCAAGAGCCTACGCAAGTGATCGCGGTTGATCAAGTGCCGGTGGATAGTGGGCTAACGACAAAGGTCAAGCCCGTGCGGATTGAGGACTCGGAGGTCAAGCGGCTACGCAATAAAGAGATCAGGATGGTCAAGGTCCGGTGGGAGAATTGCGGTCGTGAGGAGCTCTCTTGGGAGCGAGAGCAGACTATGCTTGACGAGTATCCGGAGTTGTTCCGCTCAGGTACAAATTTTGGTTTTATACATGTCTTTCCTTTATATAATTTCGTGGGCGAAATTCTTTTAAGAGGGGGAGAGTTGTAACGCCCCGAAACTCAAAGGAGCAAAAGGGGGACGTTTTGGGACAGTTTGGGTTCTGGCAGCAGGCACACGGCCTGGGACACGGGCGTGTCCCAAGGCGTGTCGAGCCTGTGTCGACACTGAGACGCGAAGTCGACACTTTGGTCTCGACAATGTGTCGAGACTGGGCACACGGCCTGCGACACGGGCGTGTCGCAGGGCGTGTCGACCCGTGTCGACACTTAGCTGCGAAGTCGACACTCTGCGTTCGACGAAGTGTCGAGACATGACACACGGCCTGCGACACGGGCGTGTCGCAGGGCATGTCAACCCGTGTCGACACTCGTCCCGGGGAGTCGACACTTTGGTCTCGACATTATGTCGAGACAAGGCACACGGCCTAGGACACGGGCGTGTCCAAGGCCGTGTCAGTAGGTCGACGATCTTCGCTCGAGGAAGTGTCGAGTGTAGAGACCGGGTACACGGCCTGGGGTCCAGGCGTGTTGAGGTGACACGGGTAAGGACACGGGCGTGTCCTAGAACCCGTGCAGTGCTCGGGTTGTTTTCGGCGAAAAATGATAGGGGTACACGGCCGGCCACACGGCCGTGTCAGGTGGAACACGGGCGTGTCAGCTCGAACACGGGCGTGTTCGATGCCCGTGTGAGGTTCCAGGCGAGCCGATTTTGACGGCGAATGAGGCACACGGCCCTGGACACGGGCGTGTGTCAGGCCGTGTTCGGTCCAGATTGGGCATTTCAGTCCCGAATCAAAGCCGTTCGTTTCCTTATTTTGAGATCCAACGGCTGGGGATTGTTCCTGAAGGGATATACCCGGGATTGGACTTAGAAAACCTCACTTTTTCTTAAGTGTTATCTTTCTAAAACCTTAGAGAGAGAGGAGAGCCCAAGGAGGAAGAAGGAGCTAGATCCCGCCATTGGAGTAGCTTCGAAGCTCCGAATCACGAGCCGACTTCGGATCCACGGAGGCAAAGCTAGTGCGGTGCTTTTCATCCGATTACTTTTCAATGGCGCCAAAGAGGAACGTTATTGTAACGATCCTCATCTTGAGCATGAGTAGCTCTCTTTCTTTGCATAGGAAGCCCGCTCTCGCGAGTTTGCGGAGAGTTGGAGGCGTTCCTTCGGGTAGATATGTGAAGTCCCCGTTGTTTAGAGTCCGTAAGCGAGAACGGACATAGGCATAATGTGTGAAGCCTACCCGGACATGTTGGTCTGGATCGGTGATGTTGCATTGCATAATGCCGGAGAAGACTCCGTGCTATTGGTTGTTTTTCGGGTTTTCTACGCGGTAGATTGCAGCAGGGAGCCTTGGGGACTAACCCAAAGATGCACCCGGAAAACTGGGTGGATACGAGATCTTGCCAACTTGGTGGCTTGAGAGCCAACTTGAACATAACCGGGTTATGTGACTTGTGATGGAAATGGGACTCGGTGGAAGTTTGACCCGCGCATATGACTTAAATTGTCGTTGCGATGTGAGCACGAGTTAGATGGAACCGTACCCATTCTATGTCGTTCGGTTAAAGAGACCAAAGGCACGTGGCACTTACCGTTGGCATAGATTAGGGTCTTTGGCGGTCGATGACTTAAATTATCGTGACCCAGGCCAAGAAGACAAATTGCTCATAGGTTTGGCCGTCCAAGTGGTGGTGGTGAGTCCGGAATGTCTATGGCTTAAATTGACGTGACATCGACCGGTTCACCGAGAATGTGCCCTGAGAGCACGGGGCGTGTGGCCGTGCGAGCCAACGTCTGTGATGAAAATGGCTATATGTTTATATTGCTCGCTTATGCTAATGAAATGCAGGGAAGGAGCATCGCCGCCCCGAGGTGGGGGCGGGATCGTTATAATTTGGTCAGCATTGCTGACCGTTGTCTTGTTTTGCCACCGTGCGGTGGTATGTTGCTTGCAGGTGCAGCTGGACCAAGCGGTCAATAGCGGGCTAAAGCCCGAATGCGAAGCCGGCCCTTGAAGGCCTAATTGGAAGTGTTTACTGCTTTATTCATGTGTGACCGGCCTGCGTGCCGTGGTTTGTAAAACATGTAATGTGAAGTGAAACATTTTGTAAGGCCTTAAGGCTTATTTTGGGTATTTTGTATAACATTCCTATTTTGTATTAGTGGACATTCATGCTCTAATGCAGGGTTCTTTGTTACAACTTTTATAAACTGCTTCCGCTAGAATGCTCTGTGTAGGACGTTGAGATTGGTTGGATGGTTTCCATAAGTAACCACCCGGTCTGTCTGTGGCATACGACGTCGGGCCCCGGCCGGACCTACTGCTTTATGCCATGTGACGGATAGGGGGTGTTACACGCTTTGATCAAAATCTCTTTACAAATCAAATGGGCCAAAAGTCGCATTATCGAGGTGACCCGCACTTTTGAATTTGACTCCAATCCGGAAGATTTACGTCATCCTATCTCTATGGTTGCGTTCAACTCTTTCCTTCTTTGAGTGATCTTTCACATTCACGAGCCTCTCGGCTACTCAAATATGATATCCAAAGTCTACTACCGTATATCGGAAATACGGAGTCGACAAAATAAAAATCAAAGAAGGATCGAGTAAAATTAAGCAAAAATAAAACTATGAAATAAAAGAAACCCTCATCTCATTTTATGGATCCTCACGATCGAAGGCTAAGAGAAATTAGCTACTCATAATTGAAAGGGAAGACAAAATAAGATAAGAGAGGAACATTTTCATTACTTGCAAAAAAGAAGAGTACACAAAATATTAAAAAGACAAGACTATATTATGAAGAAAACTTGCAATAATGAAAAATCTAATACAATAATGAAACTAACAATAACAACTCACAAGCACTCTCCACTCTCCAACTCAACACTCAAATTTAACTTATAACTTCACTTCCCGAAATTCCCCCCTAGGCTTGAGGGATGGGTGGCTTTTATAGGAGATGAAGAAGCTTCTAGAATGAAATGAAGAAGAGGAGGCAAGGGGGTGGCCGGCCATGTAAAGGGGAGAGGGTGCATGCATGAATTGAATGAAGTGGAGAGAATGCATGCATGATATTTAATGAGGTGGGGAGAGAGAGAGGTGGGTTAAATGCATGGACTTTGTGGAAATGAGAGTGGAAAATATAAAATAGAGAGGGGGTTGGATGTGGATTAAATGAAGGGAAAAAAAGAAATAAAAGAGGGGGAAGAGAGAGGGGTGGCCGGCCATCAAGGAGAAAAAATGCATGAATGGGAGGGTACATGCATGGAATTAAGTGAAAGGGAGAGGGGGAATGAGATTCATTGCATGTATGAAGAGGGAAATATGAAAATAAAGGGGGAGAGATGGAGGAGGCCGGCTATGCATTAAATGGGGAGCCATGCAAGGTGGCTAGATACATGTTCTCGGGTTGCTTCATGGAGTGGGCTGCATCATGTGAGCTGGCCGGTTGTACTTGAAGGATACTTGGGCTGCTACATCATTGAAATAGGTTGCTCAATTGAAGTGGCTCGGGTATCACTTGAAGGAGAGGCTTGGGCTGCACCATGTGGGCTTTGTTGTAGGCTCGGGTAGGGTGTGCTCTTGCAAATGTGGGTTGTTTTGGTGGAAGAGGGCTGCTCCAACATCAAGGCTCGAGTAGCTTGCATGGTGGGCTGCTCAATGAAGGGTCGGGTAGCATCAATTAAAGGGGGATGCACCTACAAAAGTAATATAAAACATACATTAGTTATGTTAAAAACATTAATAACAAAAATAAGGTAACATAAGAATAACAAAAACGCAAAAACATGAAATGACAAAACAACAAACAAATAAAACACAAAATGCAACATAACAAACAAAAAAAAGAAATAAAATATTAAAACATATTATAAAAAATAAAACAACATAGCATACATAAAAATAAATAAAAATAGCACCTAAACCCAGGTAATTTTAAACTAAGCTAACCCAAAAAGTGATGACTAAAATTAGTCATCAAAATCCCCCATGCTTAGACATTTGCTTGCCCTCAAGCAAATATAAATAAAAACTAGGGAAAAACTAAAAAGATAAGAAAGCAAAAGATATGTTTTATTTTTTTTAAGTTCCATAGTTAAGAAAACCAAAACATGAAAAATTAAACTATCCTAATTTCTATGTTGACAACTAGTGGGGTGAGAAGTGCACAATAAAAAACTTGAAAGTGGAGACCTAAAAATATCATTAGAACATAAAGAAAATTTACACATTTCTAAATCTTAAAACAAGGCATCCATAACTTCAAGAAAATAAGAAAAGCAAAAGTAAACATTTTAATTAAACGGCGCATTAAACGAACTACTAGGTTGCTAGAATAACAATTACCCCTAAGTCACCTCAAGATAACCTCCAAAGAAATCCATCAATGATGGTGGCCATAGGCTAGTCCGTTTACACTCTCTCCACTACGCAATTCACGTTCTAGAGATCAAAAAGACTTAAATAGGCGTAATGACTTGGCTTAGGCAAATGATTAGGAAGTGAAAAGCAAAGATAAAAATGAAGGCTAAGACACACACTAAACCAAGGTTGAGCTCAAAATAAATAAACCATAACCAAAATGAGAAGTATGTCATTTCTCCAATTCAAACTACAAAACAAGGCCATGAAAAAATTTTTTCTTTCTTTTCAAAATTTGGCCACAAATAAACTTTTTCTCTTTTTTTTTAATTTGATAATATTTTGATAATAACTCTTTTTTTATTCATAAAAGAGAGCTCCAAATACAAACTAATAATTTTCATTTTCATTTTCAAAGATAATAACCCTTCACAAACATAATATTCAAGCTCAAAGTTTAGTGAGAAATAGGAAAGACATTTTGGCTTTGGTGAAATAATGAAATGAAAGGTGGAGCTAAAAACAAAGAAATATGGAAAAAGGCCCAAAAATTGTTTTGCAACTGTGAAATTTTTTGGCAGGCAAAAAGGCTCAAACGAATCAAAGGGTGGCCTAAATCATTTCTAAAGTACGTGAAAAATGGCGCAAATGTTTCGAAAGTAGCTAGGGACAAGTTTTAGACACCAAAAAAGTATTACCTCACAAATGAAAAAGAGGTAATGTTACCTAGCAACCATTCATACGAAACTAACCGAATAAAAAGAAGACTACAAATTGCTAACCTATAACGTAAAAAATAGATGTCTATATTTAAGAATAAGAAATTAGTAAAACTAAGTTATGTAAGAATGATAAATTTAGAAAACCAATTCAAAGAAATCTAAATAGAACTAAGGAACCGCACGGGCCTACACATCACTAGAAGAAATATAAAAATAAAGATAGAAAATAATTTTAGATTTTGTTTTTCAAATAGATTTAGCAAAATTTTTTTTGGATTTTTGTTTTATAGATTTTTTCTTTTTTTTATTTTTGATAAAGCTAAAATAAAAGCAATACTAAAGAAGCTTAACAAAACTATACTAATTTTTTGGATTTTTGTTTTTAAGAAAGCAAAATATTTTTTTGGATTTTTGAAAGAAAAAGGGAAAAAGAAACTAACTAAACCCTCCCCCAAGCTTAGATTCTTCATTGTCCTCAATGAAATAAATAAAAAGAAAAACGAGAAAGATAAGGAGACTGAGAAGGAGAGAAAATGCAGGAAGTACATAAAATAAAAAAACAGGACTTCCCCGGGTTTGTGGGATGAAGGCGGATGTCGCTCCCCCATGCTTGCTTTTTAGTGCACTTGATCGTCAGCAGGTTTGACTTGATCCATCTTTATATCAGCAACGTTTGAGCGGCGATCACAAACTTATACTTGAGCGGCCACTGGGAGGAAGAGCGAAGTACAAAGAAAATAGAAAAAGAAAAGGCTTGGGCAGGACTCCCAAGAATGTTCTTTATTTCAACAATTTAGAGTCCAAATAAAATTAAAAGTTTCATAATAATAATAATAAGTCCAAAAATTAAAATGTTCCACAACAAGATAAATATTTAAGAGTCCAAGACAAGATCCTTCGTTACAGGAGACATAGAATTATTTGAAAAATAAAGTTTAAGTCTATGCCCATTCACTTTAAAATCACCCTTATCGGGGTGCGAAAGCAACACAGTTCCATAAGGATAAACGTCCTTGACCGTAAAC
Organism: Platanthera guangdongensis; assembly: GCA_039583875.1. NCBI lineage: Eukaryota > Viridiplantae > Streptophyta > Magnoliopsida > Asparagales > Orchidaceae > Platanthera > Platanthera guangdongensis. The sequence goes on from CM077166.1 coordinate 112,776,530, forward strand.
GGTCCAGACCATCTAGATTTAAGTTTTCCAGGAAAAAGATGTAGGCCAGAATTGAAAAGAAGAACGTGATCGCCAGGTTTAAACGTTTTAGGATGGCGCAAGTTCTTATCGTGATAAAGTTTCGTGCGTTCTTTATAAATTTTATTATTTTCATAAGCGTATGCTCGCCACTCGTCAAGCTCATTTAGTTGGGTTTTTCTATGCTCACCGAACGAGTGCGGATCGAAATTAAAAAACTTTAATGCCCAATACGCACGGTGCTCTACTTCTGCCGGGAGATGACACGATTTTCCGTAGACTAGTCGGAAAGGAGTACAACCAATAGTGGTCTTGTACGCTGTCCGATAGGCCCAAAGAGCATCGTCTAACTTTAAAGACCAATCCTTACGAGAAGTAGAAACGGTTTTTTCCAAAATTCTTTTAAGCTCTCGATTGACTACCTCGACCTGACCGTTAGTTTGGGGGTGATAAGCAGTTGATAGTTTTTGCGTAACGCCATATTTAGTTAAAACTTTAGCGAGTTGAGCGTTGCAAAAATGACTTCCCCTATCACTAACGATCGCTCGAGGAAAACCAAAATGAGAAAATAATTTTTTAAGAAAGGCAACTACGACGGGAGCATCATTTCTTGGTAAAGCTTGGACCTCTGCCCACCTGGAAACATAATCTACTGCGATTAGAATATATTTATTTCCTAAACTTGAGGGAAACGGGCCTACAAAGTCAATGCCCCATAAATCAAAAACTTCGCATTCCAGAAAATAATTTTGTTCCATTTCATTTTTATTAGAAAGGTTTCCAGCCCGTTGGCACCGATCACACCTGCTCACAAAGAGTTGCGCATCTTTAAATATGCTTGGCCAGTAAAAGCCAGCACTAAACACTTTGTGGGCGGTGCTGTTTGTTTGAAAATGCTCTCCAGTCGGACCTTCATGAACATGCTTTAAAATTTGTTGACCTTCTTCCCGGGGAACACATCTTCTAACCACCTGATCCGCACAAATGCGAAATAGAAAGGGGTCCTCCCAAAAATAATACTTCAACTCCGAAAAGAATTTCTTCTTTTGGTGAGAAGAGTATTCTTTTGGAAGGGCCCGTGCCACAAGATAATTGGCCAGATCGACAAACCAGGGGATAGAAGAAGAAATGTTTAAAAATCGTTCATCCGGAAAAGAGTCATTAATAAAATTTTCATTTAAAATATCAAGTTTGGGATTTTCAAGACGAGAAAGATGATCAGCCGCCAGGTTTTCCGCTCCTTTCTTATCCCGAATCTCCAAGTCGAATTCTTGAAGTAAGAGGATCCAGCGAATAAGACACGGCTTGGCATCCGGTTTAGAAAGGAGGTACTTCAAAGCGTAATGATCCGTAAAAACAATAACTTTAGCAAGAGTAACGTACGGTCGGAATTTATCAAAAGCAAAAATAACAGCTAAAAGTTCTTTCTCCGTCGTGGTGTAATTTTCTTGAGCAGAAGTTAGAGTTTTACTAGCATAGAAAATCGGATGAAAGTTCTTAGCAATTCATTGTCCTAGAACCGCACCTACCACATGACTACTCGCATCACACATTATTTCGAATGGTAAATCCCAAACTGGGGCGATCATAATATGAGCATTTATAAGTTTGGATTTAATTAATTCAAACGCAGTGAGACAAGATTCATCAAAAATGTAAGGAGTTTCTTTTTCGAGAAGGTGGGTGAGAGGCTTAGTAATTTTTGAAAAGTCTTTAATGAATCGTCGATAAAAACCCGCGTGCCGTAAAAAACTTCTAATCGCTTTAATATTTGTAAGCGGCGGTAACTTTTCAATTACTTCAATTTTTACCTTGTCCACTTTAATTCCCTTAGCAGAAATCTTATGGCCAAGCACTAAGTCTTCACGCACCATAAAGTGGCACTTCTCCCAATTTAAAACTAAGTTGGTTTCTTCGCAACGTTATAAAACTTTTTCCAAATTTTCTAAACATAAGTCAAAGGAGTCGCCAAAAATGGAAAAATAGTCCATAAATACTTCCATAATATTTTCTACGTATTTATCAAAAATAGCAAGCATACACCGTTGAAAGGTAGCGGGTGCGTTGCATAACCCGAAAGGCATTCTACGATAAGCAAAAGTTCCGAAGGGGCAAGTGAATGTTGTCTTCTCATGGTCCTCGGGTGCGATAGGGATTTGAAAATACCCCGAGAGACCATCGAGGAAGCAATAAAAACTGTGCCCGGATAAACGTTCTAAAATTTGATCGATAAAAGGGAGGGGGAGTGATCTTTTTGAGTGGTATCGTTTAGCTTACGTTAATCGATGCACATCCTCCATCCCGTTATCGTCCTAGTTGGAATTAAGTCGTTATTTTCGTTCGTTACTACCGTGATCCTACCCTTCTTAGGAACAACCTGGATCGGACTTACCCACTGACTATCGGAAATCGGATAAATTATCCCCGCATCTAATAACTTAAGCACCTCTTCCTTCACAACCTCTTTCATATTCGGATTAAGACGACGTTGTGGTTGGACTACACCCTTAGGATTATTTTCAAAAAAATATTTTATGAGTACAAAAAGAAGGGCTTATGCCAGAAATGTCGGAAATTTGTCATGCTATAGCTCGGCGATGCTTTTGTAGTACTTCGATCAACTGATCATTTTCGAATTGAGAAAGATAGGCCGAGATTATAACGAGTAATTTAGAATTTTTTTCAAGAAAGTCATATTTTAGATGATCAGGGAGTGGTTTTAAATTAAGATGGAGCGGTTCATCATAAGAGTTTTTCAAATTCTTTTCTTTTTCAAAAATAAGATTTTCATACTTTTTTCTACTAAAGATAGAATCATTTTCAAAATTTGCTTGTAATGACATAACCGTGTTTTCAAAATCATATGAAGAAATTTCAGAAAAAGAAGAGGAAAATTCATTTGAAGAGATGTTAGAAAAAGAAAGTGAAGAATCTTCATTTAAAACATCAAGAAAGAAGCATGAATCATCATTTTTTTAAAGAGTTTTTCATTGATTGATTGATAGAAAATGTGACCTCATCATCTCCCGCACTCAAAAACAACTTTTCGTTACTAACATCGATGACCGCTTGAGAGGTGGCTAGGAAGGGTCGACCAAGGATAAGAGGGACCTCGACGTCCTCTTCAATATCGAGAATGACAAAATCCATCGAGAAGATGAATTTGTCGACCTTTACTAGCACGTCCTCAATGATACCTAAAGGATACTTAATTGACCTATTAGCTAACTGAATACTCATTCTTGTAGGGCCAAGAGTGCCCAATCCTAGCTTTTTGAATAAAGAAAAGGGCATCAAATTGATGCTCGCTCCTAGATCCGCTAACGCATGTTTAACAAATAGATCACCAAAAACGCAAGGAATGGAAAAACTACCCGGATCGTTTATTTTTTTAGGAAGATTAGAGTTTTTAACGACCGCCGAGCATTCTTCATTTAAGGTTACATGCGATAAATTTTCCAATTTCATCTTGTTCGTTAATAAATCCTTAAGATATTTTGCATACTTTGGCATTTGACTAATCGCTTCATGAAATGACAAATTAATATGAATTTGTTTGAACATTTCAAGGAAGTGTTTGTACTGATCGTCTAGTTTTTCTTTCCTAAGTCGAGCCGGATAAGGAGGTGGCGGAAATTCCTTTATAACAACCGGAGCATCATTTTGAACGTCATCATTTTCTTTTCCAAAATCAGAAAAAACAGAAATATCTTTTTCTTTATCTAAAGTAGATTTGTCATTTCCAAAAGTTGATTTATCATTTTCCGTGGGGATAATTGTTTCCACAACAGGAGGGACAATCACCTTTGGCTCTTCCCTGGTGGTGGGCTCGTTAATAACCTTACCGCTCCGAAGGGAAATCGCATTTGTGTGCTCCCTTGGGTTAGGTTCAGTGTTCGAGGGAAGAGTTCCAGGTGGTCTCTCGGAAAACCCTTGGCAAGTTGCCCGACCTGGTTTTCTAAACTTTTCATCGACCCTGTTAAGTTTCTAATAGTAGCATCATTCGAGCTTATATATTTAGAAAGTATTTCCTCCAAAGATGGAGTTTTTTTGAAAATTTTGGTTTTGATATTGTGGTGGTGGTGGTAGAGTGAAATCGTGTGGTGGGCGTGCAGCATTAGCAGGGTTACTCCAAGAAAAATTAGGATGGTTACGCCATCCAGGATTATAAGAGTTCGAAGAAGAATTAAAACTAGGAGGTGCAGAAAAATTAGAAAAAGCAGAAAAATTATTGGCAGAATTATTTTGAGCAGGCCTGGGTATGTTTCCTAGATAATCCACCTGCTCGGCAGCAGCAACATTCGCATTTTCATATACCTTAGCGGCGGAGGAAGCAGTCATCTCCAAAATCTTATTATTCAGCATTTCCACTTGCAACGCCAGTTGCGAAACTGAGTCCACCTCATAGATACCTGCAGGTTTATTTGGGCGAGTCCTAGGTGAGTTCCATTGAAAAGTGTACATCGCCATGTCCTCTATAAGTTCAAGAGCGGCTTCCGGAGTTTTGCGGTCCAAAGAACCAGCGGAAGCGGCATCTATCATTTTCTTAGTCTCTTGATTTAGCCCATTGTAAAATGTCTGAACCTGTAAACATACAGGTAGAGCATGATGAGGGCATCTTCTCAAAAGTTCTTTGAACCTCTCCCAAGTGTCATAGAGGGTCTCAGAAGCAATTTGAGAATAAGAAGTTATATCATTTCTTAATTTAGCAGTTTTAGCGGGAGGGAAATATCTAGCAAGAAATTTATCAACTAAAATGTTTCAAGTAGTGATTGATCCTCTGGGAAGAGAACTCAACCACTGCTTGGCTTTTGTCCTTAAAGAGAAGGGGAAGAGTCTTAGTCTAATAACATCGTCTGAGACACCATTTATTTTGAATGTGTCACAGATCTCGAGAAAACTAGCAATATGCAAGTTCGGATCTTCATCTTGTAATCCGTCGAACTGTACATATTGTTGTACCATTTGTATGATGCTAGGATTAAGCTCGAAGTTATTGTTCGCAATTGCAGGTCGAACAATACTTGTTTCTGTACCCTTCAGGTTGGGCCGAGCATAATCGTACATCGTCCTTTGCTGGGCAAATGCTGGGTTAGGGCCTCCCATTTCGGAGTTGAAGTTACAATCACCGTCAGAATCCTCAACCGCTGTTTGAGAAGTAGAACCACTGAATCGTAAGTTTCTCCGAAAGGAGCGTTCGATTTCTGGGTCCAAGTCAACAAGTAGCGAGGATTCGTGTGGGTCATGCACTAAGAAAATTAGAAGGAGAATGAAGGAAAGAAAAAGAGAAAACCGGAAATAGAAACTTGGAGAAGAAAGTAGAGAAAGGTAAAATTCCTTTTTTTTATTTTTGCAGAAGTAATAGTATAAGCGCTTTCTTAATATTGACAAAAAAGCATCCCCGGCAACGGTGCCAAAAACTTGATGGGCTAAAACCCGAACAGGCAAATGTACCTGTCGAATTGTAGTATCAATGTCGTATTTAAACACGGGGCTGTCAAATACTGCTACGCACGCTTGAACTATTATCCTACCGAAAGAAAGTGGGTTTTGAGAAATTTTTTCGGAGAAAAACTAAAGATAATTTTTAGACGAAAAACTTATAATAAAAAGTTAGCATTCGATCGAAGATTCGTCATGAAACGAGATGAGGGAGATAAAAAGTATAGTTTTTAGCTTGCAAATCAAACTCGACCGTGACGGATCCGAAAATAAGACAAAATCTCGCTAGAGCATTAAGTCTCCTAACTTATAGACGCTTTGATCGAAATCTCTTTACAAATCAAAGGGGCCTAAAGTCGCATTATCGAGGTGACCCGCACTATTGGATTTGACTCCAATCCGGAAAATTTACGTCATCCTATCTCTAGGGTTGTGTTCAACTCCTTCCTTCTTTGAGTGATCTTTCACATTCACGAGCCTCTCGGCTACTCAAATATGAGATCCAAAGCCTACTACTGTATACCGGAAATACGGAGTCGACAAAATAAAAATCAAAGAAGGATCGAGAAAAATTAAGCAAAAATAAAACTATAAAATAAAAGAAACCCTCATCTCATTTTATGGATCCTCACGATCGAAGGCTAAGAGAAATTAGCTACTCATAATTGAAAGGGAAGACAAAACAAGATAAGAGAGGAACATTTTCATTACTTGCAAAAAAGAATAGTACACAAAATATTAAAAAGACAAGACTATATTATGAAGAAAACTTGCAATAATGAAAAATCTAATACAATAATGAAACTAACAATAACAACTCATAAACACTCTTCACTCTCCAACTCAACACTCAAATTTAACTTAAAACTTCACTTCCCAAAATTCCCCCCTAGGCTTGAGGGATGGGGTGGCTTTTATAGGAGATGGAGAAGCTTCTAGAATGAAATGAAGAAGAGGGGGCAAGGGGGGTGGCCGGCCATGTAAAGGGGAGAGGGTGCATGCATGAATTGAATGAAGTGGAGAGAATGCATGCATGATATTTAATGAGGTGGAGAGAGAGAGGTGGGTTCAATGCATGGACTTTATGGAAATGAGAGTGGAAAATATAAAATAGAGAGGGGAATGGATGTGGATTAAATGAAGGGAAAAAAAGAAATAAAAGAGGGGGAAGAGAGAGGGGTGGCCGGCCATCAAGGAGAAAAAATGCATGAATGGGAGGGTACATGCATGGAATTAAGTGAAAGGGAGAGGGGGAATGAGATTCATTGCATGTATGAAGAGGGAAATATGAAAATAAAGGGGGAGAGAGGGAGGAGGCCGGCTATGCATTAAATGGGGAGCCATGCAAGGTGGCTAGATACATGTTCTCGGGTTGCTTCATGGAGTGGGCTGCATCATGTGAGCTTGCCGGTTGCACTTGAAGGATACTTGGGCTGCTACATCATTGAAATGGGTTGCTCAATTGAGGTGGCTCGGGTATCACTTGAAGGAGAGACTTGGGCTGCACCATGTGGGCTTTGTTGTATGCTTGGGTAGGGTGTGCTCTTGCAAATGTGGGTTGTTTTGTTGGAAGAGGGCTGCTCCAACATCAAGGCTCGCGTAGCTTGCATGGTGGGCTGCTCAATGAAGGCCCGGGTAGCATCAATTCATGGGGGTTGCACCTACAAAAGAAATATAAAACATACATTAGTTATGTTAAAAACATTAATAACAAAAATAAGGTAACATAAAAACAACAAAAACGCAAAAAACATGAAATGACAAAACAACAAACAAATAAAACACAAAATGCAACATAACGAACAAAAAAAAAATTAAAACATATTATAAAAAATAATACAACATAGCATACATAAAAATAAATAAAAATAGCACCTAAACCTAGGAAATTTTAAACTAAGCTTACCCAAAAAGTGATGACTAAAATTAGTCATCAAGTTCGTCGACCTGAGAACTGCTAACTGCTACTTGATAAAATTTGTTAATACTGTGGTCTAAGTTCGTCGAGCTGAGAACATAAATTCGTCGACTGGAGTTAAGAGAAATGATTCTGGACTTAAAATGTTGAAGTAGAGTATCCAAAAATCGTTGACCTGAGAACTAAGTTCGTCGAGCTCAACTCAGAGAATTTTCTCTGAGTTCGTCGAGCTGAGCACGAATTTAGTCGAGCTGAGTTCGACGAACGTCGAACTCACTTTTCTAAACCTTTGAACTTTTTCTAAGTCTGGAGTCTTCTGCAGTCTGTTGTTGGCTAGTCCATGCAATGTTGACTCTAAGGACATAGCCTAGACTCTAGGATACAGACATGACCCTGGCTATACAAGGTGGGTCAATAATCCTAGTTTAGTGAACTTAGCCTAAACTAACTAGGGATCCAATAGATTCTGCATTAACCAGCCAGGAAACAACCTACTTCTTCTTCCTCCGAGTCTCCTACAACGAGTCCTCAGATGCGGCCAGCTTCACCCACAGAGAAAGAAAGTCGTCCTTCATGGTTACGTAGGTACTGTTCCATGAGAGCGCAATATCGCGAGCTTCATCAAACTGCAAGCACGAAAAACAAATTATTCTTATGCACAATGCAAGATAACAAAAGGAAATACTGGGTTACAACCAACATACCTTCCAGAGAAGCATTTGGTAAGCAGAACATTCCCGCTCCTTCCCCCTCCTCATCACCAACAACAGCTCAGGGACTGCTCGGGAAGCTGACACGACTACAGGAATCTCTAGTACATCCTCAGTCTCCACAGGTAGGGGATTAGCAACCAGATCATCCAGGCAGTCATAGACAATGTCAATAACCTTCGAGAATAGTAGAGGATGGCTCACCTCCTCCCTGTCGTTGCAGCAAGTCCAGCTTCCTCTTTTTTCCACGCTCCAGCGACAAGATGTAGCTCCGCTCCACATCCGTCGAAAGGCCCGCAAAAACTAGCCGCTTATCAATAATGAATGTAATGATCTTATAAAGAATAGACCCTAGCTCCCGCATATCCTCAAGTCCCAGCAACGGAGTAAAGTTATGCTCATTCCCCGTAAGATGGCGACAACGCTCAGGAGGATCCCGCCAAGTCTCGGGCAGATCCAACAGTTTTTTGACGAACCCAAACAACATCCCTCCATGGCAATAGTCGGTCTTGTCCTCAAATGACAACCATCTCTTGTTGCTCTAAACTTTGACTGGATCGACCAAGCCAAGGAAGACCTCGCACCACTCACGAAAGAGGTGAACTGAGATCCGGAGTCGTTCTCCCAAAAGAAGCAAAGTAGCCCCATAATTCTTGTCAGCCCCACCAGAGAAAACTGCATCACCAGAACACCGCGGAACCGAAGTACAATGATTGTCTCCTCAGTAGGAGGGATCTGAAAGCCCGCCCTCAAGCACACCTTCGCAATCGCAAAATGGCCCGCAGGAGGGTGCTGAACATGCTCCAACGAAGATGGAATTGCAATCTTAACATCCTCCAAAATGCCAAAGAGCTTCTTCCAACTGCCCACGTGAGTAGAGGTCAAGGACGATAAAAGACACATCAATCGCTACAGAACACCACCTTTTGACATCTGCAAAGGAAATGAGTGTCAGCACCAAATCAAGCCAAAAAAAGAGGATCAACGCGCATGGAGAACGACACGACCACAAAAGCGGGACCTAGACATGAGTGCAGGCAAACCCGTATGCACACGCACAAGCGCACTAGAAGCCCTCACACGAGACAGCACGGATTGCCCCCCGCGGGCATGACCGCGTTCGCCCACGCAGGTTGCCCAACACGCATGACCGCACCCATGCACGGGCAGCACCGCGTGCGCGCACTCGCAGGCGGGCAACCCCTCGTGCACGCACACTCGCATGTGGGAAGCCTCGCATGCTTGCGCGCTTGCGTGCGGGCAGCCCCTCCGGCCCCCGTCGCTTCCGACCACTGCCGCCCAAACTGCCCCGGGGGCACTCCTATCATTTCAGCAAAATTGGTGATTCAGGTGATTGAAATGGAGCGACGTCATTCGCCGACGCACTCCAAGTAATGTCAATAATGTAATGCCCCAAAACTCAAAAGAGCGATGAGTGGCATTTTGGGCCAAGTTTGGAACGTGGCAGGGGGCACACAACCTGGGACACAGGCGTGTCCTAGGGTGTGTCGTGCTTGGGTCGATGATCTAGCCGAGAGGTCGACGAATTTGGGGTCGATGATCGTCGAGCAGCGAACACGGCCTGAGACACGGGCGTGTCTCAGGCCCTGTCCTTCACGGGATGAAGCTGGGCCGTGGCGAGGGTGATACACATGGCCAGCACATGGGCCGTGTCGGGTAGACACGGGCGTGTCAAAATATGACATGGGCGTGTCGAGTACCCGTGTCCCTTTCAGGCATTTTTCGGTCCTGTGTCGATGGAGTAACACGGCACACAACACGGCCGTGTACTGATGACACGGGCGTATCAATCCGGACACGGGCGTATCGCGAACCCATGTTCTTTTTGGGATGCATCGGTTTCGATGGCAAATGGGGAACACGACCTTGGACACGAGCGTGTCACAAGCCATGTTCGGCCCAGGTTTTGGATTTTAAGTCCGAATCGTGGTCATCTGTTTCCTTATTTTGGGATTTAACGGCTTGGGGCTGTTCCTGTTGGGTTTATACCGGGAATAGGGTTTTGAATCCTTCATTTCATCCAAGCATTCTCTTTCTAAGCTTCTAGAGAGAGGGTAGAGCAAGGAAGAAGATGGGAGTTAGATCCAGCCAACGACGGAGCTTCGGAGCTCCAAATCGCGAGCCTACTTCAGATCTACGAAGGTGAGGACATTGCGGTGCTTTTCATCCACATAAATTTCCATGGCGCCAAGGAAAAATGCTAGGGTAACGATTCTCATCCTAGGACATGTGAAGTCCTCTTTTCTTTGTATAGGAAGCCCGCTCTTGCGAGTTTGCGGTGAGTTTGAGGCATTCCTTCGGGTGGACATGAATAGTCCCTGTTGTTTAGCATGTAGAGTCCGTAATCGAGAAACGGACATAAGCATGATGTGTGAAGCCTACCCGGATAAGTTGGTTTGGATTGGTGATGTTGCATTGCATGAATGACCGGAGAAGACTACGTACGATTATTTGTTTTTAGGTTTTCTACGTGGTAGATTGCAACAGGGAGCCTTGGGGGCTAACTCCAAGGTGCACCCGGAAAACTGGGCAGATGCATGATTCTGCCAACTTGGTGGCTTGGGAGCCAACTTGTATATAACTGGGTTATGTAAAGTGTGTGATCGGATTGGGACTCGGGGAAGCTTGACCGGCGCAGACGACTTAAGTTGACGTTGCGGTGTGAGCAACGGGTTAGGCGGAACCGTACCCACTCTATGTGGTTCGGTTAGAGAGACCTAAGGTACGTGGTACTCTCCATTGGCATAGATGGAGGGTCTTAGCTAGTGGCCAGGAAGACCAAATGCTCACGAGATATTGCCGCTCAGGGGGTGGTGGTGAGACCGCGGACTTTGACTGGGTTCACCAAGAATGTGCCCTGAGAGCATGGGGTGTGTGGCCGTGCGAGCCTACGCCTGTGATGATGTGTAATTTCTCTATATTATGGCAATGCTAATAAAGTGCAGGGAAGGAGCATCGCTGCCCCGAGTATGGGGGCGAGATCATTATAATTTGGTCAGCATAGCTGACTGTTGCTTTTGTTTGACACTGTGCGGTTGATTATTATTTGCAGGTGCTGTGGAGTCAAGTGGTAAATAGCGGGCAAAAGCCCATGTTGCTGAGCCGGCCCTCGAAGGCCTAATTATGAGTATTTACTTACTTTATTCATGTGTGACCGGCCTGCGTGCCGAGGTTTAGAAAAAAACACTTAATTTGAGTAAACAATTGTAAGGCCTTAAGTCCATTGTACTTGTGTATTGTACGTTCATTCCTATTGGGTTTTGTAGTGGACATTCATGCTTATGCTGGGTTCTTTGTTTTGCAACCCTTTAAATTGCTTCCGCTAGAATGTTCTCTTTGTAGGACGTTGATTCTTAGTTGGATGGTTTCCATTGAGTAACCTTCCTGTCTGTCTGTGGTATATGACGTCGTGCCCCGGCCGGACCTACTGTTATATGCTATGCGACGGATAGTGGGTGTTACAAATAACCTCCGCGAGAGCGCCCCTCCAGAAGCTCAGCAGACTTAGAGAATTTTCTAGACGGAATGCTCCCACCTAGGATCCGTGAGCTCAGCAATATTCCAAGGCCAAAGCGCTTCCATCGAGGGTCCGAGGACTTAGCCATTTTTCCTCATTTTCTGCACCTATAATGGAGTAGCAGCCTGTCGTCCTTCGAGATCAAACCAAACTCTGTAAAACTCCAAAAAGCTAGTGGATTTTGGCTCATCACAGTTCCAGCCACGTGGTTTTTCACCCTTTTTGGGTTTTCCATGTAAAAAATGCCTCTTGCAATTGGTTGCAGTTCATTTTGACTGTTTGTGCGCCCGACCCAATTCTAAGCTAAGGCAGTATAATTTCTCAGGACCGGGAAAATATCGGGCGACTTGCAACAATTCTCAAATCAAGTGATGCAGAACACATGTTCCAACAATAGCGTCATGTTAAGACAAAATAACATCGTGACACTTACAAAATTACAAAATTTCTAATTGTTGTTTACGCCAAAAGCATAAGTCAAATCAGTCTTATCTGGAAAGTCTTCAGACATGAGTTTTCTAATATTTTCGACCGTTACTAGTATTAGATCTATATAAGGAGAGGAGATGTGATGTAAACCCTAATTTTGCTATTCAGAATCAATAGAACAGTAACTGCAGTACCGACAACAAACCTTGAGAAGAAGGCTACATTCAGAAGAAAAAATACATACAAGAAAACAACAAGTGCTCATGAGCTTTCTGATCTTAATCTATCTAGAGCTTAGAAGCCTTCTAATCTCAAGAATCAGTGCAGTTCATACTCCAAAAGAAGATTCATTGAATAATTGTTGTTGTGAGAAAGGGCTTTTTTCATCCAAACCGAGAAGAATCAAAAATTTTAAGAACAAACATTTACTACTTCTATTGTTGTTGTATTTACTGTCAAATCTCACTCATATTGTAAGATCTCCATGAGATCTGAGGTAGGGCTTGTCTAAACCTGAGCTATAGGATCCAGTGATTGGATCTGAGATAAGGTTCAAGGGTGAACCTGAGGTAGGGTTTGAGACAAACCAGAGGCAGGGTTTGAGATTAACCTGAGGTAGGGAGCTTACTATTATTCCCGAGTTATAGGAGTGTTGATACTTTGAGGTGTAGGCTCCAGTGTGGATCTGAGGTAGGGAACTTGTCATTGTTCTTGATTTATAGGAGTCTTGGATTCTGTGGTGTAAGATCTATTGGATTTGAGATATTGGAGAAGTTGACATAGTATAGCATAATGCTAGATAGGCGATGGGAGACAGTTGATGTACCCATAATTGGGGAACACCTATACATGTCTGTGTGCTTTTTGTGATACTCTTTAATTTCTGTGATAAATTAGCTGCTAAAATATAAAAACTAAAAAGATAATAAAAACGCATATTCATACCACCCTAGGGATTGGACTGTCATGAACTATCACTGAGAATTCTCTCCACTACCACTACTGAAGTAGAGGAATTTGAGTTCCATTTCATGCTGGCGAACCAAGATTGAGGGGAAGCAAAGGTTGTCGCGAGGAACGACGAGGAGGTATTAGGTTATGCAAAGACTGAATTTGTATATAATCAAAAACAAGCTATATATAACATCACCCGTTAATTTTGAGTGGTATTATGAACACATCATAAAAGGCTATGGACACGCCTTTATACAAAAAAACATATAAAAATCTTAATGTCATTCTATTTTCTCCGTAGGTACAACTAGCCCCGCTCGTGCATTTTGAGGGTTTCGGTCCATCTCCTTCCCGTTCCCGACATTCCAAATTCAAGGAATCCCCTCCACCAGCGGAATACCTCCTCAATCTCTAATTTTTTGCATCTGCATTGTTGGAACCGGAATCCGGTCTCCTGTGGAGTTCGACCCTTGTGGAAGGGGTGGTCTCGCGCCTACTTCGCTCCTCCAAGAAAAACAACAAAGAATGCAAGGAGAAACGGACCCAAGGGCTCGGCAGGGAGGTCCCACCACAAACCCGGAAGATCTCAGAGCGCTTCCCCTCCTTAGCCAGAAGCTGAGCTAAGGCACCCTCAGAAAGCACTTGAAAACTGGAACCGGGTGGCACTCTAAGCGTGCCTTCTGGGGTACCCCTTGGGTCCTATTTATAGTTTTTGGAATCTGAACTGCCAATAACTAGAAGGACTGACCTGAAAGTACCAAAAAGCCCTTGGTTAGGTATGCCAACAGCCAAACTCCGCTGTCCCGAACAGCTATGCGCAGTCCAACCTGGTCTGCCAACAGCGTGGCTCCGCTGTTCTGAACAGATATTCGCACCCATGGGGGGGGGGGGGCAGCTCGCCACCAACCCCTTTCCGCGGGAGGCGGACGCGACCTGGCTCCAGCGGCTCGCCTATTCTTCTTGGGCGAACGCGAGCCGGGCCGCCGCGTCCCGCCAGTCTTCTGCCGAGGCGGACAGGTGAAAGATATTGTACCTAATCACCTAGAGGGGGTGAATATGTGACTTAAATCTTTTTAATTTTTTAGGCAGAATTCAGATTTTATCACAGAGTTATATCTACTTTTTCATAGCAATCATTCAGCAATCACAGAATCACACATGCACACAGTAGACACACAGATTTATAGTGGTTCCCCAAGATTTGGGTACATCCACTTTCCCCCTTCGCCTATCTAGTAGAGTACTAGATTCGGCCAAACTCCTCCACTATCTCAGATCCTCAGATCTTACACTCAGAACCCCAAAACAGGTTCCTACAGCTCAGGCCCAAGGCCCTACAACTCAGTCTTCTCCAAAGACCTACACTCAGCTTCTTCACAAAGCCTACACTCAGCCACAACAGGCCTACACTCAGCCACAACAGGCCTACACTCAGCCACCACAGGCCTACACTCAGAGATACAAATCTCCTACACTCAGGCACATAGACCCTACACTCAGCCTTTATAATTGCAGGCTTACAACTCATATCCCTAAGGATCCTACAAGAAAATAAGATACAAAGTGTTTATACCTACAACTCTGAATAGAGAGATGAGTTGATAGGTTCGTGTTGAGTTCTTGGAAGAACTCTGCTGAGATCAATCTCACTTGGCTTTTCTTCAAAGCTTCTTGAATGTAGAACACAATAAGATTGATCTTCTCTGCAGCTGATATTTGATCTCTACCACTTAAGATTCAGACCTAAGTCTGAATCCTTCTTCACAGCCTGGTTCCAACGGCTGTCTTCTTGGATGGAGCTCTCTCTCTCTCTCCAACTACTTAGAACTTTTCTTGAAAGTCTTCAATAAATTGCTTTTCAACAACTTGATCTCTTGGACAATCATCTTTTTCAATAGATAGTATAAGCCTATTTATAGGCCTTCTTCATGGTAACTATCTGGTCTGGTTCCTAACTGATTTCTGACATCTCTGACAGGTGCAGCAGACCGGCTGGAATGGCAGCTGTCAAGTTATCCAGTCAGTTCTTGAAAAAATCTGTAACTGTCTGAAAGTGTCGAGACAATCTGTCTTTAAGTGTCGACACTTATAGACTAAGTATCGACACAAGTTGACTAAGTGTCGACACTAGCCTTCAAGGTGTCGACACAACTCCTTGTGTTGTAGAATTCACTTCTCGACACAGCTTCTTCATCATGTGTCAACACTGATATTGAGTGTCGACACAACACTTTGTTCTTCAGCACTTTGTTGAATTCTTCTAAGTGTCGACACAACTCCTTTGTGTTGACACATCTTCATGTGTTGAACTTGTTCAGTGTCGACACATCTTCTAGGTGTCGACACATGCCTTCTGTGTTGATACTTGTTGTGTGTCGACACTGCTCCTTGTGTCGACACATTCTTCTTCTGTTGAGACTTTGACTGAGTGTCGACACATCACCTTAGTGTCGACACTTGTACTTAGAATATTTTTGTTGAACTCTGAGTGTCGACACAGCATCCTAGTGTCGACACTTTCTTCATGTGTTGAGTCTTCTGCTGTGTGTCGACACATTCTTCATTGTGTCGACACTTTCTTCAAGTGTTGAATCTTCTACTGAGTGTCGACACATTCTTTATTATGTCGACACTTATACTTAGACTCTGCTGACTTTACTGAGTGTCGACACAGCCTCCAAGTGTCGACACTTTCTGATGTAGACACAGTTCTTCTGGGTGTCGACACTGCTTCTAAGTGTCGACACTTCTTCACTGGACTTCTCTTCATTGAGTGTCGATACAGCTCCTTGTGTCGACACTTTCTGTCTGGTGTCGACTTTGTATCCCAGGTGTCGACACAAGTACTCCAAGTGTCGACACTGCTTTCCTGGGTGTCGACACAAGTCTTCTTATGTATCGACAGATTCCTTCTGGGTGTCGACACATGGACTTAGAAACTTTTCAGCTTTTCCCTGCAAATACTTAACCTGCACAAGGCAACTCAAAATACATCAAATACACTTTGATGTATATCATTGAGTAGTGTGAGGCTTCTTCAAATCAGGTACATTTAAACCAATGTACCCAACAACAGGCGGCCAGGTCGCGCATAGGAGGCGGGCTGGCGGCCGTTATGACCCTCCGAACGGCTCGCAGATCGCGGGTCATCGAGCCCATCCGCTAGTACCGGTTCGACGAATGGCATTCCCCGACCTGGCCGACGATTCTCCGAGTGAGCGGGTGGGATAGGGGGAGTCGTCCCGCCCAGCTCGCTCGCCAGAAGTGAGCGGGAGCGGACCAGCCCCTTGCTGCATGTATGCTTGTAGCTTGGGTGCGGGTCGTGGGACTGGGTCCGCCCGATCTTCCTGGTGGGGCCCGTTCGACGAACACGGGGTTGTACACAATCTACGCTCCTTTTAAGCTTGGTACAAGCTCAGAAAGAATCATCCAACCCGCGTGTTCGGCGAGTACTGTGCTGAGCTGGCAGGGAATCTTCTGGTGGGGCCCTACTATTTGGCTATAAATATGCCACTGAGCCCGGGGGGTCTCCCCGGACTATCTCGTTTTTCCATCGGATTGCAGCCTCCCGATGCCGGTTAGCAAAGAGGTGCGAGCCCGGCTGGCAGCCGCGGGCCAGAAAACTCGGGAGGAGGCTGTTGGGTATTGTATCCACGATTACCTAGATTTGAGGAAGCCACCTGTCAAGCTAAGATGAATTCACAATGTATTTGATGAAACATCTTAAGCTGTACTTGCAGCTCCTCCACGCTAAGTGCACACCAATGTCAGGGTGCAGTAGGTCAATATACAAGGGTCTGCAAGACGTAATCCCTCGTTGAGCAAATCAGTGTGTTGGCCTACGTGTACTCTCTCTATTGAAGTGCACTTACTTTCAAGTACAGGGCCGTTCATATGCAAGAGAAGACAAGGAGCATGGATGGGTCAAGGAGCAGCTCCAGGGTGGAAGACGAAAATTCGTCCAAGGAAAATTCGACGAGAATCACCAAGTGATTCTCGCCGATTCGACGAGAATCACTCGTGATTCTCGCCGAATCGACGAGAATCATTAGTGATTCTCGCCGACTCCTTCTGGCTACCTCAAAACGGTACCAAGTAAGATTCGGCGAGAATCACTAGTGATTCTCGCCGAACCGGTGGCCAAGCAGCTCATGTATACAAAGTGAAATTCGTTGAGAATCAATAAGTGATTCGACGAGAATCACTAACGATTCTCGACGAATCGTCGAGAATCACTTGGTGATTCTCGCCGATTCGTCGAGAATCGCCTGCGATTCTCGCCGATTTTCACTTAGCGTTTTCTCAGGGTGCTGCTGGACCGGATTCTGCCTCTAGACTAGTTTGAACCGGACTTAGGGATTTCTAGTGTGGGTCCCACAAACGGTCATATTGGAGTTATCTACAGTATATATATTCCAGTATTTTGAACAGTAAAATCACGGAAAAAGAAAAAGAAACCAGCAGCGACGAAACCCTAATATCGCGATTCCTCTCCGCCGCCGCTGTCGTGCTCGGGCAAGTTGGTCGCCGTCAACAATCGAGATTCCTTAGTGATCTCCGGCGACAGAAGCTTAGCAAAGCTTGAGTCTCACGTGTCTATCCAGAGATCTCTTGTCTCTCGATTTGTTGACCGGGAAAAACTCCCCCGTCCGAATCGATCGAGACGACCGATCCTCGTGTGACCGTTGGAAGACCAAGCTAGCTTCGCTACGAAGTTTGGATCTCCAAGTTCAGCAGCCGCTCATCATCGTAGCCGCCGATCCCGAAGCTAGCCGCCGCTCGTGTTGCCGCCGCCGGTTCCGGGGAGATCCTCTCCAAGAGAGACCAAGGTTGTAGACTCTTCGTTGACTTCACGAACACGTCGTCAAACGAAGAGGAACACCGTAGTCTCCGAAAGAAGTTTGTATCTCGTATACATTCCATATTTACTTTTGTTGTAAAGGAACGATTGTTCCGTGTTGTAAGGGTTGGGTGCAACCCGTTTTGTGGGAGTGTTGACTCTCACGTGTGGAAGGGCTCCTTCCGTTAGTGCAGGGATTGGATTTCAATCCCGTTGGAGAAGTGACCGAGTCGTCCCTTATTGGGGAGATAGGTTGAAGGGGGAAAGTGGATGTACCCAAGTCGGGGAACCACTATAAATTTCCTGTGTATTCTGTGTGCTGTGCCTTTTATCTTTATTGTGCAGGTACCGTCGTAAATTCCGCAAAAGCGCTACTCGTCACTTATTCCCCCCCCCCCCCCATAGGTGCACATAGCTGACACTAGGTGAACTTTCAAGTGGTATCAGAGGCAGGTTACTCATCAAAAAGGTTAACACCTTGAGTAGAATCCTGCCACCAGTGTCAGAAGCATGGATCTGGATTATGAGATTCCGCCACTCAAACTCCCCGCATGCACAAAGGATTATTATCCCATCTGGAGAATGAGAGTATCCTTTCACCTTGATGCTATCGATCCTCGAGCATCCTTCATCCTGGAAGAGGGTCCGTTTATCCCCATGAATACCTCCGACTCTGGGATCCAAGTGCCCATGGGCATTGCTGAGATGTCTGAGATGGAACTATCTCTATTTCACTTGGACGAGAGGATTCGACAAATTATCATGGATGTCTGGTCTGGAGCCTCTCGCTCTAGATTGGAAAAATGTAGAACGGCTAAATCTCTGTGGATGATGATCTCAGAGCTGATGGGGGGGGGTCAGAGAAAGCTGAAATATGTTGCCAATCAGAGGATGAAGCGTATGTGGGGGTCCTCACTTCTGAAGATGAATGCAAGGATCCCTCGGATTGCATCAGAGCTCCCGTGTCCGTGTCAGAGACTGACGAGACCAGTGAGGAAAGCAGCTCTGACGAGGATGAAACAATGGTCCCTGATTCTAATGACAATAACTCAGATGAGCAGGTAACATCTTCACCCTGCCCCATATCTTTTGACCTTTCTGAAGACAGAAACTGCTCTACTCCAGAAAATACTGATTCCCTGAAGAGAGCCCTTCAGGAAAGCAACCTACTTGCTGAGGAGCAAGCTCGAGAGATTGCTCGACTGAAGATCTTGTTGGTTCTCCAATTGGCGTCCAACAAGGTCAAGGACTCTAAGATCTCAGCTCTAGAGAATAGTCTAGATAATGAGAAACGTATAGTATCAAACTTTTCCAAAGTTGATACTATAAAGAGAAAGCAAGAAACCGGGTGGATTTCCCGGATTATCCAGGCATGGAGAAATGGGGAAACGGTATTCCGACCCCCCACTCCAAGCAGGAAGGCAACTCATCATGCCTTCAGGTATGACCACAGGAATAGTCATGGTCACTGTAAGGATGATCTGTCCCCATGTGGAGACACCCGGAGTGCAAGGGTCGGCATGGCCACCCACGAGAGAATACCTAAGGCTCATTCTGAGCCCTTTGTATTCACTGTCACTGCCTCAACACAGTGTGGATCTGCATGTCCCAGCTCACAGAAGACTTCTCACCACTCGAGGACACGGGATAGAGAGGATAGAAGTCATGATGTCAGGTTCCATGGGGCCCCTGTAAGGGAGATGCCTGAAAGAATGGCACCACCTTCCCGGCCTCATAACGCTCACAACATGCATTCTTTCCACCCTTTCACGTGTCACGATGGAAGAGGAACTTTTGTGACAAGATCATGCCCTATTCCGTTTAGACCTAGGACCGTGACTACATCAGTCACGAGATCAGGTCGGAAACGGCGATACAACATTCACCCATGTTGGTGTTGTGGCAAAGTGGGACACTTTGCCATCGATTGTTGGCACAACCCCTCTGTGCCCACGGCAAGGGTTTATCCACATTCTCGGGACAGAGGTAGTCTTCCAGACAGGTTTTCTGAAGGAAGGCAGTGGCGTGCTCATGCTAACAGGAACCTAGGACCCAATATGATTTGGGTTCCTAAGGTAAAGTAATTCTTTCTTGCAGGGTAGTCTAGGTTCCCGTGAATATGATGGGAACTAGACAGTAGGTGGCTCAAGACTAAAATGGAACAATTGTTTGCAATAACAGATGTGATATCAATTTGAGCATACTCACATTGAGCTTCTGATATGTTCTACCTGAGGGTCTAAAACGATGAATCTCAAAGTCCCAGGTACTCATGATCAGTTTCAAGACTTGAGTCATTTTCAATTGACAATTACATATATACATATATATATCATTATATACAGATACTTCTTTGTATGTTAGTGTATGTATGCACGTCTAAGGATAGGTTAACTCGATGCATGCAAACCTTTACACATCAATAAAGGGTTAACGAAGATATGTCATCGTGAATCTCGACAACACACAATTGACATTAAGAAGTCTTTGGAAAAGCCTCATTAAAATCCAAATAGATTGACTTTAGAATATACATGTATTTATCATTTTTATATTGACTTGACATCGGAAAATTTCAAAAATATTGCAAGCTTCTCAACGTGAAAATTTCTAGTCAAGAGACCCCTCAATTTCGAATTAGACAAATAGTATCAGAAACCGAATTAACCAAATCTCCTGAATCCCGCCGACCCTTCGCATTCTTCACGAATCCCGCCGAATTTGACAAATCTCGCCGAATCAGTCAAATCCCGCAAAACCCTTCGCCTTCTTCACGACTCCCGCCTCACGTCGCAGCAAGTATCCCGAAACCCGCAAGACTTCTTCCGCAAGAGTTCTTCCGCAGACTTGCCGAAACCCGCAAGAGATCTCTCGACGACCCGCAACAAGCTCGTCGCACCGTCTACGCCGAACCTCGCCGACTCTCCTCCGCTGGACACTCGCCGAGGGGCCACTATTCGCCGCAAGGGACACTTACCGGAAGGACACCTCGCCGACTCCTGCTGGAAAGCTCGCCTCCATCAAAGGTTTCCCGCAAGCATCCCGCCGAAGCCTTCACCGACGAACTCTTCTAGTTTCGATTCTTCTCCACTCGAACTAACTCACCGTATACGCCCTTAGGTAACCTCTTCCTCACCCGTACTTGGACGCGCTCACTAGTGATGCTTTCTGTTTGAATGTTCATTAATGCTTAGAGTAGGGCTTCTATCTCTAGATCTACAATGGCTCCAAGGACAACTGCAGGGTTTGTCTCTGGCTGCGAGCTGGTTCGAACTGGGTTTTCTCACGCCTCGGACGAATTCCGCAACATCATCCTAATGCTGGAAGAGGCTGGGCTAACCTTCGTCTTGGAGCACCCTTGCAAAATCCTGGACAAAGAGGTGCTGGAGTTCTTCGCTACCGCAAGACTCCGAGATGGAGACTCCATAATCAAGAGCAAGGTGGCAGGGGCAAAAGTAAAGATGTCTGCCAGCAAGCTGACTCGCTACCTGCAGCTTTCTAGTTCGGAGCAGGAGGACTATTTGGAGGACGAGGACAAAACCAGAACTCTCTTGTTCTGCGGTCTTCCACGAGGAACTCGATCAATAAAGAGAAAGGAGATGAATGAAGAAGGGAAGCTCCTATCTGACGTTATTGGAAAAGTGCTCATCTGCAAGCCTGGCTCGCATGACCATATCTCAGGAAATATGTTCAAGATCCTCATAGCTGTTGTCTGCCGCAAGAGGTTCAACTGGGGGGAGTTGCTGTTCCAAAATATCAAGGACACCTTGGGCACTCCAAGTTTTGGCCGCATCATAAGCTTATATCTAAACCAGCTGAACGGAGACAAGTTTGACATGAGCAAAGGCGTCCCTCTCCACTACTTGAAGAAGATGGATGCAAGTGTGTTTGATCGATGGGAGCGGCGTATCGGGCAGCCTGCTGTGGAAGAGCAACAGGAAGTTTCTCCAGCAGTCACCCCCGGTGAAATTCCTGATACCGTGACTGCAGGAATCGAGGGGGAGACTCTACCCCCTCATACGGATGTAATATCTGAAATCGCCCAGGTGGCCAGGGATGTTGTGGCCGACACTCAAGAAGTAAGTGACACTGTGCTGGAGACTGGTGACCAAGAATTGGAAGAAGCTGCTGATATAGATGATTTCTTGGATGAGGACGGAGAGGAAGATGAGAATGAGGGACATGAAGTACTTGAGACTCCGGATCCTGTTGAACCTCCACCTGACAAGTCTGCACCAGTGGAGGGGGAGTTAGATAAATCTACAGAGACTGCCAACATTCCTCCTGTAGAGACTGTGATGGTATCCAGCTCTACAGATGCGTCTGCTGAAATGCATGGCCCACAAGTGCCTCCGGCTATTCCGTTACGAGATGAGCTAGCCACTCACACTGTCAATATCATTCAGGGCATTGTGAATGAACTTAAAGTCTCATTTGATGAAGCCCAGAATAAACTGCTGAACAGGATTAAGACTTCGGAAAATCTGATGCTCAAGAATATGGTGGAAATCAACCATAAGCTGGACGTGATGGAGAAGAGAATTTGAAGAGAAGTATACCGCGGCCGGCGAAGCTGTCACACTCTTAATGGCTGGCTTGAAAAAGAATACTGATACTCTGGCTGTCGTAAATCAGAACGCACACGTTGTAGCCAACAACATTCAGAAGTTTGATGGTAATATGGTCACTTTAAATGCCAATCAGCAGGCCCTGATCACTGAATTCTCCAAGACCACGAAGCATATTGATGACTCCCTGCACTCATATGCCAACTGCATAGCTGTCGAAGCCAAAAAGGGGGAGAAAAAGTATATAGCTAAGTTGGACGAGCTTCAAGAAAGCATGAGCACACACTTCGCCCAATCAAGCAAATATGTATATGAGAGCTGCTGGTGGATGCTCCAACAGGCGCTAGGTACGTTAGGCGTCGTTCTGCCTGACAATCCTGCCGGTATTCATGTCCCTGAGACATCTAAGGCCGCTGAGGAAGTAAGTGTTGCTGAGGATGTAAGTGCAAGTGCTGCAGATATTCCCACAAATGACGCTGATGCTATGGCTCTCTCCAAAGCTAAACTGAGGAGCATGTTTGACCAAGAGGCCTTAGCAAAAGCCAGGGGAAAGAGAAAAGTTCAAGAAGGGACCTCCAAGGAGACACAGGCTGCAAAGAGAACTCGAATGAATGAGGAGGATGTACGAAACGAAAGGTGGAGTCCAGTTTCAAGGAACATCATCTTAGACACCTTCTGGCTGCAAGAAAGAGGAGAGATCAATCGAAACGAAGTATATAGCCAGTATGAGTGGGAAACGCACAAAACGTTTGAAGCGAAACGCAACATCTTTTTCAGAAACAACAAGGATCCAGATAAAGTTGCTCCTCCTAGGTATTACCCGAAGCCCAAAGAATACATGGAGAGGCAAAGCAAGAAGTACTTGGCTCAAAATCGTAAGGGTGACTTAGCTAAGGAAAAATAGTCAAAAACCTATAGCTTGTCACTTTGTCTTAAGAACATTTAATAATTATTGTTGTCATAGAAATAATTCTGGATTATATGTGTATATATTTATATTGGTATATATATTTGAATTTGTGAATGACTCAAGTCCTGATCTGATTGCATATATTCTCTTGTGCTGCATGTTTAATTTCTGAATGCAATGTTTATTATTTGATATGTGTTATTCATCTTAGCTAGTAGGGTTTTGGCTTCGTCAAATAGGGGGAGATTGTTGGGTATTGTATCCACGATTACCTAGATTTGAGGAAGCCACCTGTCAAGCTAAGATGAATTCACAATGTATTTGATGAAACATCTTAAGTTGTACTTGCAGCTCCTCCACGCTACGTGCACACCAATGTCAGGGTGCAGTAGGTCAATATACACGGGTCTGCAAGACGTAATCCCTCGTTGAGCAGATCAGTGTGTTGGCCTACGTGTACTCTCTCTATTGAAGTGCACTTACTTTCAAGTACAGGGCCGTTCATATGCAAGAGAAGACAAGGAGCATGGATGGGTCAAGGAGCAGCTCCAGGGTGGAAGACGAAAATTCGTCCAAGGAAAATTCGACGAGAATCACCAAGTGATTCTCGCCGATTCGACGAGAATCACTAGTGATTCTCGCCGAATCGACGAGAATCATTAGTGATTCTCGCCGACTCCTTCTGGCTACCTCAAAACGGTACCAAGTAAGATTCGTGATTCTCGCCGAACCGGTGGCCAAGCAGCTCATGTATACAAAGTGAAATTCGTTGAGAATCAATAAGTGATTCGGCGAGAATCACTAACGATTCTCGACGAATCGTCGAGAATCACTTGGTGATTCTCGCCGATTCGTCGAGAATCGCCTGCGATTCTCGCCGATTTTCACTTAGCGTTTTCTCAGGGTGCTGCTGGACCGGATTCTGCCTCTAGACTAGTTTGAACCGGACTTAGGGATTTCTAGTGTGGGTCCCACAAGCGGTCATATTGGAGTTATCTACAGTATATATATTACAGTATTTTGAACAGTAAAATCACGGAAAAAGAAAAAGAAACCAGCAGCGACGAAACCCGAATATCGCGATTCCTCTCCGCCGCCGCCGTCGTGCTCGGGCAAGTTGGTCACCGTCAACAATCGAGATTCCTTAGTGATCTCCGGCGACAGAAGCTTAGCAAAGCTTGAGTCTCACGTGTCTATCCAGAGATCTCTTGTCTCTCGATTTGTTGACCGGGAAAAACTCCCCCGTCCGAATCGATCGAGACGACCGATCCTCGTGTGACCGTTGGAAGACCAAGCTAGCTTCACTACGAAGTTTGGATCTCCAAGTTCAGCAGTCGCTCATCATCGTAGCCGCCGATCCCGAAGCTAGCCGCCGCTCGTGTTGCCGCCGCCGGTTCCGGGGAGAGCCTCTCCAAGAGAGACCAAGGTTGTAGACTCTTCGTTTACTTCACGAACACGTCGTCAAACGAAGAGGAACATCGTAGTCTCCAAAAGAAGTTTGTATCTCGTATACATTACATATTTACTTTTGTTGTAAAGGAACGATTGTTCCATGTTGTAAGGGTTGGGTGCAACCCGTTTTGTGGGAGTGTTGACTCTCACGTGTGGAAGGGCTCCTTCCGTTAGTGCAGGGATTGGATTTCAATCCCGTTGGAGAAGTGACCGAGTCGTCCCTTGTTGGGGAGATAGGTCGAAGGGGGAAAGTGACCCAAGTCGGGGAACCACTATAAATTTCCTGTGTATTCTGTGTGCTGTGCCTTTTATCTTTATTGTGCAGGTACCGTCGTAAATTCCGCAAAAGCGCTACTCGTCACCTATTCCCCCCCCCCCCATAGGTGCACATAGCTGACACTAGGTGAACTTTCAGAGGCCCTCGAGGCCGCTCCTTGGTTGGCGCGCGGGTCCCCCGACCCTCTCTTTAGGCCGGTGAAGGGAAAGATCGTGAGGCGGTCCCCGGCGAATAACTTCCTGGGTTCCAGCTCGGCGGCTGGTGCTGAGGTCGCCTTTGAGGTACGCAGCCTTCCCTCTTGGTTTGCTGCTACATTTCTGATCCTTTGTCTTGCAGGCATTGCCTCGTGAAGACGAGGAGGACGGGGGGGAGGATCGCCCCCCTTCCTTGTCGTCTGAGAGGGCTGGCAGTCCCTCGGGTCTGGACCGTCCACCCCTGAATACCCCTCGCCCACCAATTCCCCCCGGACTAGGGAAATCTCTCGCGGCCCTCGAGGGGGAACCTTTTCAGGGTCGGCCGGGCTCCTCTCGTCCTTCCACCGGCATGGACGACGTGTCAACCCCTGGTAAGCTCGTGTTCAGCGCTTGCCTTGTTCTCGTTCGTTCTTCTGAACTTCCCCTTTTTGCAGGCTACAACATGATCTCCTCTGAAACGAAGATGAGCGAAGGGTACTCGCCTCCGCCTGATGTGGAGGGTGTTTCAGATTACCTGGGCGATCCGACTGATGCGGTGGGGATGAAGAGGCAGGTGACGTGGCTGTTCCAGAAACATACTCTGCTACTTCAGGAGCTCGTGAAGAGGGTCAACCAAGACAAGGCCGACACTGAGGCTCGGCTCGCGGCCCTGGAGGGGGCCCCGCGCGCCGCAGAAGGTGGAGAGGTCACTTCGCCTGGCGTGCACATTACGCGGGCCGAGGAGCGCCTAAGGAGTGCCTCAGAACAAGTTGGCCTGGCCCAGCAGGAGCTTGTGGCGGTGTGTGATTACCACTATCCCCGCATGTCGCCGCGATCTAGAATGCAACGGCGGGGCATGTGGAAGTGGATCCAGTACTAATCCGCCCTTTCTCTCTTCCGCTCGCGGGATATCGCTGGGTTGTTACTGTTTCAAACTCGTTCTGTATCTGTAACGATTTGTGACTCTCTGTGCCTGCCCATGGATCTGATGTTTGATTTCTGATGCATGTTGAAATTACCATGTTGTTGCTTTTATTCTCCGCGGGGCGGGCTCGAGGGTACTTGCGTCCTCCGCTCGCCTTACTCCTGCGGGCTAGGGCGGGTCAGGGGATGGATTCGCTCAACCCGACATCCCGATCGTGGCGGGAGCGAGCCGAGTGGCTCGCCAGCCAGGAGTCTCCCCGACTCGCTCGGAATCCTGGGCGGGTGCGGGCTGAGACTCGCCCGCTCAATTTCTTGTGCAGATGCGATCGGGCGAGACCTGCGCCTGATCGGCCTTGACGGTGCAGTTGCGCGTCGGGAAGGCGAACCGTCGGGCCTGATTTTTGCTACACGCACCTCTCCATTCGGCGGGAAATTTCCCGCCCTTTCTTTCTCCCTATAAATAGGCCTTGTCGGTTCTTATCCTCCCACCGCTTCAAAACACTCCCCCGCTTCCTGATCCCCGCGAAGTACGGCTCGCGCTCGCCTTCTGGATCTCTCTCGCTCGAACGGCGGAAGTTCGGTGAAATGGGAGGCGGCGGCGGCGATGCGGACAGACAAAGCAAATGCGCCTGGACCTTCTCAGAGCACGACTTTCCCCACGTCGTCATCTCGGAGCGCGAATACCTAGATGCCCTAGGCGACCACGTCCCGCCGGGATTTTCGGCGAGACGGCCCGGGGAAGGAGAGAAGATCAACGATCTATCCAGGGACGAGCTCGCCAAACCCCTGGCTCACTTTGAAGTGGGTCTGCGGCTTCCCCTGTGGCCTGAGGTATGCCAAGTGCTGGAGTACTTTGGGGTCGTCCTAGGTCAGATGACCCCGAACTCCATATCTGTTATGGTGGGGTTCGCCTGCTTCCTGCGGGAGGAGTGAGTCGAGTTCAGTCTCGCCGTTTTCCGCAAGCAATTCTCCTTCCGTGCAAACCGGGATGGGACCGCCTATTTCTCCAGCGCCCACCTCAAGGTGTGGGAGACTGTAAATAAGAGTCACAACTGGCTCAAAAAGTTCCTGTTCGTTAAGGGGGATTTCGGCAACGTCCCCTTCTCGCCGGTGCAGCTCAGCGAGGCGAGTTACCGCCCGCCCAGCCTAGGGGGCCACGAGGCCGACCTGTGCGGGTTCTTCGCCGGGAAGAACTTCGAGGTCGCGTACTTGCACCGCAACCTTGACGACCTTGCTGCCGTCCCGCCTGGGGGAGGTTTGCCACTTGCCACTGCTCTGCCTTACCCTTTTCTTCTTTGTCTTACCCCCTATTCTTGGCAGGCGAGCGGGATGTTCCCCTTCATCCCCCCTACGAGAGTGCTCGGATCGCCCCCGGGGCCCTTGCCCGCGCCCAGGCCGCAGACGCCGCTCAGCGCGACGCCCCGTCGGTCCCTGCTAAAAGGCGGCCGGGCGGCGTACATCCCGCTCCCCCGCCCAAGATGGCGAAGACCGCGGGACAGCAACTCGTCGGGGGCTAGAGGAAAGGTAAGGCTCCGGCGGATCAGCCTGCCGAGGGTCTCCCCTCTTTGGTTGCTTCGACCAGCGACACCCCTGGCGGGGCGGCGGACACTTCTGCGCCGCCGGACGGGTCGCAAACTGCCGCGAAGCCGGTGCCGAGAGGGCACCGCAACTTTGGTTATGCGAGAAGTATTTGGATGAGCTCGGCGTTCTGCTTCTGTCATGGGACAAGGACTCGAATCGCGCGGTCGTCTCAACCCTGTTGCCGAGTTGGCTGGAGCAGGACACTATCGGTGGGGAGGCCTATAACTTCTCGTTCGGCCTCTACTCGCGAGAGGACGCCGCTATCTACGACAAGGAGGCGACGCGAGTACTGGTGCATGAGAGCGGGCGGGCCCAACTGCGCGGCTTGGAGTTGGCCCACATGGTTGGGAGGCGGTGCACCCAGCTGGAGCGCAACGCTGCCTCCCTTCAGAAGTTGGCGGACGAGAAGGAGGAGGCCTGAAAACTTGCTCAGGAGGACGCGTATCTCCAGAGGAAGCGGGCCGACGCGGCAGAGGAGACCCTCGCGCAATACTTGGGGTGGGGGGTGGTACGTGCTTACTCCCTATCACCTCTCCTTCTCGCGAATCCGCCTCACGATTCTCTTTCTTTCCCTCAGGATGCGGCGACGGCCAGTCGGATGGGTGCCGAGATCGCCGCCCTTGGTCAGGACAAGTCTGCGCTGGAGGCGCGGGTGCGCGAGCTGGAGGCTGCCACCGCTGTCCCCCCGCCAGATAACAGGGGCTGCCCGCTCGAACACCATTCTGACTACGAGTTGGAGGTGCTGATGCAGAAGAATGCCTCCAGGGCCGCGAAGTACACAATGCAGATGCTGCGACGCGCGGACCTCCTCAAAAGCGAGGTCGCGGAGCTCTCGGCGGGCGACGTGGTGTCGGCGCTGTTCCTTCCCGTGCCGGACCCCAGGGATAAATCCTACCAGCCCGTCTATGACTTCCCGCCCAGGATCTCGCATCGTCCTCGCTCCCTTGATATTTGCTTGTTAGATGCATACACCATGTATTTTCAGTTTTTGAGATGTAAGCGCGAGTCGCGCCTAGACTTTGTGGTTTTCGTCTATTAATGCTCTTTTAAGTGCTTCCCCGCCTGCCTCATTTGTATATTCGCTATTGCCGCGCGGGGCGACCCGCCTCTGCGGCCCAGCCCCGCTGAGGCGGCTACTCGCCCACCAAGCGAGGCGAGCCGGCTCGTCGCTTGCCTGAGTCATCAAATCTCTTGCGGGTTCTCGCCTAGGTTCTCGCCTCTGTTCGGCCGTCTTTTGGGGGCTAGATAATTACGCTAGGCCCCGAACCCCATTCGGTTAACCTTCGCGACTCCAGCTCCTGATCGACACCGTCGAGTGGCCTCCCTTCCTTTCCCTGCCGGCTAGGTGAGAGCCTGACAGCGGGATCTGCTCGAGGCCCAAGGATGACACCGAGTGACTTCCAGCCCTGCCAGCTAGGTGAGAGCCTGACAGCGGGATCTGCTCGGGGTCCGCTACTACCACCATCGAGTGACTTCCAGCCCTGCCAGCTAGGTGAGAGCCTGACAGCGGGATCTGCTCGAGGCCCTAGGATGACACCGAGTGACTTCTAGCCCTGCCAGCTAGGTGAGAGCCTGACAGCGGGATCTGCTCGGGGTCCGCTACTAACACCATCGAGTGACTTCAAGCCCTGCCAGCTAGGTGAGAGCCTGACAGCGGGATCTGCTCGAGGCCCAAGGATGACACAGAGTGACTTCCAGCCCTGCCAGCTAGGTAAGAGCCTGACAGCGGGATCTGCTCGGGGTCCGCTACTACCACCATCGAGTGACTTCCAGCCCGTCCAGCTAGGTGAGAGCCTGACAGCGGGATCTGCTCGAGGCCCTAGGATGCCACCGAGTGACTTCCAGCCCTGCCAGCTAGGTGAGATCCTAATAGCGGGATCTGCTCGGGGTCCGCTACTAACACCATCGAGTGACTTCCAGCCCTGCCTGCTAGGTGAGAGCCTGACAGCGGGATCTGCTCGAGGCCCAAGGATGACACCGAGTGACTTCCAGCCCTGCCAGCTAGGTGAGAGCCTGACAGCGGGATCTGCTCGGGGTCCGCTACTACCACCATCGAGTGACTTCCAGCCCTGCCAGCTAGGTGAGAGCCTGACAGCAGGATCTGCTCGAGGCCCAAGGATGACACCGAGTGACTTCCAGCCCTGCCAGCTAGATGAGAGCCTGGCAGCGGGATCTTCTCGGGGTCCACAATACATTACCTTCCTCTATGCAGGCTAGCTATGATAATGCTAGAGAGTTGAAGAAATTTATTATAATCAAAGTGTCGCTTACATGCTTCAGGGGAAAAATCGTTTTAGGTCGTCACCACTCCAGGTGAGACTCAGGGTCTCGCCCTCTACATTTTGGAGTCGATAGCCCCCTGACATCAAGGCTTCCTTTACAATGAATGGTCCCTCCCAGCTGGGATTGAGCTTCCCTACGGATGCTAACCTCCCTACTGCATCCACCTTCTTCAGCACCAAGTCCCCTTCCACGAACTGCTTGACCCTAACATGCTTGTCGAAGTACTGGGCCATTCTCCTTTTCACCTCCTCCTGCCGGATAGCGGAAAGGTCCCTCACCTCTTCCACCATGTCAAGGGAGAGCTTCAGTTCCTCCTCATTCTCCACTTTCCATTCCTCACGGCCTTCTCTGGCCACAACGACTCGCGGTGTTTGGACTTCGAATTCTACGGGGAGCACTGCCTCGCCTCCATGGGAGAGTTTGAAGGGGGTCTCTCCCGTAGCCGTGTTGGGGGTGGTCCTCAGGGCCCAAACAACTGCGGGAAGCTGCTCCACCCAGCTCCCCTTCAAATTCTCCATCTTCTTCTTGAGGAGGTTGACGATGATCTTGATGCGGCCTCCACCTGCCCGTTGCTCCTGGGGTGATGGACCGAGGAGAACCTGAGGTCGATTCCGAGCTGCTCGCAGAAGCTGGTGAATTCGGCACTGGCGAACTGGGGCCCGTTGTCCGTGACGATGGCCTGGGGCAGCCCATGGCGACAGATGATCTCCCCCCAAACAAAGTTCCGGATCACCTGGGAGGTCACCTTGGCCAACGCCTTCACATCCATCCACTTTGAGAAGTAGTCAATCATTACCAGGAGGAACCTTCTCTGACCGCTGGCTTGGGGGAATGGTCCAACCAAATCCATTCCCCAAATTGTGAAAGGACATGGGGTCGTGATACTTCTGAGTCGCTGGGCCGGCTGTAGCTGGAGAGGGGCAAATAGCTGGCATTTATGACATCTTCTTGCGAACTCTGCGGCGTCTCGGCCCAGGGTGGGCCAGAAATACCCTTGCCTGACTATCCACCCTTCCAGGGTCCGACTCCCGGAGTGACTCCCACATTCCCCGGAGTGGACTTCCTCCAAGATCCTTCGCACTTCTCCCTCGGTCACGTAGTGGGCTAGCATCCCTAAGAGGGTCTTCCTGTATAGCTGCCCGTCCTGGAGGAGGTAATATGCTGACTTGTGCCTCAGCTTCTTCTTATCTACCCCCTCCGGATACTCTCCCGTGGAGAGGAAAACCACCACTAGATGCATCCATGAAACTTGTTGATCGATTTCCATGAGCTCTCCTTCTTTGATGGAGGGGCGGAACAGGTCGGTGATGGTGCCCCCCACCTGGGGACCATGCTTCGCTAGCTGATAGGCTTGTTCATTCTCTTCCCAGGGCACATGTCGGATGGTGAAAGTTTGAAAAGTGCCAATGACCCCCTTCACCTTGGCCAAGTACGATCGCAGGGTGGGCTCCCTTGCCTCAAACTCCCCGTTGATCTGGGAAGCTACTACCATGGAGTCAGTAAGGACCTCCACATCCGACACCCCCAGCTCCCTGGCCAGGCATAGCCCTGCTATCACGGCCTCGTACTCGGCCTGGTTGTTGGTAATGGGAAAGTGCACCACCACCGTCTGTTCGATGCGAGTCCCCTGAGGGCTTTCCAGGATCACCCCTACTCCTAGGGAATGCCTTCTCGAGGCACCATCCACCCTCACCTTCCAAGGAGTCGGGCGGGTGAGTTCTTCTTCCGCCACTTCAACCACGTAGTCGGCCAGGAAGTCGGCCATCGCCTGAGCTTTGATCGAGAGCCGTGGAACGAAGGAGACGTCGAACTCGCTCAGCTCCACTGACCACTTAGCTAGCCGGCCTGAATGCTCCACCCCCTCGAAGATGTTGCGGAGAGGATGGTCGGTCACCACTCGGATTGAGTGTGCTTGGAAGTAAGGTCGCAGCCTTCGAGCCGAGATGATCAGTGCAAAGGCTAGTTTCTCCAAAATCGCATACCGGAGCTCGGCCTTCCTCAGGACCCGGCTCACGTAATAAATAGGGAGCTGCCGCTTCCCCTCTTCACGAACTAAAACCGAGCTCAAGGCCTCCGCCCTGACCCCCAGATATAAGAACAGGTCCTCCCCCTCCTTCGGCCCTTGGAGCAGCGGAGCCTGTGTCAACTGCACTTTGAGGGCCTGGAACGCCTCCTCGCACTCCTTGGTCCATTCGAACCTATGACCACCCCTTAGCGTTTTGAAGAAGGGGGAGCACTTCTCCCCTGCCCGAGAAAGGAAGCGGCTCAGCCCTGCCAGCTTCCCCGTCAGCCGTTGTACCTCCTTTGCATTCCGCGGGGACCCCAGCTCCAAGATAGCCTTGACCTTATCTGGATTCGGCTCGACCCCCGCGGGGGTGAGGAGGTGCCCTAGGAACTTTCCCCTGCTGGTCCCGAAGACATACTTCAGGGGGTTCAACCGCATCTTGTATTTGCGCAGGGTGGTGAAAGTCTCTTCCAGGTCCCGGAGGTGGGAGTCCACATCTCGACTTTTGATCATGAGGTCGTCTACGTACACCTCCAAATTCCTCCCCCTCTGCTCCTTGAAGACCCTATCCATCATTTTCTGGTAGGTTGCCCCAGCATTCTTCAGCCCGAAGGGCATCATCTTGTAGCAGTAGCATCCATCCCCTGTGATGAACGAGACATCCTTGATGTCTGGGGGGTACATCCTGATCTGATGATAACCTAAAAAGCATCTAAAAAACTCATTACATAATAATCGACGGCTGAGTCAACCAGCGCGTCGATTCGAGGCAAAGGATAACAGTCCTTAGGACAAGCTTTATTAAGTAAGGAAAAATCGATACACATCCTAGATCGGTCGTCTCCTTTTTTAACCATAACCACGTTGGAAACCCAGCCGGGGTACTGAATCTCAGACACGAAGCCGGCCTTGAGGAGTTTCGCCAACTCCTCCCTGATAGGCTCCGCCAGCTTATCTGCAGTGGACCTCTTCTTCTGTTGAACGGGGCCTGCTCCCGAGTCCAGGTTGAGGCGGTGGCAAGCCACATCCGCATCAACCTCCGGCATCTTCGCGGCGTTCCAGGCGAAGATGTCCACGTTCTTCTGGATGCACTCCAGCATCCTGCCTTGGTCCTCCGGGGTCAGCCCCCCGCTGACGCGGATCTTCTCCATCCTGCCTCCCCGGGTGAGCACCTCCAGCTCCACCACTTCTTCTGCAGCCTCCAGCCTGGACTGCTCCCCCCATCCTTCAGCGCCCCCCTCCTCCGGAATGGGGACCTCTACCTCCACCTCTTCTCCCACGGCCCTCACTTCGGCCACCTCCTCCAGATTTCCTCCTGCCATCTCCTCTTCTGCGCAGTTCCTCACCTCCAGCTCCTCCCCTCCTGCTCCATACTCAGCCTCCTCCATCCTTCGCCTCATCTCCTCGGCTCCCTCCTGCCAGGAGATGGTGTTCACCGCGGTGACATAACACTCCCGCGCCACCTTTGGGTCCCCCCTGACCCTGACTTGAATCCCCTCGGCGTTGAATTTCAAGCATTGATGGAAAGATGAGGGGACGCAGCGGAAGGCGCTGATAAGGGGCCTCCCGAAGATGGCGTTGTAGCTGCTGGGGGCGTCCACAATGACGAACCTGCAGTTTCGGGACTGTCCCCCCAAGGTGACATGGAGGCCTACTCCTCCCTCCACTTCCTTCCTCTCTCCTGAGAACCCAAACAAGGGCCCATCCGAGGCCAGCACCCTCTTTGCCTCCACCTTCATCGCGTCGAACGCCTTTTTGAAGACGACGTTGACGGAACTCCCGTTGTCCACGAGGATCCGAGAGACGGTGAAATTCTCGATGGCTGCCTTGATGACCAGCGCGTCACAGAACGGATCCTCGTGGTCTGGCATATCGCTCCTGGAGAAGGAGATCCTCTCCTCCGGTGGTGGGGTCTGGGATGTAGAGGCGACGCTCCGCCGGTACATGGTGTGGAGACTTGCCTTGTGGGAAGCCTCGACCCCCACTCCCCCATGGATCACTCCGATCCCTCCTCGGGTTCCCACATCCACCCGGTCTTCGCAACGATCCTCCTCCGCCCGAGGCAGGACCTCCTCAATCCTCACTTCCTGCCGCCCCTACTACTGCTGCTGCTCCCTATTCCCCCTCATCTCGAGGAACTCCGGACAGGTGGCCGTGGCATGCCCCTCTTCCTGATGGAAGTCGCAATAGGGCAGATCCACCCTGACCTCCCTTCTCCTCCTTCTCCACGCTCCCCTCCTTGCTCCCAAGGCTATGACCATGGCCTCTTCTTGATCGGGAAGCTGGGGCCTCTGGCCCTGCCCTCAACCCGGGGAGTGTAACTGATCTTGCCTCTCCTGGTAGTGATCCCTTCTGTAATACCCTCTCTGTGGCCCCTACCCCTGCCACTCGGGTCTCCATCCTAGTCGTCGGTCGGGCTCTTGATGCCCCCACCTCGGCTGCTGCTACCCCTGGAGCTGCCTCTGCTCCCTCTGCATGGGGTATCCTCTCCTCTCCTCCTATCCTCTTCCTCCCTTCGACTCCTTTTCCTCCTCAGTTGCCCACCTGGCCAGCTTCCTTGAAAATTCCGGGTTTGATGCCTCCCCGTCGACTTCTCTTGCCGCCCTCTCCATCAACTCCTCATAGGAGAGGGGGGGAACTCTCTTCAGCTTCATTTGGAAGAAACCCTATTGCAGGCCCAGGGTAAAAGCCATCATCAGACTATGGCCCGGCATCTCCTGGACTTGAGTAACTTCCTCCTGGAATCGGTCCACATAGCTCCCCAACGTCTCGTTCACCCCCTGCTTAATGTGGAATAAAGACTCGGACTCCTTATTCCTCCTCTTCGAGGTGGTGAATCTCAGCATGAACCTTGGCGCAGGTCCTCGAAGCAGTAGATGGAGCTGGCCGGGAGCTGGTGGAACCACTCCCTTGCCTTCTCCCGGAGGGTGATGGCGAAAAGTCGGCATTTGAATCCGTCCGACATCTGACGGATGGAGACCATATCCTCGAACCATTGGACATGCTGGATCGGGTCTCCCCTCCCGGTGTAGTATGACATCTCGGGTTCCCTGAACCCATCTGGTACTGGAGCTGAGGAGACCAGCTCGATAAAAGGGCTGTCTCCCCCCACTAGGAGAGCGGGCGAGTCTAGCGAGCCCAGCTCGCCGAATCGGCCTCGTCCTGCCGAGCCGGGGAAGAGCTCGCGTCCTGGGAGCTTGCACCCCCGACCTTCCTCGGCCACCTCCTTCCCAGCTCGCTGGCCGGGAGCGTCCTCGCCCAAAGAGGGGGCGGCCGCGATCTGGGCTGCCGGAGTCGAGCACTCGGCCCGCGCGCCGAGTGCGAACTTGACGAGGCCCAGCACCTCGTTCCTGAAGTTTTCCAACATCCCCACCGTTGCGAGAGGCGGGGGGGGCGGCGAGTTCTGCCTGTCAGACCCTTATCCTCCTGTCATTGAACTTGCGGAAGCTTTTCTGTGCTGACCACTATCCACGCTCACCGCACCAAAATGTTGGAACCGGAATCCGGTCTCCTGTGGAGTTCGACCCTTGGGGAAGGGGTGGTCTCGCGCCTACTTCCCTCCTGCAAGAAAAATAACAAAGAATGCAAGGAGAAACGGACCCAAGGGCTCGGCAGGCAGGTCCCACCACAAACCCGGAAGATCTCAGAGCGCTTCCCCTCCTTAGTCAGAAGCCGAGCTAAGGCACCCTCAGAAAGCACTTGAAAACTGGAACAGGGTGGCACTCTAAGCGTGCCTTCTGGGGTACCCCTTGGGTCCTATTTATAGTTTTTGGAATCTGAACTGCCAATAACCAGAAGGACTGACCTGAAAGTACCAAAAAGCCCTTGGTTGGGTCTGCCAACAGCAAAACTCCGCTGTCCCGAACGGCTATGCGTAGTCCAACCTGGTCTGCCAACAGCGTGGCTCCGCTGTTCTGAACAGCTATTCGCACCCATGGGGGGGGGGGCAGCTCGCCACCAACCCCTTTCCGCGGGAGGCGGACGCGACCTGGCTCCAGCGGCTCGCCTATTCTTCTTGGGCGAACGCGAGCCGGGCCGCCGCATCCCGCCAGCCCTCTGCCGAGGCGGACAGGCGGCCAGGTCGCGCATAGGAGGCGGGCTGGCGGCCAGGTCGCGCATAGGAGGCGGGCTGGCGGCCGTTGTGACCCTCCGAACGGCTCGCAGATCGCGGGTCATCGAGCCCATCCGCTAGTACCGGTTCGACGAATGGTATTCCCCGCCCTGGACGACGATTCTCCGAGTGAGCGGGTGGGATAGGGGGAGTCGTCCCGCCCAGCTCGCTCGCCTGAAGTGAGCGGGAGCGGACCAGCCCCTTGCCGCATGTCTGCTTGTCGCTTGGGTGTGGGCCGTGGGACTGGGTCCGCCCGATCTTCCTGGTGGGGCCCGTTCGACGAACACGGGGTTGTACATGCCTGCCTGCCAAATCTCCGTCCCCTTTCTTGTTCCCGCGCCACAAGGTTACGTGAAAGCTTCTCCTATCTGCACCTCCAATTTCCGCATCTCAAGGACGCCAAATTCTTCCCCACAACTCCAAAACTCTAGTCTTCATATCTGCCACGAACACAGTCTTCGCTCTCCCGGTAACACTCAACCTCTTCACTGCAACTTTCGTTCCGTTTCTCAGGGTTACCTCGTAAACAAACCCAAATCCTCCTTCCCCAAGCTTATTCTTGAAGTTCTCCGCAGCCATTATAAGTTCATGATAAGAAAAATGAGCCTAAAATTCAGGAATTTCACCAAATTGATCCTCATCTTCAACTTGCACTTCTTCTTCTTATTCTTCTTACTACGAAGATTAAGACCAACAACACCATGACTATAAATACATAGTGATATTTCCATCTTCTAATAACCACAACTGCTGGAAGTAGCTGTGGAAATAGAGCTGTCCGAGATAGGAGTAGGTGGAGCTAATACAGTTTGCACCTTTTAAAATGCCGACGAGTTGTAGTGAAAGATTTACGGGTTTATTAATCATCAATGAGAAGATTTCTGAGGGAGGATAGCATGAACAAGCTGTTAAATCACCATTATACCGAAACAAGGCCGCTTTACACGAGCAATTCCTCAAACAGGCTTCCTTGTAGTTATTTTCATCTGTCGTCCTCATTCTAGCAGGAGATTGATCAATGTAATCGAAGTAAGAAACTTCATCAACAACCAAAAGTTGTATGCTTTCATTCGACGGATATGAAATCAAAGTAACATGATTACAACCCTAAATGATTTTCATTGGATCCACCTGTCTGAAGTAGACGGAATCTCCATTTTTCAATCGAGTGAAAAATAATAATTTGGTGTGTACATAACGAGATTAAACTGTACATAGCGATATTGGGCTGTACATAACCATTGATTGCCCAAGCATTTTCAAGGGATTAATGAAATGAACTCGGGGGGGGGGGGGGTTGTCGGCGATGAGAGAGAGGGCTAGAATAGGCTCAGAGGGCAGTCTCATGAGATCATGAGTGCCGACAAGGAATTCGAAATGATCTGGGCGGCCGTCAAACAAGGAGAAATTGGCTGCTAGAAAGGAAGAGGAAGAATCACTTGGTCAGCATTTATCATCTTATCACCTCCATTCAATTTTTCTCTGTCTTCACTCTCGACGGACGGAAAAATTTTTGGTATGTGTAGCGTTCCCTGTGCTAGGAGCGCGTTTAAATAGCGCTTTCAAAAATGCGGGGCCCACTTCATTTTCGTGTTTCTCTCTTCTTCCCTAACATAACCTAGGCGATTTCCGGCGATTTCCGGTGATTTCTTGGCAGATTTCTTCCTCCTTATGCAGATTTCCGACATATTGCTTAGGAGGCGAACTCCGTGAAAAAGTACCGGTTAATGTAGGCGTCACGGACGGCGAACTCACGAGGCGAACTCCGGTCGACAGATTGAGAAGAACCAGGTACGATTTTTTTCCAAAGGCGATGCCCTCATTCCCATCTCGGTGTAATATAGGACTGTATTTGCATATAATGTTATAGACAACTGTATTGCATGTGTAATACATGAATGTATTTGCATATAGTGTTATATACAACTGTATTCCAGGTTTATTGTAAGACTGTATTGGCATATAGTGTGAAATACAACTGTATTCCAAGTGTAATATATGACTGTATTTGCATATAATGTTATAGACGATTGTATTGCATGTGTAATACATGAATGTATTTGCATATAGTGTTATATACAACTGTATTCCAGGTTTATTGTAAGACTGTATTGACATATAGTGTGAAATACAACTGTATTCCAAGTGTAATATATGATTGTATTTGCATATAATGTTATAGACGACTGTATTGCATGTGTAATACATGACTGTATTTGCATATAATATTATAGACAATTGTTTTCCAGGTATATTGGAAGACTGTATTGGCATATACTGTGAAATACAACTGTATTCCAAGTGTAATATATGACTATATTTGCATATAATGTTATAGACGACTGTATTGCATGTGTAATACATGACTGTATTTGCATATAGTATTATAGACAACTGTTTTCCAGGTATATTGGAAGACTGTATTGGCATATAGTGTGAAATACAACTGTATTCCAAGTGTAATATATGACTGTATTTGCATATAATGTTATAGACGACTGTATTGCATGTGTAATACTGTGTTTCAGGTATATTGGAAGACTGTATTGGCATATAGTTTGAAATACAACTGTATTCCAAGTGTAATATATGACTGTATTTGCATATAATGTTATAGACGACTGTATTGCATGTGTAATACACAACTATATTTTCATATAGTCTAATGTTCGACTGTATTTGCTTATTCAGATGCCTGGCAGCAAATATTTGAGCAGTCGGTGTGCGGTCTCAACATTTGTGGCGAATGCCCGTCCCCTCCTCGAGGTCATTCCCGAGGAATCGAAGGTTATTTTAAGGGAAACAAACGTTTTACCTTTATTCTCCATTCCGGCATTGCCGCAAAACATCCCGCTCTTATATGTCCTGGTGAAGCTATACAGAAGGGACAAGGGGTGTTTCCTTTTAGGAAATCACTACCTCAAACT
The DNA here is from genome assembly GCA_039583875.1 of Platanthera guangdongensis. Taxonomy (NCBI): domain Eukaryota; kingdom Viridiplantae; phylum Streptophyta; class Magnoliopsida; order Asparagales; family Orchidaceae; genus Platanthera; species Platanthera guangdongensis. The sequence continues at coordinate 112,815,590 of CM077166.1, forward strand.
AACAGTTAATGAAGTGGTAATGATTTTGGGGTTACCAAACCGTGGTCTAGATTTTCCTTTTTCTAGACTCCCCTATTTGGAGTTATCTCACAGGGACTTGATCAACGAAATGCGCCTTCTTGTGAATGAAGAATGGTCCCTCGAGCTCGAGCAAAGGCGAGTAAATGTACTCATTAGGTATTTGTTGATTGTGTTTTTCTTCCCGATGAAGACTCTAAAGATTCCGGCGTGTCTGGGTTTGCTGGAGGATGGTATAGGTGCATTGAGAAAGTACAATTGGCCTAAGGCCATTCATGCATTCTTGCATTCACAGCTCGATTGTCTGAGTCGTGCCAATGCAGTTCGAGATGCTGACACCTGCTTAGGCTACTTTGAAGGCTGCTCGATAGTTGTGTTGGTAAGAAATGTGTTTACAATTTGGTTACTGATTTATCAATTATTCAAACTAACATGTATTTTTGTAGGTGTGGTTTTTTGAGCACACCAATGTTCAAAGAGTAGTACATTTTCTGGCTCGGCCTCGAATTTGTCGGTGGTCGGACAAAATGAGATATACTGCAAAGTTTTGTTTGGATTTACCGAGTGAGCTCAAGAAACCCAAGCAGGTATTATTAATTAACTTCTTAATTAATACCAAGTTTGGTTGCTATGTAACTCTAATACATTTTGTTATATCTTATAGGTTAGATACAAGTTTGGAAGTCTGGAGGATGATGAGAAGAGGTTGCTAGGACCGGAGGCGGTGGATTCTGATTTTGAAGATATGAAGCCAACTAAGAGAAAGGGAAGGGGGGTGAAGAAGGTAAAGTTTGAGGTGGAGTCTGATTTCGAGGATATCGAGATTGAGAAGGAGAAAAAGAAGTTCAAGGAGGCGAGGAAAAATATTGTTGCTAAGAGTGAAGGTAGATTGCTTAGGAGGATGGAAAAGGAGAAGAAGAAGGTGAAAAGAGAAAATACAGGGGAAGATTGGAACTCAATGGAATCTCGGCTTCGAGTTTATATACGGGAAGAAGTTGCTGAAGTGGAAGTCTCCATGAAAAAATTCTGTGAAACCTGGTTTAAAAAGTTGCAAGATGGGATGTCCCAATTCCATCGACATGCACCATCACCGACATCACCCACATCATCCAAACCCCAGAAAAATGTCTCACCCACATCATCCACATCACCCACAGCACCCACATCATCCACACCCCAGATCATTACACTTCAAAGCCCAGCCAAAGAATCATCTTCTGTTCGAGTCAAAAAAATTGCATATAAGCGGAAGAAGGGTCTTAAAATGGTTCCTACCTACCCCGGTAAACCACATATAAACCCTCAAATTCGAGGTAACATTGATTTAGTCCTTAGTGAATTCAAGGACAGGTAATTATTTCTTATCATATACGTATTTTCGTACATATAGTTGCTTATCCATCTCATACTGATTTTAACTATTACAACATGTCCGATGTTATTTTCTCGAGTGGTAACATTGTGATGACTCGAGGGGATGTGGATGATTTATTGGGGACGGCTTGGATAACGGACGCTCACATCGATGCATACGCTGTCTTCCTTGGTTCGAGGCAGAGTAGGTCATCTGATGGAATGAAGTCCTTTTTATATGTTTCGCCAAAACATGTAGTACGTTCTTCATTTTGTCCATCTTTTGTAATGCACTTATTTTATGTTTAAGTCTGAAATTATTAATGTTTGTCACCTCATTGTGCAGTATTATAAGCGTAACAAGGTGGCAAATAGCAAGATCGTATTGAGCCATATAACATTGGCAAGTGTCACGGCTTCTGATGTCGTGCTTATGCCATGTCATGTGTCAAGCCATTGGACACTGCTAGTGTGTCGCCAAAAGGAACAATGTTGGGATTTCTACGACTCCTTTAAAAGTGGTCGTCATCGTTCCAACCTTCCTAACTTGGTACAATTTCACACTAGTACACACTCATACGACAATTGAAGGCCAAAAAAATAATGTTTTTTCTGACAATTACTGGTCATGCAGGTTAAGACTTTATACGAGGAGGTTAGTGAAGAGTTGCCGGCAGATATTATCATGTGGCCTATTAACGAGGTTCCCAATTTGCCGCAACAAGATAATGAGGACGACTGCGGCGTGTTCGTCATGAAATTCATGGAAGAGGCGTTGTCGGCCGAGACTATTTCATGGCAAGAAAAAAAGAATTGGTGTAAAGAGATGCCGCAATTTCGTGCAGAAATCACAGCGGATATTCTTCGGTATTTTTCAAACATAATTAATACTAACATCAGTGCTTGATTCTCCATTTTTTGGCTGTAGTTTCTCATAACTAGTTGCTATGAATGAATGAATGTATGTTGCAAATAACATTGACAGTTGAGTACCATAACCGCTCCTGTGTTGAGGCAAATGGAGGCGGCTGGTTTATCATAACTAATTGCTATGTTTTCTTATAGATACTTCAAGTGATATGAATCTGGAGAATGTGGTGTGCATATTTCAATGCAATATATGTTTTTTTTTTCAAATTTTAACCGGAAACAATAAATACATAAATAAGGTGATTCACTTTAAGGTTTGAAAACATCTGGGATACTACAAAAATTAAAAGACAAATCTAAGTCAAAGTTCTCTTGAGAATCAATATCTGCAGGAGTGGCCTGTGGGGTTAACTGGTGCACAGGTTCTGGAGAACCGAAGAAGTTGTAGATCTTTGATTTGGAAGTATTATCATTCATAGGGATTGCTTTGCTCTTCAGGTCACCTTGTTGATTTCCTACATTGGAAAAACAAGTATCGTTATACATGCAGTAATGAACTTGGTTTCAAAAATATTAAGATAAAAAGAAGTACTTGATGCTCTAGTGTTCTTCTCCCAATGTCCTTTTATTCGTGCGTTCGAAACCCCTTTTGGTCGCTTTTTTGGCGGGTCCCTTAATAACGTTGCCTCTTTCCCATTATGTTTGACACCCCCACCCCCAACGACCATAGACTGAACCTTTTGTGTCGAATCATTCATGGATGTCATAACAAGTTCCTTTGCTGGTTGGCAGCTCTCAATTTGTAAGGCTAAATCATATGTAAATCTCATTAAATGGTTCCTGAAAACCACATTTGAATCGGATTGGGCCATTGAAGATGAGTATGGAAGGTAGATACCTTTCTTAGCATGCAAACTGAATCGCTTGAGAAAATATTGGTCGGGAATATGCTTTATATTTCTATGAATGAATATTCGCAAAACATGTTTGCATAGAATACCTTTTGTTTCAAAGCCTCGACAAGAACATGTAGCTTCGCCGGTAATAACATTGAAGTTTACAAACCATCTTTTACCGTCAACACTTTCATCACACTGCGAGGTCACATATGAAATACTATTATCCATGTATTTCGTCTCATCGACTATACTAACTCCAACAGCCCCCTCCATGAATGATTTCTCAAAGATAGAAAACATTTTCCTTGTGTAAACCTTCGAAGCCTGCTTCAGTAGCATGGAACCTTTATATTTTAAGTCGAGAGTACCCTGCGTGCACTTAAAATCTTCGTCAAACTCAGCTCTCCGCCATGTTGAAACTAGTTTCTCCAACCCAATGAAACACTCTACAATAGAGCTGGTTGCCTTGGAACAACCATGCAATCCATGATTTGTCGATTCGCTCCGTTGTGTCGACAAAATGCCAAGATCCAACACATCCTTGTTATACGCAGTTGACCACTTCCTCCTAACTGCGTATAGGTCTCGCAACCATTTGTTGTCATGTAAACTTCCTTTCAACATCATTTCATTCCAATAATGATCAAACTCATACTCACAGTCACACTTGCTCATGCATTGGTGGAATAAACCTCGAACACCTTTATCGTGGTTGAAACAATGGACTTTAGAAGGAGCTTTCTTTGAGATGTGCCATTGGCATAATCGATGCCGGCTGGTGGTGAGAACACGCTCAATTGCAACCGCCATAGCTTGATCTTGGTCAGTAAAAATTGTTGTAGGTTGTTTACCACCAACGAACTTTAGAAATGTTTCAAAAACCCAGCAAAAAGAATCAATGGTTTCTTCTGCAATGAAAGTGCAACCAACACAAACACTTTGCCAATGATTGTTCACACCAATAAATACAGCACACGCCAAATTATATTTATTTAATCTGTAAGTGGTATCAAAAATAATAACATCAGCGAAACAATCATAATCAATCTTACCACGCCCATCAATCCAAAAAAACCCGGTCAACCTATTTTGTTCATCTGTCTGGACTTCATATGAGAACATATTATCCTCAAGTTGTCTTGCTTGTAGTATCTTCAATAAACTAGTCGAATCACCACTTTCAATCAAAGTTTTTTTACCGCGTTGCACATAATTATAGGCATCAGTCTTGGTGAAACCGACGTTTTGAACACCTCCAACTTCTTCGGAGAGAAAATTGTACGCATGCACTGTTTTTATACCAGCCTCTGACATATTTTTTAATAGATTGCCATGCATATCCGATACCTTTCGATGTGACCTCAACAAATGCTGTTTTTTCTCAGATGCAAGGGGATGATTGTGCTCCTCCATAAACTTTGCAACCGTCCAGTTCTTACCATATGTATCCGTTTTAAAATGACAACATGCAAGACAACCAGTCCGAGTATCTAATTTGCGATATTTAATCGGTGACAGTTTTGTGTGTTTCTTTCCTGCCTTTGAGCAACTGTATTCACGGACTTTGATAATTCTGGTGTGTGTAATAAATAATATGTTGTCTACGAACACTGAAACCGGTTTTGTGAGCGTACTGACAATACAAAGCATATGCATCTTCCTCCGAATGGACAACAGAAAAACATAGATGTTCTTTTTTAATCTGCATGTTAAAAAAATACATTAACCACTTTCTCAAATCGATCATGAAAGAAAGACTCCCTTTCTCAAGTCAAGAAGGAAGGGCAAAGAAATATTTACACCAATTTCTTCCTCCATTTGACCACTATTATTCCTTTTCTCCATGGACAATAGAAGAAGCCAAGCTTATAGTCTTTTATTATACCTGAAATACAGTTGTACATTACAATATAACAAAATACAATTGTATATTATATCTGACATACACTTGTACATTACACTATATGCAAATACAATTGTATATTATACCTGAAATATAGTTATACATTACACTATATGAAATACAGTTGTATATTATATGTGAAATACAGTTGTACATTACACTATATGCAAATACAGTTGTATATTATATCTGAAATACAGTTGTATATTATACTATATGCAAATACAGACGTATATTATACCTGACAAATAGTTCTATATACAGTTGTAATGACAATCACTTGAAATACAGTTGGAATGAGAATCACTTGAAATAGAGTTGCACAAACAATCATTTGAAGTACAGTTGCACAAACATTCACTTGAAATACAGTTCTGAAAAATAGTTCAACATATGGAAAGAGATGGCAAAAGATCGCTCTGTCCTATTGCTGGAAAAATAATCATACATGCTTCTTCTCAAGCGCTCCTTCAGCGAGAAATTTGCCTGGAAAGCTGCCGGAGATTGCGATCGCGCAGAGAGGAATAGTTGTTTAAAGACGACGTCTACAGTAAAATGTAGGACTCGCCGGAGTTCGCCCCACAAAATCTGAGGGAAATTTGCTGGAGTCCGCCTCGACTGGCCCGGCGATTTTCCACTTCGATCGCCTAGGTTTTCCAGGTTATGTTAGGGAAGAAGAGAGAAATCCAAAAATGAAGTGGGCCCCGCATTTTTGAAAGCGCTATTTAAACGCGCTCCTAGCACAGGGAACGCTACACATACCAAAAAATTTTCCAACAGACAGACTTAAAAGAGACCAGAGGAAAAGAGACCGGCGATTTTGGGAAAATGGATTAGATGGCGACACAGGGAGAGATCCATGCGAGAGGTGTGCGCCTAAACGAATTAGATAGAGAAAAATAATTAAATTTAAGTTGAGTATTTGGTTTGCACATAGCCAAACCAAATTCGCCTTTTAACAACTCAGCCCACGAGCCCACGGCAACCACAATTTGTTTTTTCCCGCGTGCAAATGCCAAAAATCTATCTCAGAAACGGCGCAATTGGTTCGATAGTCTTTTCTGGCTGTGGTTCCTTCCGATTCTCGGGAGCTCACCAATGGCGGAAGCTTTTCGCCTTTGGTTGGATAAGTTTTAATTTCCTATTATCGGGAGCTTTCTCATGGCGTTATCCCTGAAATATCTCTCCCTGTCCGCCGGAGGAGGAGGAACGACAACCAAGAAACACAATAATGACGCGGCTCTAAACGGCGTAGAGGGAGAGAAAGAAAGGTATTGCATCTCTCCGATTCCTCCAAGATCCAACATTCCCATTCCCCTGCGAAATTGGCATTCTAGGGTTTGAAATGATTACATAACCATTACATCTAATTTTTTTCTCCCGTCTGAAGACGGAAGACCTAGTTTCAATCCATGGACTGGCAGATGTTTCTTGTTTACGAGAAATTGATTTGTCGGTTATGATTTCCTGTTGGTAGGGAGTAATAATTGTGAAAGCTTCCCATTATGAATTTGTGTAGAGGGATTTCTAATGGTTTATTGAGATAAACAGCCAAGGGGAAATAGAGAAGGAAGATTTCTGCAATGTCCGACTCTAATTTTGCACCTCCTCCTAATAGCTCTTCCTCTTCGGGCAACGATAGATCGAGCGACTCATATCCTCCTTCAGAAGAGCCCAAATCTTCGCCTCCTTCATCAGAGTCTGGATCATCCTCGCCACCTTCAACAGATTCTAGCCCATCACCTCCATCTGAAGATTCTAGCCCACCACCTCCATCTGAAGACTCTAGCCCCTCACCTCCATCTGAAGACTCTAGCCCCTCACCTCCATCTGGAGACTCTAGCCCCTCACCTCCATCTGAAGACTCTAGCCCATCACCTCCATCTGGAGACTCTAGCCCATCTCCTCCATCTAAAGACTCTAGCCCAGCACCGCCATCTGAAGACTCTAGCGCATCACCGCCATCTGAAGACTCTAGCCCACCACCTCCATCTGAAGACTCTAGCCCATCACCGCCATCTGAAGACTCTAGCCCATCACCTCCATCTGAAGACTCTAGCCCCTCAAATAATTCAGATTCATCATCTTCATCTTCCCAACCGCCCCCTCCATCCCCAACTGGATCGGATTCTCCTTCGCAGAGCAAACCTTCAGATGGAGATTCTTCTCCCCCTACTTCATCTGCATCCAGCTCACCACCTCCGCCTGATAATTCTTCATCTTCAGATGGATCTTCTTCCACGTCATCTCCTTCACAAAACAAGAACAAAACAGACGAGTCCCCTCCCGCAGATGATGAGAAATCACCATTGAAACCATCTGAGCCTAGTTCGTCACACAAATCTTCAGATGACTCCCCCCCGACACCATCTGATTCCTTCTCTTCTGATGTAAAATCAGATCGAAACACTTCACACTTGATTCCTTTTTCTCTAGGACCATCCAAAGGTTCTTCAGGCGGAGGAGGTGCTTCCACTGGAGCTGTAATCAGCTTGGTTCTGGCTGGAGTTGTAATTTCTTTGGTAGCCATTTTCTTCGTGATCTCAAGGAGGAGGAAGAAGAGAATGAATGCTTTAGTTAACCGCTATAGGCAGTCACCTGGCTCTTCTCTGAAGTCAGGTAGAAGATTTACATTGTACTTGTTGATGGTTTAATTTGTCTTTTTCTTAGATGTTGAGATTTGTCCGAAATTTTGCTCCTGTTCTTGTGAAATGCTCTTCAATGGCGTATAAGAGATCTTCGATTTTAGTCTCCATGCACTTGAGTTTGATCTAGATAGGAAATTTTATAATATTCAAAGGTAGAATTGAAGATCATATAATGAACGCTTATATCCATACTTTTGGACTATATCTACCAGGGCAAGAGCACTTCTAGTGATGATAATTACACAATGACTTGTATTTTGTAAATGCAGATAATTATTACCTTTCAAAAGAGAACCCCTTGGGACATGCTAGCTTTTCGGATCCGCATTATGGAGCTCCAACACGATTATCTAATGCCTCTGCGTCCATGCATGGAAGTCAGCGGGGCCAGGGCTATTACTCCGGGCCAGATCCATCAGGGGGCAAGTCATGGTTCAGCTATGAAGAGCTGATGGACATAACAAACAGGTTTTCTCAAGAAAATCTCTTAGGCGAAGGAGGCTTTGGATGCGTGTACAAAGGTGCCCTGCCTGATGGAAAATGTGTTGCTGTTAAACAGCTCAAAGTAGGCAGTGGTCAGGGAGAGAGGGAATTTAGAGCCGAGGTTGAGATTATCAGTCGTGTTCACCACCGCCATTTGGTCTCTCTCGTGGGATACAGCATATCTGAAGCTCAACGGTTACTTGTTTATGAATTTGTTCCAAATAACACACTGGAGCATCATTTACATGGTAATTTTGTTAAACGTGCCTTTGAATTTTGAAATAGTAAGTATGTTCATGGATTGTGTTGAATTGTTGCTTATTTGTTAGGAAATGGAGTAAATGTTTTGGACTGGCCAAAAAGAATGAAGATTGCCATTGGTTCTGCCAAGGGATTGGCATACTTGCATGAAGACTGTGAGTATGTTGAAATGTTACATAATCTCATGCTAGCTGAATATTTCAAAACACCATCTCTCGACAGGTCATCCTCGGATCATCCACAGGGACATAAAATCGGCTAACATTCTTATAGATAATGATTGGGAAGCACAGGCATGTAAACTAGGTTCACTTGGATTGTTTATTTGTTTTTTTGCATCAAGTTTGAGTTGGTGATCTATCGGTTGATAATTACAGGTTGCTGATTTTGGACTTGCAAAACTTTCAAATGATACTCATACACATGTGTCAACTCGTGTAATGGGCACCTTTGGGTGAGTTGTGAATCTCTTTCTAGATGCTGATGTTAGAACTTAAAAGCTGCTAGATTGCTAATTGCTTAATTAGACATAAATAGATAATTACGTTCTCATTATATCACTATTATGGAGAGTATCCATAGTATTTTATTTGTATTCGTTTCTTTTTTCTCTAGTCCAATAACATACATGTCTTTCTTTATTTATGTAATAGCTAGCGGAACAGAAACAAGTCCTCTTGCATGTGTCCGTCAAAGGAGGCCAAAATTCCTGTCGCCGTTGGTGTTCCTGTCATCCCGTGGGCAGTGTTCAATGACGGCGATACCTTTAGCCATCTCCCGATTTTCTCTAGTGCAAAAACATTTTTATTGTTTACTTTATGCTTGTCTAATTTAATTTATTTTTTTCTTTTATTTTTGTTAGAAAAGCCCATGTAATTGGCCCAGAATTCGGCCCATGTAATTGGCCCAGAATTGGGCCCATGTATTTTCTCTTTCTTCTCCTCCTATTAGTCCCACATCATTGTATAGGATTTCTTCTCTTCTTCCCTCTTCTATATATTTGTATTCTCTGCTTGTATTTACATACACAAGCAATACATACAAGTTTTGAGCTCACTCAACATAGTATCAGAGCCAGTGATTCCGACTTAGCGGCTTCATTTTTTCTAACCGCCCGGCTTGTCCTCCTCTCCTGACCGCTCTCTCTCTACGACCTGTTCCTCTACTCACCCGGGTAGCGGTCTATTCTACCCGCTGGTCTCTCCGCGTCTTCTCCCTTGCTAAACCGCTGCCTGCTCTACTCTTCCTCCCTCCCGTGGATCCACCCCCTCAGTTCCTTTTATAGCCTCTCCTCTCCACCCGTGGGCCCCACTTTTCGCTGCCTACTCTGTCTTCCTCTTACCGCGCGGCCTCCTTCTCGCGGTCTCTTCCTCTTACCGCGCGGCCTCCTACTCGTGGTCTCTTTTCTTGCCGCTCGAGTTCTTACTCGCGGTCTCTCTTCTTGCCGCTCGAGTTCTTCCTCGCAGTCTCCCTTCTTGCCGCTCGAGTTTCTACTCGCGGCCTCCTTTCTCGCCGCTCGAGTTCCTACTCGCGGTCTCTCTCTTCTTGCCGCTCGAGTTCCTACTCGCGGTCTCTTTTCCTTGCCGCTCGAGTCCCTCCTAGCGGTTTCTCTCTAGCCGCTCGAGTTCCTCCTCGCGCCGTCTTCTCTTCTCGCTCTTTCTTGGCCGCTTGCGTTCTCTCAGTGACCGTGCGGGTTGTCTTTGCTCTCTCCCGCACCTGGTCGCGGCCTCCCGTCGGTCTCTCCCCTGTGCTTGTCTGAGTGCCTATCCGCTGCGGCTTCTTCTCTAACCGCGCACTCTTCTATTCGCTGCGGCCTTCCCCGGCTCCATGGGATCTTCCATCGACTCTACCGGATAGGCGGCTAATCCTCCTGCTGACCGCCCGACTTCTCTTCCTGACCTTCGAGATGAGCTGCGGATCACCACTATCTCATTATCTGGGAAGCAGAACTTTGTTCCGTGGGTCCACTCGGTTCGGCGTGTTCTTCAAGCCAAGGGCCTAGTGCTTCACCTTACTAACGCACCCCCTGCCCCTAATATGGAGGACTGATTACGAAATGACGGCCGAGTTCAAACATGGATCCTTAATTCGCTGGAGGGTGAGCCATACCAAATGGTCATGTACCATGAGACCGCCAAAGCTATGTGGGAGGAGCTTCACTCCTTGTACTCTGGAAAGGATAGTCTTCAACACCTCTATGACATTATCACCGACCTTCAGACTCTTGATGCTGGCGGGGCGGCTGACATGATCTCGTTTGTCGCTCGTGCCATGACTTTGGCAGAGGCCTGGATCCAACATCAGCCTTCTACCACCGACCTTGCTGCTCAGCGCATGCAAAAGGAGGCCGTATGCATTGCCATGATGATGGCTCGTGTCCCGCCTCCCCTTCAGAGCATCCGGGCTCAGGTCTTGGCCTCGACCTCTACACCCTCCCTCTCTGATGTCTGCTCTATGCTCCTTCGAGTATCACCACCCCTGGATTCTCCGGCACCCTCCTCTCCGGCTCTCCTTCAGCAGACCCTTCCCCCCTTACTTCCCCCATCGCCTTCTGCTCGCGGTGGCCGTTCCGGTTCTCGCGGAAGGGGACGTGGGGGTCGGGGCCGCCCCAAGTGTTCATATTGCGGCCGAGATGGCCACACGGATGCCGTTTTCTACAAGAAACATGGCTATCCTCCTTGCCCCACTGCCGCTGCTGCCACTGATGGCTCCTCCTCCACTGGTACCGACCTTGAGGCCGTCCGTCTCCAGCTACAGCACCTCCAGGGGCTTCTTAGCCCTCCTCCTGCTTCTGTTGCCTTCATCTCTACTGCAGGTATTACTTGTCTTTCCTCCGGTCCGCGTTGGATCCTGGACTCGGGGGTTACTCATCACATCATCTCGATGCGGCCCCTCTAGTACTCAGATGTTCCTCATCCGAAGTATATCACCATCGCCAATGGGGCGACTGTTCCGGTCTCCGGCTGCGCCGACATCTCTCTTGCTCCCTCTATCTCTCTTCGCTCGGCTCTTTATGTTCCGAGCTCACCTTTTAATTTGCTTTCTGTTGGCCGCCTCACTCATGATATGGATTGCTCTGTCACATTTGCTTCCTCTTCTTTTTTGATACAGGATCGGCGGACGCGGACTACCATTGGTAGAGGACGTCTGCAGAACGGGCTCTACCTTCTTGACGCGTCTCCCGCTATTCTCTCCTCTGTCTCCGTTGTTGACTGGCACCGACGTCTTGGGCATGCCCCTCTTCCTGTTCTCCAAAAGGCGCTGCCTGATATCTCTTTTTCTGCTTTCCACTGTGATTCTTCTGTTTACGACAAACAGCTGCGTACTTCCTTTCCTGCTCATTGTACTAGGAGCGCTGCTCCATTTGATTTACTACACTCCGATGTCTGGGGTCCTTTTAAAGTTACCAGTATTTCTGGGTACCGTTATTCTATCACCTTCATTGATGATTATTCCCGCACCACCTGACTTTACCTACTTCGTCATCGCTCCGAGCTGCCTCGCATATTTCGCGCCTTTATACAAGAAACTCACACGCAATTCTCCAAAACTATTAAAACCGTGCGCAATGATAACGCTCGCGAATACACATGCCATGAATTTGCCAATCTCTGTGCCGAATTTGGTATTATTCATCAGACCTCCTGTGCGTACACCCCCCAAACAAAATGACGTGGCCGAACGTAAGAACCGCCACCTCCTAGACGTTGCCCGCTCACTCATGCTCCAAATGAATGTTCCAAAACTTTACTGGCACTTTGCGGTCTCCACTGCATGTTTCCTCATCAACCGCCTCCCTTCCTCGGTTCTCAACTCTGCCACTCCATTCAGCCTTCTTTTCCCCTCCACTCCGGCCTTCCCTCTTACACCGAGGGTCTTTGGCTGCATTTGCTTCGTTCACCTCTTGGGTCCATCCTCGGATAAGTTGGATCCCCGAGCAGCTAAATTCATTTTCGTCGGCTACTCTCACACTCAGAAGGGCTACCTGTGTTACTCTCCGGTCACACGGAAGGTCATCGTCTCCGCCGATGTTACCTTTCGGGAAGACCAACCTTTCTTTCCCCCACCTCCTGCTCCTTCCTCCCCGACGACATCTCCACCACTGCCTCTACCCCGACCCGTCATCCCTACTACTGACTCTGTTCCCCTACGTCTTTCTAACCCTACTTCTGCTCCCTCACGGCCACCCGTTATCCAGGTTTACTCTCGCCGCCTTCCTCCTCGTCCAGCTACCACTCTGCAGTCGGCCTCTTCCTCGGCTACCCCGCGCCCTGCTGATCAGGTATCTCCCTCTACCGCTCATCTTTTGGCAAATTATGTCTCTATGCATCGTCTCTCTCCCCAACTACATACATTTGCTACTTCTCTTTTCTCCATTGCGGTTCCTAATACTGTGCCGGAGACGCTACAACATCCCGACTGGAGGGCTGCCATGGAGGAGGAAATGGCTTGAGGTTGCTAGACGACCAAATGGTCTCGTCCTTTCCCAGTGAAAGTATTGTCTCGACCTTCTCCATGATGCAGGTTACTCGGGTTGTAAGCCGATCAATACCCCAATGGATGTGAATCACAAGTTATGTGCTCAGGCTTCTGACTCAGATCTCTTACTTGAGAATCCTGAATACTATCGCCGTCTAGTTGGAAAATTGATCTACCTCACGGTAACTAGACCTGATATATCTTTCGCAGTTGGTATTGTCAGCCGTTATATGCATTCCCCACGGAAATCTCATTGTCAAGCCGTTGAACACATTCTCAGATACCTCAAAACTACCCCTGGTCAAGGATTGGTCTACAAGACCTCATCTTCAACTCCTACATTGATAGCTTACTCTGATGCTGACTACGCTGGTTCTCTTGATGATCGACGTTCAACCAGTGGATTTTGCACCTATTTTGGCGGACAATTGATTACGTGGCGGAGCAAGAAACAAGCTTTTGTGGCTCGATCATCTGCTGAGCCTGAATACCGGGCAATGACATCTGTTGTTTCTGAACTAACATGGCTGGAGAGTTTTCTTACCGATCTGGGGATAAAACTTTCTTCTCCAGCTCTTCTCCTTTGTGATAGCCAAGCGGCGATACATATTGCCAGGAACCCGGTATTCCACGAGAGAACTAAACATATTGAAGTCGATTGCCACTTCATCAGAGAAAAAGTTCAAATGAAGAAGATTGACCTGAAGCATGTTCCCGGGACAAAACAAGTATCGGATGTTCTCACTAAAGCTCTTCCTAGTACACTCTTCTATCAGTGCTTGTCCGAGCTTGGTGCATACGATTTGTACGCTCCAGCTTGCGGGGGAGTGTTAGAAAAGCCCATGTAATTGGTCCAGAATTGGGCCCATGTAGTTTCTCTTTCTTCTCCTCCTATTAGTCCCACATCATTCTATAAGATTTCTTCTCTTCTTCCCTCTTCTATATATTTGTATTCTCTCCTTGTATTTACATACACAAGCAATACATACAAGTTTTGAGCTCACTCAACAATTTTGATTATTTTTATTTTATTAAATTAGTTTTTTATAATTATTTGTATTTAGAGTATAATGGAGGATACCTATTATTTTCATGGTGTCACATTAACAATGTCCTTTTCATATAATATATAGTATAAATCAGGTTGTATAAATAATCGATGGAAATATATTTTTCTTGTTATTCTTTAGTTCATTTGAAATTTTTCTTCCTACATTAATTGTCTCTCTGCTAGTGCTTAGTTAGAATCACTTCACATACGACGAACATACATGTGATGTACACAATTCCCTAGTTTTAGATGAATGCAAGCAAACACGCAAATACAAATGGAACCACAGAGAACCCTAAAATGAAGGTGTACACACAATGTCCTAACTTGAAATGAATGCGAGCAAACACGCAGATGCAAATGGAACCACCGAGGACCCTAAAATGAAGATGCAGAAGAATGCATGCGTGTAATTTTATGAGCATGTTGTCACAACATAAAAAACCCTAACCCTTAGGGTGCGTTCGTTTGGCAGGAATTGAGATGCAATAACTGGTTTTGGCCGAAAACCTACGATGCAGATGAATTGGTTTTGGCAGAAAACCAATTCCTATGTTCGTTTGCAGAAAAGTTTTCAGTCACATGAATTGAATATTTCAATATTTCTGTTCGTTTGCAGGATGGAATTCGAAGATAGACATTGGCCAGAATGTAACACTCAAATATTGCAAACAAATTATTGAGCTATTAATGAACATTGTGAACATGTTATTGGGCAGGCTATACAACTTATTACAATGAATCCACCCAAACAACCACTGCATTACATTTTATAAAAACATATAAGCTTCAAACATTGCAAACAAATTAATGATACCACTCAAACATTTCAAACAGATTAAATAAAAACACAGCTAAATTCGACAAGATCCCAAGTCAGCAAATAGAAATGCATAAAGATACAACCTCCCAAAATAAAGTCCAAAAACATATAGGTCCAAACATATAAGGATTTAGAAACTTACATCCTTCTAGCTTCCATTACAAAAACATATAAGGTCCAGACTACTCAAATATATGAATGCGCAACCATCTCCTACCTAGCAATCTCCGGCAAAACCAAGAAGACCTCGCACTTTGTCGTGTCAACACTGAACAAATCTATGGCTTTTATAAGGTCATCCTCTGAAAGATCAGTCATAACAGATAATGCTTTATACGCCGCTTTAATCCTCGACCTCGAAGGTGCTCCGATCGGGGCAATTTCAACTGGATTATCGATGTTGTTTGCAATATGTGTGACAGCATCTGCAATCATATCAATAGCTGATGTAGTTTTGGATTTCTTCTTCATTCGACCACTTTGCTCTAGCGCAACATCCTCTTCAGGAATTTCTTCCACGCCAAAATCATATGATGACTCTACTCCCGTTGACGTATTACCACCATTTGCTCGATCAGTTCCACAGAGAGTTTCCAAATTGTCCCAAATTTACGATTACTTTGTCTTTGTAGTGTTTCAAAGATGAACATGTGCCTGTATTTAAGGAAAGAAATTCAGCATCGTATTATAAATATATAAGAATCTTTTTAAAACATCAATGATACTTATTAAAACCAAAGAAAAATAAGTACCTTGATATAATCGGTCCATACTTGCTCACTATCAACTTGTACTACATGTCGTTCCCAATCCCACCCAAATCCACTTGTAACCAGCATTGCTGATATTTCCTGATAGTATTTTTATTCCACGTTTTCAATCATGCCGCTATTTTTTCCTTGCTAATATGGACTCGACACTTCATCCCACAGAGTTGTTATAGCAGCGGTGAAAGCCACTCCTTTCCATTCCATTTGAACCCTTGTTACCAAGATGTAGTTGCTCTAAAAGAGAAGCAGATAGAGAACATAATCTAATTTCATTGGTCCAATGAATGTACGACTTCTCCTTCTCTTTTGGTACCTGAGTCTTATTCTTGTCTATTTCGACACTGTAAAATGTAATAGCATAAAACTTTTATATTTTCAAAATGAGAGTGATACACAATGATAGCACCACAAAATTTTATAGAGACACAATGATACAGATACAAAAAGCATATAATAGAGAAACACAATGCTTCACAAAATTGACAAATCCCCAAATTGATAACTACAAAACTAAGGTGTCGGTATATTTGTAATTCGATCTTGATACTCATTAAACATTGTTAGATCTAAGTTATCCATGAATGCAGTCCATTCATTTGTTGCCTGAATGGGTTCAACTGTATCAGCGTACTCAAAACTAGCCCCACTACTATGTGCTGTTAATATATCCACATCAACTCCCTCCAACAACCTGACATCTGTTAGAAGCCTCTTGTCTACCAAGAAATTATGGAGAATGCAACAAGCATTAATGATTTGAATCTGTGTAATAAGCATATATAATTAAACCTGTGTAATAAGCATATATAATTAAACCTGTGTAATAAGATAGCATGCAAGCATATTTGAACCTGTGTAATATTCAATTTCATACCTGTTGCTTGAGATTAAAGAAATATGCTTGGCGTAAGATAACCCATCTTTTTTTTAGTAACCCAAATGTTCTTTCGATAATGTTTCTTTTCTTTGAATGTTGGAGATTAAATAACTCTTTATAGGGAGTAGGATTGTTTCCTTGAGTTGCCCATTCCTGAAGATGATAACGAGTCGACCGATCAGGAGCTCGGTATCCTGGTCCATTTATGTAACCCACATCGACAAGATAATACTTACCTACAATGTTAAATTGTATGTTACATGTCGGGAAATACTCTTGTCGTACAAAAAGTGGACAATTATAAACATTCTTACATATAGGAACTTCAAAACAATCCTCCCTCTCCAATGCATTACGAAGCACCCTTGAATCTGATGCAGAGCCCTCCCAACCGGGTAAAACATATACGAATTTCATGTCCGCGTCGCATACTCCGAGAACATTGGTGGTAATAGCTTGTTTTCTATTGCGATATCTTCCTTAGTCACTTTGTGGTACAGTGACGTCGATGTGTGTGCCATCAATAACACCAACACAGTTTTTAAAGCACCCCCATTTATGCGCTTGTGATGTTTCAGGACGTTTGATATACATCGAACTCATCTTGAAGATTGCTCTCAACACAAGGTTGAAAGGACGACTTATGGTAGCAATGGAACGTATGTACATACCACCTAAAATACGAAATTTGGTGTTATGTGCAAGGACATGTAGGAACAAACCTACTGATTTCTTCACCGATACATTTTGTGTCTCCCTTAAAAAACCCCCATCCACTAATACTAGAGCTGTCACGGTTCCGGTTCAGTTCCGGTTTTACTAAAACCGTGAACCGAACCGCTAAGCTAACGGTTCTTCAAATTAGAATCAAACTTTATTTGGTTTGACCGGTTCCGGTTCTGGTTCCAAAATAAATTTTAGAACCATCATATCAACGGTTTCGGTTACGGTTCAACAAGAACCAAAACCAAACCGACCACTAACGATTCAGTCAGGTTCTATGCGGTTCGGTCCGGTTCCAATCAGTTTCAAGTAGAACAAAAACTAAATTTGGCGAAATGAATTAGGGAGGTCAAAAATAAAAAACCGGAGGGGAAATGTAAGTCCGTTCGATTTTTTGTAAGGACTTCGAAGTTCGGGGCCCAAACATAGGAATTTTGCATTACTCAAAATGAGATTTTTTTTTGTGTAATATAGTAAGTAGGCACTAAAAGTTAAAAACTGAAATCACAAAATCACAAAATTGCACTATACCACACTGATTTTAAACCGCGCCGATTTTAAACCGTACTAAATGGTTTGGTTGTACAGTTGCTTCGTTGGTTGCAAAACAACATAGTTTGCAGTGCTGTTTTTGACGGTGCAAAATCGACAAAACTGTGCCGCATCGTTTTCTTCGAGAGGACATAATATTCAAATCATCGCCAATAAGTACAAGTTACTTTAATTATTTCAGGAAAATGTATGAGTAAACTTGAAAATACATTATATAATAGTGTAAAAATCGAAGCTGTACCACAAAAACCGACTCCAAACCGCACCAATGTCAAACCACACTACACAGTTTTGGTGTGATGCGATTTTGTTCGGTCCAAAACCAACCTCTTTTAGTGCGATTACAGTTTGGATCAAATCGCGTCAGTTTCACTCATACTACTAAGTATAGATATTATAGATAAATTATAAAAAAACAATATAATAAAATTATTAGTATTAATAAATTATAATAATAAACGGGTTGTGCTTCGATTCTGCTTCGGTCCGGTTCAGATTGGGTTTAAAATCTTGGAACCGCTTGAGACTTATATGTTGCGGTTGCGGTTCAGTTCCGGTCCGGATAATAAAATGAAAGAACCACACCCGGACCAATGATGGTCACGGTTCCAAAATCCAAACTGGAACCCAAATAATTCGCGAACGGTTCAGTTCGGTTTTTTGCGGTTCCAGTTCGGTTCCGATTCGGTTTTCGGTTTTAAATGACAGCTCTAACTAATAACTTACACAAGCTACGGAATGCACTCTTGTTCATACACAATTGGTTATAACAGTTGATATTCGTTCCATTATATAACATATTTAAAAGCGTGGATCTGAGAGTATCGTGTTGTTCTCTATTACTTGACAAAATGAATCTTTTATTTTTCAACAAAAGAACAGCGAAAACAGCAGATAAAGCGGCTACCATCGCTCTCTTTCTCATGACTAATCTTTTTTTCTTATGAAACTCGATAAGAGTATTCATCTAGTAAACATGAATACATACATTTATAACAATACATACATTTATAACAATACATACATTTATAACAATACATTTATGACAATACACAGTTATAACCATACACATTACACACACAACACAATGCAGTTATAACCATACACATTACACACACAACACAATGCAGTCCTAACCATACACATTTACACACACACAAACACATACATTTATAACAATACATACACAGGCACATACATTTATACACACACACACAAACGCATACATTTACACACATCTAGAACTACATGTATGACCACATACATTTACACACATACAAACATTTAATAATTCAGTTCAGTAATGTATTGTTTCACATTTACATACACATTTATATGTCAGAATTCCACACATACATTTACATACATATTTACACACACACGCACACACAAACACATACATTTATAACCCCCACAAATATACATACAAAACTGACGAAATACACACACACACAAAACACACACATACAAAAAATGCACACAAAAAAAATTCACAATCAGTAAGTTGCCCTAACCTTGCTTGTAGGGGAGGAAGTTGCCCAAAAAAAAACAGTAAGTTGCCCGAAAAAAATACACGGAAACAAGGAAGTTGCCCTAACCTTGCTTGTAGAGGAGGAAGACGCACAAAAAGGAGGAAGTTGGCCGAAGTAAGGAAGACGCATGGAAACGAGGAAGTTTCCTGGGTCGCTGATAACACCACCTAGAAGTCTTCCTCGCTGATAACGCCGCTTACAAGTTGCCTCAGTCATACACGGGAGAAGTTTCTCGGAGTGAGGAAGAGAGCTTTGCTTGCAGAGGAGAAGACGCACCTGAGTAATCGATCCTTGCTTGAAGAGGCTGAGTTTGTCGGAGAAAGGAGGACGATCGCGCACGGGGAATATGGGGCGGAAGGTTGCAGCTGCCGGAGTCGGCCAAGCTTCCTTCCGAAATAACCGCGAAAAACCGATGTGGGGGGGGGGGGGGATTGATTTTGAGTGCAGCGGTTTTCAAGTAATTCCAAGTCCCGCCCTAAAATTGACGAAATGAACAGCGAAATTGAAATTGGGATACCCGATTTCAATTTCTTCCCCCAATTCCAGGAAAACGAACACGCCCTTATGCAAATGCAAATGATTCAATCATGTACGAATGTGTTGTGGATCCGATCGTCAATTATCTTTTCATATTATTATTATTATATTATATGTATTAACTTGAGTCGAGAGTATTATTAGCATTGTATGAGCCTAGTCTTTGTCGTCGTTATATTTTAATATTTTAGAATATTGTTGTTTTTACATTTATGCCATTGAGGATCCTATATATAGACCCCTTGTCATATATGAAGGATTGGAAATGAAATCAATTCTATTTCCCTAAATCCTAAGAGATTTTGGAATCTCTCTCTTGAGCACGCCCGACTTAGGAAGCTGCGGTCATGACTTCGTAGTATCTCCTCCACCATCATCTTTGCCTCTGACCACTCCTCCAACAACTTCCAAGCATGCCCATAACTCTGGCATGAGTGAATGTTTTTCTAACCTGAGATTAATGCGAGCAAACACGCAGATGCAAATAGAACCATGAAGAACACAAAATGATGATATACCCACAATTCCCTAACCTGAGATGAATGCAAGCAAACACGCATATGCAAATGGAACCATAGAGAAGATGCAGAAGAATGCATGCGTGCAATTTGATGAAAACCTAACCCTTATGCAAATGATTCAATCATGTACGAATGTTTTCCGACGTCCGATTAATTAAATAAAATTAATTTAAAATTTCGCATGAATGTTATAATTGATCACAAACATTCTAAGTTAAAAAATAGGTAATAATTGCATATTAACCGAAAGTGCTAGGATTTAATACATGGGTGAATATAGCACACATTCTGAAACTAAAAGAGTCATATTAATTAAAACAAAATATCATTAAGATTAAAGATACATCCATACAATGCGGCAAATGAATCTAAAGTAAGAACTCACCAAATGACTGAATCCACTATGGGAGGATGTTGGTAGGTCTGTAAACGGTTTGGTTAGGATTGGTTTTAGGTGAAACCGAAATCGAATCAAATAGTCTCTATTTTTAGGCACCCTAAACCGAAGTTGAACCAAAATTGATCAGTTTTATTTGATTTTGACATACTAAATTACAAATACAAGCATAACCAAATTGTTTACAGGTCTAAAGTATATTCTAATGAGAAATCCTTGTGTAGTTTCATATACCTAATTCACCCTTTTTCATCTTAATCATTCATTTATCATACTTAACTTTTTGTGTTCTTCACTCGTGTGCTACTCATCACATTAATCACTTAGGTTATCCATTATCATTCATAACATAATAATTTGAATAACTTTTACTGTACTTGACAAAATGTTTTAATTGTATTAGATTAATTATCCAATAACTGGTTTATTTATGCTGATTTATTTAACATTAAGTCAACCATTTTTTATTAATTTAACTGTGTTGAACCTATTGATTAATATTTACTTTATATTTTTTAATCACAACCAAGTACAATCACAAAAGCATAAAATTAATGAGACAACAATAAAACTATCAAGATAAGATATATATGGTACTCAAACCTCATTGAATCTTACTCATCTTCTAGGTAGACTAACACACTCAACACACCACTTTCACGGATCACGGGATCAGTCACGGATTCTCGTGAAGAAGACTCACGAGTCAAGACAGATGCGAGTTGCAAAACATTTGAAGCATGGTTCATCGGTTTGGTTTCATCGGTTTACCGTCGGTGTAAATCGAATCCAAGCCTAACCAGTTCGGTTTTTAGCGCCCCCAAAACCGAACCGATCGGTTCGGTCCAAAATTCGGTCCGGGCCGGTTCGATTGGTTTCGGTTTTTTATGTACATCCCCAAATGTTGGAGGTCAGGTAGGTTGTTAGCGGCTAGAACATGCGGTGGCGGAGGGTTGGAAGGTCTCCAACGGCTATGAAGAATGTTGGAAGGGAAGAAGGGGCCATTGCAGGACTTTTGGGGGTTTTGTGTGGCTGTTGGAGGCTCTGACGAGGTCGCCATAAGTGGTTGAGGGCGGACGCGAGAGGATGGGCGGAGTAGGGAGGTCCGACGGTTGGTTGGAGAGGCTGTGGTTATTGAGGTTGCCATAAGTTTGTTTAATTTAATTTAAGTATTTTATTTCCCTTTTGTTTTGATTATTTTGTTTAATTTAATTTAATTTTTATAATTATTTCTATTTAGAGTATAATGGATGATACTATTAT
This sequence comes from Platanthera guangdongensis, assembly GCA_039583875.1. Classification (NCBI taxonomy): domain Eukaryota; kingdom Viridiplantae; phylum Streptophyta; class Magnoliopsida; order Asparagales; family Orchidaceae; genus Platanthera; species Platanthera guangdongensis. The sequence goes on from CM077166.1 coordinate 112,837,550, forward strand.
TTTGATGATGTCATACTAACAATGTTTATTCTTATAGTATATAGTATAAATCTTGTTGTATAAATAATACACGAAAATATATTCCTCTTGTTTTTCTTTAGTTCATTTGAAATATTCTCTTCCTACATTAATTTTGTTCTCCCTGCAAGTGCTTGATTAGAGTCACTTGACACATGACAAACGTACATGTGACGAACACAATGCCCTAACTCAAGATGAATGCGAGTAAACATGCAGATGATTCAATTATGTATGTTTGTAATTTGATGAATATGTCGTCACAACATAAACCCTAACCCTTATGCAATTGCAAATGATTCAATCATGTACACATGTTTCCCGACGTTCGATTAATTAAATAAAACTAATTTAAAATCTCACATGAGTGTTATAGTTGATCACCAACGTTCCAAGTTAAGATAATAGGTACTAAATACATATTAACAGAAAGTGCTAGAATTTAACGCATGGGCGAATAGAGCACACGTTCTGAAAATAAAAGAGTCATATTAATTAAAACAAATATCATTAAGATTAATGATACATCCATACAATGCGGCAAATGAAACTAAAGTAATAACTCACCAAATGACTTATCCATCGCGGGGGGATATTGGAGGCTAGGTGGGTTGTGGGCGGCTAGAACATGCGATGGTAGAGGCTTGGAAGGTCTCTGGAGGCTACAAAGGATGCTGGAAGGGAAGGAAGGTACACTACAGGATCTCCAGCAGTTTTATGTGGCTGTTGGAGGCTCCAACATGGTCACCATACGTGGTTGAGGGCGGAGGGGAGAGGATGGCTGGACTAGAGAGGGTAGATAAATGGATAAATAGGTTGGGCCGAGGGAGGGAGGTGGCAGTTAGGTTGGGCAAGGCCATAGAGGGGTTTCGGTGGGATGATTTACATGGTTGTTGGAGGCCCGACGAGGTCGCCATAAGTGGTTGAGGGCTGAGGAGAGAGGTTGGGTGGATTGGAGAGGGACGATGGATGGCTGGAGAGGTGGGAGGAGGGAGGGAGATGGCAGTCATGTTGGGCGTTGTCGTAAGGGAGTTCCAGTGGCGTGCATGAGGCACCCGTGGGTGGAGGCACAAGTGGTTGGGAAGAGTTAAACGACAAGTTGAAGGGAAATTGTCGAGCTATAGCTGGGAATGTGTGGAAGAAGGTTGTGGGATCTATCGGTGGCGACGTGGCTCCCGGTTTCAGCACTGGGGTGGGGAAGGGACGACAACCCACGACGTTGACACCACCGGTCTCATCTTCACGCCAAGAGGACCGAGCTGCTTTATAAGTGTATCCGACGACCCTGATCGTCTTGATGTATAACTTGACCTAATTCTCAAAATAAAGCTTAACAAGAAAATACAGAAATATAGGAATAATGGAGCTCGTTGCAATCATGAACTTCGATCATCTGTCCGACGATCCAAAAATATTAATTATGAAAAGTCGCAAATGTGGTGCGATCATTTCCCCATCATTCTTCCCGTTTCAGAAACATTGAATGAAGACTGTCATGCTCTCGCTGCAGATCAAACAAGAATGGAAATATTTGCATGGACTTTGATCAATCTTGTAGTTCTTGGAAGGTGTAGTGTCCGCTAAAGTCGTCAAAGGCTGAAATTGTCGTAGGTTCACTAGCAAAGTAATCCACTATAGAAGTGGAGGGTAAAGATACAGTGAGGTGAAGGGTGAAGCTAGGAGGAAGGTGCGGTTGAGACTTAGTGGAGTGTCAAGCTGTAGGTTTCAGTACCAAGATGGTTCCTCATTTAGAATCAAATCCTTTACATAAGATATACGATAAATATCCATATTCCTAGTGTTCTCATGCTCTTAAAATTTTGACTCAATCTCTCTTATGACGGTGTATGCCACATTTGCTATTTCCTATGATTACTTGTGCAAGCTTTAAAAGTTTCATTATTTAATAGAGTATTATATGCAAATCATGCAATAAATGCAAATGATAAATGACTAACCTATTAGACTCACTAGGATTAGATTCTACAGGGTGGTGGGCGTCCTTATGAATGTGTGGTTTATTTGCAGGTTCTTTAGGTGGGGGTATAAAAGCACTCGTCGAATGTGTAACGAACACCCAAACAACTACATATGGTATCAGTACTAAAACATGAGTTCATGACATGCTGTTGTTTTACAGGGGATGTGATTTGTCTGGAGGCTCATCTAGCGGTAAATATGAAAATTCCTCTCAAATGCGACGATCTTCCGAAAAAATGTCTAAGACATTGATACACTGGTGCAATTATGGGTTGTGTCGAATATGTCCAAAAGGGTAAAACTCATCAGATGTATATGAAAATTTGTTGTGAATGCGACAATCACTCAAATGTATATCCACGATATCCACAGTGGGGCAAATGCAAGGGTAGGAGAAGAACACATCACTATAGGATCGTTGGGTCTCCCATACTTACCCTCTTTCAGGGACATATGGTATGAGCTAAACTCAAATGACAACTGGCCAGACTATGTACCTCACTGGGGTGAGATAACTCTATATCAGACATCCTGTGTTTCGTGTTCAGGAGGACAAGAGTAGGCATGGTGGTAGTCATGAACCCTAAAGTACTCATACTGGGATGGTCAGGGCGCTTATCTTCTCAACTAACTCTAGTTGGTCTGCAGGACTGCTCGTAAAGAAGGGCGAGCAGAAATTTTTTGCTCGATTGAATCTAAACGATGATCGCTTCATGTACTACCAATTCGTATTAGAGGGAGGTTTATCTCTAATAGGTAACATCTTGATAAACCAAGATGCTATTCCTTGAGAATATTAAGTAAGACACCACTTAACCATTAACCCCTATCAGAGTAAAGCATATGCATCTACATTGACACCATAAATGTGCAATTTTGATAAGTTTGTACTTTGGAAGTCTAAAATTATATTATATATGAACTCTATTGATGAATATATTTTTTAGTCATTTATTATAAATCCTTTTATCCTCACCAAGATATATAACACTACTGGAAGAAAAATATCCAAACCCAAGTCAAAGTGAAGTGAATGTGATAAAAGAGCATGATCATGTGATGCTCAAGCCATAAAATATTCTTGTCCCCACTATGTCTGATGAAATCTATTAATGACTGGTAGAATTGTCTACAAAGGAAATCAGAGAATTTTTTATGAGGATTGTAGAAGGAAATGTTGATGAGAGAAATAATAAGAGATCCCTCTTCATCACAGTGAAAACTTCAAGAATATCTTAATGAAACTGTCTCTGAAATGCATCAGAGATTCAATTTAATTGTTATTGAGCACAGAGGACTGGTCAAAGATATCTCCACCACTGAGATAAATGACACGTTGATTGTTGAAATCAGTAACCCGGTTCCACCTATAGTTCGGACTTGAAGTTGCAGCACACATCTACTCTTCTTGGACCACCCTCTCGACGTGAGTCACAGGACCAAAAACAAACCGAGGGTCTCAGCTCGGAGGTCCCACCTCTTACCTGGAAGAATCTGATGTTCTCCCCCTCCATAGCCAATGCTGAGCTAGGTGCCTCTGAGTAAGAAGATGGAAAGGTTCAACAACCTCTTCAAGGCACCTTATTGGTCTATTTATAGGCCTCTGAGTTTGATCTGCTAATAACCATACTGAACCGACCTGAAATTACCAAAACACCCTGTGTTGGGTCTGCCAATAGCCAAACTCCACTGTTCTGAAGGACTATATGCAGACCACCAATGACAAAAGGGTAAAAATACCTGGGGTAGAAGAGTAAAATCCCCCTTAAGGGTAAGAAGGTAAAAACACCTCTTTCTTATATGACGAGTGGGGAAATGACCGGCAGGCGAGACAAGCTTACCTGCTCGTCTCGCAGGTCTCCTGCCTTATGAGAGCCATCTCGCCCTCAAGGGCCAGCCCGCGTCGCGAGAGACATCTCGCCTACCCAGCCGAGCCCCGTCTCGCCTCCGGCGAGTGGACCGCATGGTCCCACTCGCCTCTTCAGTTCCTCTCGTCACCTTCTACACTCTGCTACTTGAGCCGCCTCCCGCGAGCACAAGGTTGTACACAATCCCCGCTCTTTTCGAGGTTGCCCCAAGCTCGGAAAGAAAGTCCAACCGAAGTTCGCGCTGTTGGGGTTCATTTATGAGAATCTTTGGCGGACCCTTCCCCTGGAGCCTATAAATATGAGACCCCATCTCATCATGGAGTGCCCCCTCTTTTGTTTCCTCCTCTTCTACCGTCAGCATGTCCCATAACCAGAGTTTCCGTGAGCGTCTCGCGATGGTCCGGAAGCAAAACAAGGCCAATGGGGATGCCCTGGCCCCAGCTCTGGTCCGCACCCCTGCCTCTGCACCTTCATCATCTCGCCTGAAGAAGGCAAAAACCACCGACCCTCCATTCTCGGCCGACGCGACTACTTTGACACCCTCGGGAGCCGATGCGCTTCCTCCCGCACCCTCTGGAGAGAGACATGTGATTCTCGACTCCTCTCGCCTCTGTCCTTTCCCTCTTCTTTTATCATCTCGCTTATTGACCATGTTCTTTCAGGGAGACCTCACCAATCCCCACATGCCTGTGAATCCCCCTGATGCCACCGACAAACAATACCAAGACTCCGACTCGCCTCAGCATTCCTCGCCCCCAACCTCTCGCGGCTTGTGGGGAACCCTCGCATCCCTAGTAAATAAACTATCCTCGTCCTTTCACCGGCACATCTCGCGGCCTCCAAACTTTCTTGCGAGACCATCATATATTCTGACCTCCAACCTTTCTTGTGAAGGTATCCAGATCGACTCGGCCGCCGAAGACTTCTCCGGGCCGCCCGCCCTCCCTCTCGCCTCTTCCTCACCCAGATGAGATTGAAGACTATCTGGGCGATCCTACGGATCCGCTGGAGATGAAACAGAGGACAGCTGGGATGCTTCGGAAATATACACACATCATCCGCGAGATGGAACGGGAGAAGCAAGCCTCCGACCGGCGCATTGACTGGCTGGAAATTGAGTGCGCCCGCCTCTCCTCCGAGATCGACGCTGGGGTTGAAATAGACGAGGCCGACCCCCAGGCCATCATTAGCGAGATCCATGCGCGGGGTCTCGCGGTGGTTGCTGGAAATGACACAAGAATTGAGGACCCTCCACGCCGTCCATGCTTATTTAATCGTCTTGTAATTTTTTGTTTATGGCTTTTCCCAATCCACCGTCTCGCCTTTGTAATCATAAATTATTTTAAGCTGTGACCATGATGCCCGCGTCGCGCGGAACGAAATAATTACTGATGATATTCTATTAACCTTCTTTGCGCCGTGCTGTTTATTATAGCTGCATTAATTGCTACTTTTTCCTTTCTATTTCGGCTCATTGGAAAAGTCGCCGCGGAACGCCGCGCTTCGAGGTCAGGAGAGAGAGGGAAAACGAACCGTCGGGTTGCCCCTTCGACTTCCTCATTCTTATTTTCCCGCCCATTTTTTTCCTCTCCATCCGCTATAAATACCCCCCCTCTCCCCGGATCTAGATTTTTTACGCCTGTGCTGTCGCTCCTTGCTACTTCTGAGATCCAGAGTTCTCGCCTGCTTCCCCTCGCCTGCCTCTTCTCGCGTCTCACTTTCGCCACTCTTTTCTACCCCCTTCTGCTTCTGCCGTCCCGCTCGCCATGGGAAAGAAAAAAGTTGAAGAGGGCGAGGGTCGCAGCTGCTGCAGCAAGCGATTCGTGGACCATGACTTTCCCCCCGGCAAATCTCGGACGAGGATTATACCCGCTTCACCAGCGAGTTCCTGGTGGAGGGATATGAGTCTCGCCCGCCAAAGGAGGGCGAGTCGATTAATACCTTCTACTCCGGCGAACTCGCCTTCCCCGTCTCGCACTTCGAGGCGGGGCTAAGACTCCCCCTCTGGACAGAGGTAAAACAAGTTCTGAAGTATTTTGGGGCCGTCCCCGCGCAGCTCAACCCTAACGCCATCTCGGTGTTAGTTGCATTCGCCTGCTATATGTGCCGCGAGCGCATCAAATTCAGCCTCAACGTCTTCCGCAAGTTGTTCGTTTACCACGCCAACCATGATGGGGTTTCGTACTTCACTGGGCAGGGGGTGAAGTTATGCGAGACCCCAGCAAAAATCATCACTGGCTCACTCGCTTCATTTTTATTCGCGGAAATCTGGGAGGCGTTCCGCTCGCCCCCGTGTCGCCCGCTGAAATTTACTACGCGGCTCCCAAGGTTGGAGGCGCGGACAAAGATCTCTGTACAACCCCGTATTCGCGAAGAGTGGACCCTAAATGAGGCGTGCTTAGTTTTTAAGCTTTTTGAGTATTTTGAACTCTCGGTGGCCAATTTTGGCTCTAGCCTGAAAATATACTATTAGGGGGAGGAGAAATCGGCCTCCCCCAGCGGCCCCTTAGTTGGAGTGTGAGAGCGGCAGGTTGGTAGGCACCCGCCCGGGCCAATTGGGTGTGGAGGCGGGATCAGCAGGCCCTCCCCCTCCCCTTTTTCCCCTCAGGCCGGCGAGACCAGCCCTGAGCCCGGCGGGTAGGCCGGGCGAGACCGGCCCTTGGGCCGGGTCTCGCCGAGCCCGGCGGGTAGGCCGGGCGAGACCGGCCCTCGGGCCGGGTCTCGCCCCGCCCCGCGGGCAGCCAGGCGAGACCGACCCCCAGGCCGGGTCTCGCCGAGCCCGGCGGGTAGGCCGGGCGAGACCGGCCCTCGGGCCGGGTCTCGCCCCGCCTCGCGGGCAGCCAGGCGAGACCGGCCCCCAGGCCGGGTCTCGCCGAGACCGGCGGGTAGGCCGGGCGAGACCGGCCCTCGGGCCGGGTCTCGCCCCGCCCCGCGGGCAACCAGGCGAGACCGGCCCCCATGCCGGGTCTCGCCGAGCCCGGCGGGTAGGCCGGGCGAGACCGGCCCTCGGGCCTGGTCTCGCCCCGCCCCGCTGGCAGCCAGGCGAGACCGACCCCCAGGCCGGGTCTCGCCGAGCCCGGCGGGTTGGCCGGGCGAGACCGGCCCTCGGGCCGGGTCTCGCCCCGCCCCGCGGGCAGCAAGGCGAGACCGGCCCACCAGGCTGGGTCTCGCCCAGCCCGGCGGGTAGGCCGGGCGAGACCGGCCCCCAGGCCGGGTCTCGCCCCATACCGCGGGCAGCCAGGCAAGACCGGCCCCCAGGCCGGGTCTCGCCCAGCCCGGCGGTTAGGCCGGGCGAAACCGGCCCCCAGGCTGGGTCTCGCCCCGTCCCGCAGGGTGGGTCCCCTATTTGCTTGGGGTGACGCGTTTTTCCTTCTCTACCCCCCGGCGTGTCGGTTTCCTATTGGCCCGAGGCCTTTTGGCCGTAGGGGTATTTTGGTCATTTTTGGCACATGTGATTTGGAAAACTATAAATAGACCCCCTTGGGTGCCTTGGAGAGGATCCTTTTTTCTGAGTTTCCTCCTCCCTTAGCTTCTTCTAGGTAGAGTTGAGAGAGCTCTTCAAGGCACCCTAGCTCGAGCATTGGCTAGGTGGTGGAGACCAGCCCCGATCAGGGCGTCGCAAAAGTGCCCGTCGCCGCACCCGCCCGGACCTCTATCGACCCTGAATGTCGTATTTTATATCTGTGAGAGTATATGTGTATATATATATATATAAGTATAAATATATATATATATATATACATATATCTGTTATATTATATAAATTATATAAAACATATATATATATATACAGGCAACCGTTCAGTCTTACCCTAAGCCCGGTTCAGCGGAGCAGTGCAGAGCAGCGACGGCCACGATTCTTCCTCCGGCGAGCGCCATCCGCCATTTCCGGCCCGAAAACGAGCGGGATTCAAGCTCGTCCACTCCCTGCGTGCCGTTCCCCAACGGCGTTGGCCACCACGTTGGTTACAACCGCAGAACGCGATCTCACTCCCGGCGGTTCTACACCACGACGCTACCGCCATGGCCGGGTACCCGAGTTTCTTCTTCACTGATTGTAAACCCTATAAAAGGGGTATGTTTTATATTTTGGCGTTTTGTTGAAGAATATGTGAGTTGAACTTTGTTGTTTGAGTTTTTCCGATTAACGATTGTTGCGTGCGATTCCCTGTACGGGTTGTTGATGAATATTCTGAGAATGATGTTTGCGTTTTGATGCCTGTAATAGAGTATTGCTTGAATTTGCCTCCGTTTGCGTTTGCGAGTGCTGGTGCCTGTAAATGTCAGTCACTTTAGATTTCTCAGTGCTAGTTGGTAGATGATCTTCTTCCTGTTGCCTGTTGGAGAAGATGAATAGTGCTAATCTGTAGTTCCTGTCGTCCAGTCAGATAATTGCTGTGAGAAGGGTTACTGTTGAAAGGTGTAATGCTATGGAAAGTAATAGGAGAACCTGCTGCTGCTGTTTCCGTGAAAACTCCCGGAGGATGAACCTGCTGCTGCTGTAATGCTGTGGAAAGTATTCATTTAACTTATTATTTGTTGATGGTTTTCTTGAGAGGAGTTTTGCAATTGTGGAATTGTCCTTTGTAGAATCCGAAATAGCAAAGATATTAGAGTAGATCTTAGTGTTTGAGATTTCGTGGGACCACCGGAGTGTTGAGATTTCGTGGATCCACTTTGAGTGTGAGAGCGAGTGAAATTTAGGTTGTTTCGTTTGTGGCTTCCTTATTTCGTTGAGTGATTCCGTGGAACCACCTCGTGTGAGGGAGTGTTAATTTCCTTGGTGCCCGTGTGCGAAAGCGGCCGACCTCGGAGTGGAATTCGAAGGTGACGAGGAACTCCTCGCGTGATCGCCATCGACTTCGGATACGGAAAGACGACTCTTTCCGTGGGTAACTTGCTTCTATCCCTTTCTTTGCGTGTGTCTTCATTTTCTCTTAGGATTTATTAGACTCATTGATGGGTTTTCGTCAAATTTTGTCAGCAAACGCTACGTTGAGAACTCCAAACGGGGACGTATTTGGAGTTCACGATTTCCGTTTTGGCTGCAACTAAGGGAACGAAACGAAGTTGCGAGTTTCCTTCCCTGGATTTAAATTGAACCATCTATTTAAGAAAATCTTTTCTTTTAAAGCAAAATAGCATTTCTCGTGTTTGATAAAAGTTGTTTAAGATTCATAAAATTCGTGCAACCTCCGCTTCAAGTATTTGCTAAAATTACCTTTCGTTGCATACAAGTAGGGTTTCCTAGAAATAGCCGACAGGTGCGTAAACCATACGCACCGTCCTGCATCAATTTGGTATCAAAGCGAGGTTCCAAAAATTTTCTAAGTTTTGGGATCCGCCCTGTGTAGAATAAGAACCCACATAGCTTTTAAATATATTTTCGAAAAAATTAAAAAAAAAGAGATTTTTTTTTTATCATCATTGCGTTTATTTACTACTTGCATGCATTTGCGTAGTGGTAGGTTAGTGAGTATGAGTTCACAACACCACCATTCACCACCTGAACACCTTCATGAGGTAAACCCGGAGATGCGTCGAGTTGAACATGGTGAACCGAGTCGAGGGATCGAAGGGGATGAACCACCCCCGTGGTTTGTACCTTTTGCCCACCAAATGGCAACGATAACTGAAAGTGTTCACCAAATGAGAGAAGGGCTAGCCAATCTTAGTGTTAGGGTGAATAGCTTAGAAGTACCACCTCGAGCGTCAATGCCACCTTTAGCTAGAGATGAGCATTCAGTGCGACCCCATTATGAGGCTCCCCCACCTTATGGAGAGAGGTCTGCACTTAGGAGAAACCCTCTTTTCGAGGAGGAGATTAGAAATCCCATAGATAGATATGAGTCTGAGTATAATCAGGGCAGGAATTTCCAGAGAAATTTTCCTGAAACCCCACGTGAGCCTTTCCTAGGTACGCGAGATCATTATCAGGAGAGACCCTATAATGACGTAGCTAGAGAAGAACGTCCACGAGACCATCGTAGGCCTATACCGGCCATGCATCGTGATGATCGACCGAGAGATTGGTATCGACCACCACCCCCACGGCGTCGAGACCATCGTGATCCTTACGACGATGAGTACGACTATCCTCCCCGGGATAGGCGACCGGATCTTACACGTGTAGTAAAGTTAGAGCCGCCACTTTATGATGGATCTATGGATCCCAAGGTCTTTTCAGACTGGGTTATAGACATAGAGACCTACTTTGATTGGTATCGTATGACGGAAGATCAGAAGGTTCAGTTTGCCAAGATGAGGTTATCTGGGCGAGCGAAAATCTTTTGGATAGGTGAGGAACGTATTATAGAGAGGAATGGACGCCCTCCCATTACCCACTGGGCCCACATTAAAGCCATATTGGAGGAGCAGTACATTCCCCAGCACTACCAGACCCGTCTACGAGACGAGCTGACGTCTCTACGTCAAGGGTCCAAATCAGTTTCTGATTATTTAGCTGAGATGAAAGATCTTATGATTAGGTGCAACGTAGTCGAACACCCACGAGATACATTATCTAAATTTAAGTGTGGACTGCGATCTGAGATTCGCGATGAGTTGATTCAATATGGTCACTATTCCTTCGCTGAGACTGTATCTATCGCCATCGATATAGAGGAGCATCAGAAGAGAACCTCCCGGTTCAAACCTCAAAACAAAACAAACACTCCTTATAAGAAAGATGAATGGAAAGGTAAGGAGAGTGCCTCCAAGCCCACCTCGACCTTTACGAGAGATCCTAAAGGAAAAGCCCCCATGGGAACAGTGACCCATTCACAGATCCGATGTTATGAGTGCCAGCAGATGAGCCATATATCTAGGGATTGTCCTAAGAGAAGAGGCACACTAGTTATTCATGAGGTGACTGAGGAGGATGAGCCTATAGAAGAAGTTGGAGTCGAGAGGGACTCACACATTTTGAATGATGAAGTGTACGGTACGCCTAGTGATGAGGAGATAGATCCCGGCGTCCTTGTGGTGAGATGTATGTTATCTACACCAAAGGAATCAGCCGATTATTGGCGGACGAACATCTTCCAAGCCTACTTCAAGGCAGGGGAGAAAGTGTGTCGTTTAGTAATAGATAGCGGGAGTTGTATGAATGTGATAGCTGAGACAGCGTTAGCCCGCATGGGACTCACTGCTGAGCCACACCCTTCCCCATTCCAGGTAGCTTGGGTCACCAAGACTACCTTATCTGTGACTAGGAGATGTTTAGTGCCCATCACTATCGGTCTGTATACCGATAAGATTTGGTGTGATGTTATGCCTATGGATGTGTGCCACGTATTACTAGGGAGACCTTGGTTGTATGACCGAGATGTACTCATACATGGCAGGTCCAACACGTGCTCCTTTCTCCTAGACGGAAAGAGAGTAGTGTTGAACCCGGTGCGACCCACGACACCAACATCCCGCACGAATAGTAGTGCGAAAGAATCTCTTCCTCCCACTGAAAGGAAGAAGACTCTTAGCATTATACGAGGCACTGATTTCCATCGAGAGAGCTTCGATGGTGGATTTATTTATGCCTTAGTAGTTCTACAGGCATCCGACGTACTAGAGAGGTACGAGTCTATTCCTATACCTGCTAGGAAACTCTTAGAGGAGTTCCAGGACATACACCCTGATGAGCTTCCGGCTGAATTACCTCCCATGAGATGTATTCAGCATGCGATAGATCTCGTTCCTGGAGCTTCCCTCCCACACTTACCGCATTACCGATTGAATCCTGCCGCCCATGAGGAGCTGCAGAAGCAGATCAGAGAGTTACTTGATAGAGGCTTTATCCGTCATAGCCTTAGTCCATGTGCGGTGCCTGCCCTCCTTACCCCAAAAAAGGATGGTACTTGGCGTATGTGCGTTGACAGTCGTGCTGTCAACAAGATTACTGTGAAATACCGGTTCCCAATACCTCGACTGGATGACATGTTGGACATGTTGACTGGAGCCACGATCTTTTCTAAGATCGACCTTCGTAGTGGTTATCACCAGATTCGCATTCACGAAGGAGACGAGTGGAAGACTGCCTTCAAATCGAAGGATGGCCTTTATGAGTGGCTTGTGATGCCCTTTGGGTTATCCAATGCCCCTAGTACTTTCGCTCGGATGATGACCCAGGTCTTTAGACCCTATATTGGGAAGTTCGTAGTGGTTTATTTCGACGACATTTTGATATATAGTCGGACTGAGGATGATCACTTGACTCACCTACATATTATTTTCAAGCTCCTGCGAGCCGAACGACTGTATATCAACTTGAAGAAGTGTGTTTTTATGGCCGAGTCCGTCATCTTTCTTGGATATATAGTGAGCTCCGCTGGCATCACTATGGATCCCGAGAAAGTTCGAGCGATTCGTGAGTGGCCCACACCTCAGAACATTCACGATGTCCGTAGCTTTCATGGACTAGCCACATTTTATCGTCGATTCATTAAGAACTTCAGTACGATAATGGCACCCATTACTGAATGTACGAAGAAGGGAAGTTTTCAGTGGACATCATCGGCAGCTAGAGCCTTTGAGATTATCAAGGATAAGATGTCCACTGCACCTGTTTTGAGACTCCCTGATTTCAGTCAGGTATTCGAGGTATCTTGTGATGCCTCAGGAGTTGGAATAGGAGGTGTACTTAGTCAAGAGGGTCACCCCGTGGGGTTTTTCAGTGAAAAGCTCTCAGGCCCGAAGCTGAATTATTCCAACTATGAGCGCGAGTTCTATGCGATTGTGCAGACGTTACGTCATTGGAGGCACTATTTGTTGCCTAAGGAGTTTGTCCTCCACGCTGATCATCAGGCGTTACGTTATATCAATTCGCAACAGAAGTTGAACCCTCGACAGGCTAAGTGGGTATCTTATTTGCAAGAATACACCTTCGTTCTCAAACACTGTAAGGGAACGGAGAATAGGGTTGCCGACGCCCTTAGTCGAGTCACCCTTGTATTATCACAGATGCGTACTCAGGTGATAGGATTTGAACGTGTCAAGGATGATTATTCTAGTTGTCCTGATTTTAGCGGTATCTATGATGCGATACGTTCAGATCCTCGTCACGATGAGACTGATTATCTGATTCGAGACGGATATTTGTTTCGTGGGACCCGTCTGTGTATTCCCCGTACCTCGTTGCAAAATTTTATTGTATGGGAATTACATGGCAGAGGCTTAGGTGGACACTTTGGACGCGATAAGACGATAGCCTTAGTAGAAGAGCGCTTCTATTGGCCCGGGATGAAGCGGATTATCGCTCAGATTGTCAGTAGCTGCCGCACTTGTCAGGTAGCGAAGGGCAATAAACAACCCGCTGGATTATATACACCTTTACCGGTCCCCAGTATTCCTTGGGACGATGTTAGCATGGATTTTGTGCTTGGGTTGCCGCGCACTTTTAGGAAACACGATTCCATACTTGTCGTGGTTGATCGGTTCTCTAAAATGGCGTACTTCATCCCCTGTAACAAAACCGATGACGCCTCTCACATAACCCGTATTTATTATAAAGAGGTTGTCGCACACCGAGGAATACCCAAGACTATCGTTACTGATCGAGACGTTAAGTTCACCAGCTATTTTTGGAAGTCACTCTGGAAACTTTTAGGTACTAAACTTCTATTTTCGACCGCTTATCATCCGCAGACCGACGGTCAAACTGAAGTTGTGAATAGAAGTTTAGGAAATTTATTGCGCTGTTTGGTAGGAGATCACCAGGGAAATTGGGATCTTATTCTTCCACACGCCCAGTTAGCGTACAATAATTCGAAGAATAGATCCACAGGTTTATCACCTAATGAGGTTGTTCATGGTCACACTGCACGAGTGCCATTAGATTTAGCACCACTACCACACACCTTTAGGACTAGCCAGTTTGCACACGAATATGCATTGCATCTGCATGATTTGCATAAAGAAATTGAGCGGAAGTTGCATAGTACTTATGATCTTTACGCAATTCAAGCAAACAAGCACAATAGAGCTACTAGTTTTAAAGAGGATGACTTAGTGATGGTTCGGCTAAATCCAGAACGGTTACCATCGGGAACCGTAAAGAAGCTAGCTGACCGTAGAACTGGACCCTTTAGAGTGGTGAAACGGATTGGGCAGAATGCGTATGAACTTGAAATGCCTTCCGTTTGGGGAGCAAATCCTGTTTTTAACGTAGCCGATCTGACTTTATTTCACGATTACCCGCATGAGTCTGTAGATTTTCCATTGTCTTCTCCTCCAATTGATTCTTCTGGGTTGGTGAGTGAGAGTGAGGAGCCACATTCAGGACATACCGATACTCATTTCGCTACTGACACGCCCACTGCAGTTTCTCCCATTTTCACTGACAGCTTACAGGTGGAGCAAGAGATACCAGATGAGTCTACTATACCAGTTCCCAGAGCTACTGATCGACTTCCGCGACAGATTTTAGTTCCCGAGCAGATATTGGATGACGTGACAGTGACCACTACTGATGGTGGTTTTCAGAGATATTTGGTTCGTTGGCATGGCAGACCAGAAACCGAGACCAGCTGGGTCTTGGCCGAGGAGTTACAGCGCATGGATGCTGATCTTCTACAACACTACCGCTCGGAGCACTCACCAGAGATGAGTGATTTCGAGAGGGGGAGAGTTGGTGGAGACCATCCCCGATCAGGGCGTCGCAAAAGTGCCCGTCGCCGCACCCGCCCGGACCTCTATCGACCCTGAATGTCGTATTTTATATCTGTGAGAGTATATGTGTATATATATATATAAGTATAAATATATATATATATATATATATACATATATCTGTTATATTATATAAATTATATAAAACATATATATATATACAGGCAACCGTTCAGTCTTACCCTAAGCCCGGTTCAGCGGAGCAGTGCAGAGCAGCGGCGGCCACGATTCTTCCTCCGGCGAGCGCCATCCGCCATTTCCGGCCCGAAAACGAGCGGGATTCAAGCTCGTCCACTCCCTGCGTGCCGTTCCCCAACGACGTTGGCCACCACGTTGGTTACAACCGCAGAACGCGATCTCACTCCCGGCGGTTCTACACCACAACGCTACCGTCATGGCCGGGTACCCGAGTTTCTTCTTCACTGATTGTAAACCCTATAAAAGGGGTATGTTTTATATTTTGGCGTTTTGTTGAAGAATATGTGAGTTGAACTTTGTTGTTTGAGTTTTTCCGATTAACGATTGTTGCGTGCGATTCCCTGTACGGGTTGTTGATGAATATTCTGAGAATGATGTTTGCGTTTTGATGCCTGTAATAGAGTATTGCTTGAATTTGCCTCCGTTTGCGTTTGCGAGTGCTGGTGCCTGTAAATGTCAGTCACTTTAGATTTCTCAGTGCTAGTTGGTAGATGATCTTCTTCCTGTTGCCTGTTGGAGAAGATGAATAGTGCTAATCTGTAGTTCCTGTCGTCCAGTCAGATAATTGCTGTGAGAAGGGTTACTGTTGAAAGGTGTAATGCTGTGGAAAGTAATAGGAGAACCTGCTGCTGCTGTTTCCGTGAAAACTCCCGGAGGATGAACCTGCTGCTGTTGTAATGCTGTGGAAAGTATTCATTTAACTTATTATTTGTTGATGGTTTTCTTGAGAGGAGTTTTGCAATTGTGGAATTGTCCTTTGTAGAATCCGAAATAGCAAAGATATTAGAGTAGATCTTAGTGTTTGAGATTTCGTGGGACCACCGGAGTGTTGAGATTTCGTGGATCCACTTTGAGTGTGAGAGCGAGTGAAATTTAGGTTGTTTCGTTTGTGGCTTCCTTATTTCGTTGAGTGATTCCGTGGAACCACCTCGTGTGAGGGAGTGTTAATTTCCTTGGTGCCCGTGTGCGAAAGCGGCCGACCTCGGAGTGGAATTCGAAGGTGACGAGGAACTCCTCGCGTGATCGCCATCGATTTCGGATACGGAAAGACGACTCTTTCCGTGGGTAACTTGCTTCTATCCCTTTCTTTGCGTGTGTCTTCATTTTCTCTTAGGATTTATTAGACTCATTGATGGGTTTTCGTCAAATTTTGTCAGCAAACGCTACGTTGAGAACTCCAAACGGGGACGTATTTGGAGTTCACGATTTCCGTTTTGGCTGCAACTAAGGGAACGGAACGAAGTTGCGAGTTTCCTTCCCTGGATTTAAATTGAACCATCTATTTAAGAAAATCTTTTCTTTTAAAGCAAAATAGCATTTCTCGTGTTTGATAAAAGTTGTTTAAGATTCATAAAATTCGTGCAACCTCCGCTTCAAGTATTTGCTAAAATTACCTTTCGTTGCATACAAGTAGGGTTTCCTAGAAATAGCCGACAGGTGCGTAAACCCTACGCACCGTCCTGCATCACTAGGGAGGGGAAGTGCTCAGGTAGCCTTCCGGGTGTGAGGTGGGACCTCCGCGCTAGAGCCGAGGGTCTGTTCCTAGCTTCTTGATCCTTTGGTCCGTGACGTTCTCTTGGGTGTAGTAGGTGCGAGGTCACCCCTTTCTAGGGACCCCGAACTCCACAGAGACCAAGTTTTTGGTTTCAACATTTTGGTGCGGTTAACGTGGAGAGTGACCAGCACAGAAGATCTCGAGAGAGTGTCATGACGGGAGGTCCGGGAGGTAGTGATGATCTCGACGAGCTTCCCAACTCAGGACCCTTTGTGCGGAGGCAAGAGTTCATGGCCTCCATCCAGGGTATCATGGAGATGCTGCGAAGCATTGCTCCTCAGGGTGACAGCTCCACCCCGACCCCCCAGGAGCTAGCTCCCCCCTTTGACGAGTCGACTCCCAGGGGTCTAGGCGAGATGACCCCAGCGGGGGGAGAAGGAAGTGCACCAGGAAGAACGCCAGGGAAGGAGAGGATGGGAGATGGGGTCGAGTGAGACCTCACCGACCGGGAGTTGTTCTCTAGCCCGGCGAGTGCCAACCTCCCAGGCGAGCAGGTTGCGCGAGTGGAGGTGGCGAGACCACCCCTTAGGGGGTCACCCTTCAGCGAGCTGATCATCTCAGCTCCCGTTCCCGAGGGGTTCAGATAGCCAGACATGACCTACTATACGGGGAAGGATGACCCCGTCCAGCATCTGCAGTGGTTCGAGGATGCCGTCTCCATCAGGCCGATGACGGATGCCTTCAAGTGTCGTCTCTTTGCGATCACACTGAAGGAGAAGACAAGGGACTGGTTCCATCAACTCCCTCCAAGGTCGATCTATGGGTTCGAGGACTTGAGCCGAAGCTTCCAGCTCCACTTCTCCACCTCCAAGAAGCGGAAGAGGAGTCCTGAGTCCATCTTCTTGATAAGGCAGGGGGCCGAGGAGTCGCTGGCCCGCTACGTAGACAGGTTCAAAGAGGAGATCTTGGAGGTCCAGGAGATGCCCGAGTATGCTCTCTAGATGCCTTCACCGTTGGGCTGAAGGAGGGCTTCTTCAAGATGAGCTTGACCCGGAAGGCCCCCCTTTCCTTCGAGGAGCTGATGGAAAGGGCGGCAGAGGAGATTGCCATGGAGGCAGCCAACCCGACATTTGTCAAGAGGTTGGAAAAGTTGACGGAGGTGGAGTCAAAGGAGCAGGGTGGCTCAAGGCATCAGGAAGGAAGAAGGAGAGAGGAGCAGAGAGCTCAGGGGTTCCAAGGACAGGAGGGTCCGGAACCAGGCTGGAGGCAGCAGGGAGGACCTGCCCAAGGTCCAGGAAGAGCTCTCATCCAAGAAGGGGGGAACTTCCACGGGGGCCAGGGGAGGTTCAACTTCCAGAGGCAGGCCCCAAGGCAACTCTTAGCCCCGCCGCAGCAAGCCTTGACGATAGGAGGGGGAAGAGGTAACAGGAGAGAGCGTCCAGCCCGCCGAAAGAGGGGAGAAAGAGCGCTGCTCTACTGCGACTTCCACCAGGTGGAGGGGCACGCCACGGCTACCTGCCCCGAGTTCTTGGAGGTGAGGGGGGAGAGAGGCCCTGCCCAGCCGCAGCCGCCGGTGCGGGTAGAAGAGGTTCTACCCGGAGAAGGGGGTGATGATATGTGCGAGGACCGGGTCGACGTGGGAACCCGAGGCGGTATAGGAGTGATCCACGGTGGAGTGGGGGTTGAGGCCACTCGGAAGGCAAGCCTCCATGTCATGTACCGAAGGAGCGTCGCCTCAACCTCCCAGACCCCGCCCCCAGAGGAAAAGATCACCTTCTCGGTGAAGGACCTACCGGATCATGAGGATCCGTTCTGTGATGCGCTGGTCATCCAGACGGCCATCGAAGGCTACACCGTCTCCCGGATCTTGGTCGACAACGGGAGCTCCGTCAACGTCGTCTTCAAGAAGGCGTTTGACGAGATGAAGGTAGAGCCAAGGAGGGTGTTGGCCTCAGACGGACCCCTGTTCGGATTTTCAGGGGAGAGGAAGGAGGTGGAGGGTGGAGTCGGACTCCAAGTAAAATTAGGAGGAGTCTCGAGTAACTGCCGGTTCGTCATTGTTGACGCTCCAAGCAGCTACAACGCCATTTTCGGAAGACCCCTCATCAGCGCCTTCCGTTGCGTGCCATCTTCCTTCCACCAATGCCTCAAGTTTAGCTCCGGAGAATCCAGGTCAGAGTCAATGGAGACTCCAGGATGACAAGACAGTGCTACGTCACGGCCGTCAACACCATCTCTTGGTTGGCCAAGGCAGAGGAGATGGAGAAGGTCATGGAGAGCCTGAGCAGGGTGGAAGTGTCCGGCGAGGAGGAAGCGGATGACGACCACCGGGCCCAGACCCCCTGAGGAAGCCTCGCCCCGGCAGAGTCCTGTATGTGTCTTATCTTGTAATGAGTCTAACCCCCGACCAACTGAGTCGGGAGGATCATGTAACCCATCTATTTTCCCCGTTTGAGAATGTAGGATTTGGTAAGGTTTGATTGTGTAGCCCAAATCCTTTGCTCCGATGATGATTCTGCCGTCAGGCTCCCACTAGCTGGCTGGGTAGGTTGATCTCTCGTGGTAGCCCAAGTCCTTTGCTCCGATGATGATTCCGCGGCCAGGCTCCCACTAGCTGGCATGGCAGGTTGATCTCTCGTGGTAGCCCAAGTCCTTTGCTCCGATGACGATTCCGCCTTCAGGCTCCCACTAGCTGGCTGGGTAGGTTGATCTCTCGTGATAGCCCAAGTCCTTTGCTCCGATGATGATTCCGCGGTCAGGCTCCCACTAGCTGGCATGGCAGGTTGATCTCTCGTGGTAGCCCAAGTCCTTTGCTCCGATGATGATTCCGCGGCCAGGCTCCCACTAGCTGGCATGGCAGATTGATCTCTCGTGGTAGCCCAAGTCCTTTGCTCCGATGACGATTCCGCCGCCAGGCTCCCACTAGCTGGCTGGGTAGGTTGATCTCTCGTGGTAGCCCAAGTCCTTTGCTCCGATGATGATTCCGCGGCCAGACTCCCACTATCTGACATGGCAGGTTGATCTCTCGTGGTAGCCCAAGTCCTTTGCTCCGATGATGATTCCGCGGCCAGGCTCCCACTAGCTGGCATGACAGGTTGATCTCTCGTGGTAGCCCAAGTCCTTTGCTCCGATGACGATTCCGCCGCCAGGCTCCCACTAGCTGGCTGGGTAGGTTGATCTCTCGTGGTAGCCCAAGTCATTTGCTCCGAGATGGATTCCGCTGTCAGACTCTCACTAGCTGACAGAGCTGGTTGATCACTCGCGGGAGTCGCCACCCAGGCTCCCATAGCTGGCATGGCGGGTTGACCCCGCGGGGAAGTTACACTCCGCGAATACGTTGAGTTGGATGTTTCTTTCCGAGCTTGTGCCAAACTCGAAAAGAGCGGGGATTGTGTACAACCCCGTATTCGCGAAGAGTGGACCCTAAATGAGACGTGCTTAGTTTTTAAGCTTTTTGAGTATTTTGAACTCTCGGTGGCCAATTTTGGCTCTAGCCTGGAAATATACTATTAGGGGGAGGAGAAATCGGCCTCCCCCAGCGGCCCCTTAGTTGGAGTGTGAGAGCGGCAGGTTGGTAGGCACCCGCCCGGGCCAATTGGGTGTGGAGGCGGGATCAGCAGGCCCTCCCCCTCCCCCTTTTCCGCTCAGGCCGGCGAGACCAGCCCCGAGCCCGGCGGGTAGGCCGGGCGAGACCGGCCCTCGGGCCGGGTCTCGCCCCGCCCCGCGGACAGCCAGGCGAGACCGGCCCCCAGGCCGGGTCTCGCCGAGCCCGCTGGGTAGGCCGGGCGAGACCGGCCCTCGGGCCGGGTCTCGCCCCGCCCCGCGGGCAGCCAGGCGAGACCGGCCCCCAGGCCGGGTCTCGCCGAGCCCGACCCCCAGGCCGGGTCTCGCCGAGCCCGGCGGGTAGGCCGGGCGAGACCGGCCCTCGGGCCGGGTCTCGCCCCGCCCCGCGGGCAGCCAGGTGAGACCGGCCCCCAGGTCGGGTCTCGCCGAGCCCGGCGGGTAGGCCGGGCGAGACCGGCCCTCGGGCCGGGTCTCGCCCCGCCCCGCGGGCAGCCAGGCGAGACCGGCCCCCAGGCCGGGTCTCGCCGAGCCCGGCGGATAGGCCGGGCGAGACAGGCCCTCGGGCCGGGTCTCGCCCCGCCCCGCGGGCAGCCAGGCGAGATCGGCCCCCAGGCCGGGTCTCGCCGAGCCCGGCGGGTAGGCCGGGCGAGACCGGCCCTCGGGCCGGGTCTCGCCCCGCCCCGCGGGCAGCCAGGCGAGACCGGCCTCCCCTGGCCGGGTCTTGCCCAGCCCGGCGGGTAGGCCGGGCGAGACCGGCCCCCAGGCCGGGTCTCGCCCCGTCCCGCAGGGTGGGTCCCCTATTTGCTTGGGGTGACGCGTTTTTCCTTCTCTACCCCCCGACGTGGCGGTTTCCTATTGGCCTGAGGCCTTTTGGCCGTAGGGGTATTTTGGTCATTTTTGGCCCATGAGATTTGGAAAACTATAAATAGACCCCCTTGGGTGCCTTGGAGAGGATCCTTTTTTCTGAGTTTCCTCCTCCCTTAGCTTCTTCTAGGTAGAGGTGAGAGAGCTTCTTCTAGGTAGAGTTGAGAGAGCTTTTCAAGGCACCCTAGCTCGAGCATTGGCTAGGGAGGGGAAATGCTCAGGTAGCCTTCCGGGTGTGAGGTTGGACCTCCGCGCTAGAGCCGAGGGTCTGTTCCTAGCTTCTTGATCATTTGGTCCGTGACGTTCTCTTGAGTGTAGTAGGTGCGAGGTCACCCCTTTGTAGTGACCCCGAACTCCACAGAGACCAAGTTTTTGGTTTCAACAATCTCTGCGAGTTCTTCGCGGGGAAGAATTTCGAGGTCAACTATTTGAGGCGAGACCTCGACTTGCTCCCCCCGGTCTTTCCCGGTGAAGGTACACTCGCGCCCCCCTGTCTATATTTACCATTCCTTTGCTCAGTTCCAACCCTCTTCTTATTTTTTAGGAGAGAGGACTATGCCCGTCCATCCCCCCTATCTGAGTAGCGCAGGGCCATCCAAAGGTCTCGCCCTCGCCGGCATGGCGGCGGAGGCGGCGAAGGGATCACTGGCCCCCGCCCCTAAGAAAATAGCTGGGGATGATGTTGCCGCTCCTCGGCACAGCCCCAAAAAGAAGATTAAGAAGGTGATGTCGCAGCCGAAAGAGAAAAAGGGAATTGCTCCCAAGGAAAGAAAAGAGATGTCGGGATCTCTGACCCCCATCTCCGTGGAAGATTCACAAGCACCTCACCGTCAAGCCGTCTCCCCTTCTCGCGAGATGGCCCCACCCGACCGAACTACCACCAACTCTGCCCAATCCGCCGAGATTCCCCCTCGCGAAGCTGGTCCTTCCAGCCGCCCTACCACTTCCTTGCATCAGAATTACAATATGGGGCCTGTGGTGAATGACGCCGTCGGCGAGCCGGTCCTTTTGTGGGAGAAGGACTCAAACCAGGTGTCGGTGTCCACCCTCCTTCCCTCCTGGAAGGAGCAAGACCCTCTCACCAGTCATGCCTTCTCCCTCGGGTACGGACTCTATGGTGGCCTTGGGACGGAGCCCTCGACAACGAGTCGTCACGAGACCTCGTCTTGAAGACCGCCCATGCCCAATTTTGCTCCATGGAGCTCTCGCATAGAGTCTCGCATCGCCTCGTTTTCAATAACAAGAGGTGGAAGGACGCTGAGGCCGACCTAGCTGCAGAGCGCGAGAAGTCGGATGACCTCGAAAAGAGGCTGGTGGTTGCCGAGAGTCTTCTCGCCAAAAGCCAGGTTGGTGTGGTAAGCCTTTTTACTGTCTACTAGTTTCCATTCTGCGTAAATTTTTTGTTGACTGATGACCTTCTCGCAGGATGCCGAGACGGCCGATCAGATGGATTCACGCATAGCGGCTCTGGAGGAGGAGAACAAAGATTTAAAGGCCCAGAACGCCCGCCTTTTGGACAACACCCTGTTTCACTCCCATCCGGATCCACTCCGAGCTCCCCCGCCCACTCATTACTCTCTGGACGAGGTCGACGTCCTTTGCCGAGACGCTAACATTAAGACGGCCGAGCTCGTTCTGAAGATGATGAAGGA
This sequence comes from Platanthera guangdongensis, assembly GCA_039583875.1. Taxonomy (NCBI): domain Eukaryota; kingdom Viridiplantae; phylum Streptophyta; class Magnoliopsida; order Asparagales; family Orchidaceae; genus Platanthera; species Platanthera guangdongensis. Next base: position 112,859,854 of record CM077166.1, read on the forward strand.
GCTGGGGGTCGTCAAAGAAGATGCCGAGACGGTCACCGCCCGCGACCTGGTCCCCCAGCTTTACGGCGAGACGGATGACGGCTCTACTTCTAGTGACGAGTAGTGAAGGGGCGCCCGTCAATGTGTCTTGGGACTTCTCCCCCCTTTTCGTTTCTCACTTGTACTTGTATATATTTTTCCGATATTGAGATGTTTCATGGGAGTGCCTCCCTCTTTTTTTTGTAATGAACGAGGAGATTTTTGTTATAACCCTTCGCTCTATTTCTTTTATTTCATTTCGCTTTATCTACTGCCGTCTCGCTTGAAAATTAGTTTGGGGCACAAGTCATGGGACTTCTCCTCGCCCCTGCCGAGCGCGAGACCGTTTAGCCTTTTACTCTCGTCTCGCCGCGAGACGAACCCAACGCGGGTAGACCCTGGAGATCAAACTGCTCCTTACGATAAGTCACCCCTTTTTATGCGAGACCTGTGTTTTTGCCGGTGAGTGCCCTCTCGCTATGGGCGAGACCCCCTTCGCCGAGCGCCAGTCTGAAATGCTCATCCTCACTTGTATTGCACCAACCCCTTCTTCCCATAGGAATCTTCTACCAATTCCCTGATATGTATAGACACTTTTTTTTTGAGGGCTCTTACCACTTGACTTGTCACCAAGTGAGCCCACAGCCCTGCCAGCTAGATGAGAGCCTGACCAGCGGGTCTGCTCAGGGTCTCCACTCCAAACCATCTCCAACCACCGAGTGAGCCTACAGCCCTGCCAGCTAGATGAGAGCCTGGTCAGTGGGTTTGCTCGGGGTCTCCATTCCAAACCATCTCCAACCACCTAGTGAGCCTACAACCCTGCCAGCTAGATGAGAGCCTGGTCAGCGAGTCTGCTCGGGGTCTCCACTCCAAACCATCTCCAACCACCGAGTGAGCCTACAACCCTGCCAAGTAGATGAGAGCCTGGTCAACGGGTTTGCTCGCGGTCTCCACTCCAAACCATCTCCAACTACCGAGTGAGCCTACAACCCTGCCAGCTAGATGAGAGCCTGGTCAGCGGGTCTGCTCGGGGTCTCCACTCCAAACCATCTCCAACCACCGAGTGAGCCTACAACCCTGCCAGCTAGATGAGAGCCTGGTCAACGGGTCTACTCGGGGTCTCCATACACCCATCTCCAACCACCGAGTGAGCCCACAACCCTGCCAGCTAGATGGGAGCCTAGTCAGCGGGTCTGCTAGGGGTCTCCATACACCTATCTCTAACCACCGAGTGAGCCTACAACCCTGCCAGCTAGATGAGAGCCTGGTCAGCGGGTGTGCTCGGGGTCTCCACTCCAAACCATCTCCAACCACCGAGTGAGCCTACAACCCTGCTTGCTAGATGGGAGCCTGGTCAGCGGATCTGCTCGGGCTCTCCATACATCCATCTCCAACCACCGAGTGAGCCTACAACCCTGCCAGCTAGATGGGAGCTTGATCAGCGGGTCTGCTCAGGGTCTCCATACACCCATCTCCAACCACCGAGTGAGCCTACAGCCCTGCCAGCTAGATAAGAGCCTGGTCAGTGGGTCTGCTCGGGGTCTCCACTCCCAACCATCTCCAACCACCGAGTGAACCTACAACCCTGCCAGCTAGATGAGAGCCTGGTCAGCGGGTCTGATCGGGGTCTCCACTCCAAATCATCTCCAATCACCGAGTGAGCCTACAGCCCTGCCAGCTAGATAGGAGCCTGGTCAGTGAGTCTGCTCGGGGTCGCCATACACCCATCTCGAACCACCGAGTGAGCCTACAACCCTGCCAGCTAGATGAGAGCCTGGTCAGCGGTTCTGCTCGGGGTCTCCATACACCCATTTTACCCTTAATGCCATGAAAAAGGACACCTGCGATTTCATCATATCAGAAGGCCATATCAAAAATACAAGTATTGAATGATGAAAAATGTATTGGATAAAGAGTGTTGTGGATAAAATCTCTTTAAGTCATCGCCGTTTCGGGCACGATCGAGGGATACCCCGTCCACATCCTGGAGGTGGTACCCTCCCGACTTCAAGACCTCCTTCACTACAAAAGGACCTTCCCAGTTGAGATTGAGCTTTCCTACTAAGGCTCCTCTGTCTGCTGCGTCCACCTTTTTGAGGACCAAGTCGCCCTTCTGGAACTGCTTGATCCTTATATGCTTATCAAAGTACTTCGTCATCCGGCGCTTGACTTTCTCCTGCCGGATAAGCGCCAAGTCCCGGAGTTCTTCCACGAGATCAAGAGAGAGTTTTTGCTCTTCCTCGTTCTCTGTCATCCATCCTTCATCTCCTTCCCTTGCAATGACTACTCTTGGAGAAGTGACTTCGAATTCTATAGGTATGACGGCCTCCGAGCCATGAAAGAGTTTAAACGGAGTCTCCCCCGTGGCGGTGTTTGGTGTGGTCCTCTGTAACACCCCTTCCCAGTATTTCAGAAATCAGCAGTCCGGTCGGGTCAGCGATATAAAAAAAAACTAGTAAACAGTATTAAAACTAGTAACAGCAGGTAATAAAAGTCTATACTAAGCAATTTAAGACTTACAACGGAAGTTAAAAAAATAAATTAAGGGTAACCACATACCTGATATCTGCATTCACAGAGCCACTACACATGAATGTAATTGAAATTACTGAAAATCTGGTAACAATAATAATCTGATACAAGTTATATGAAATATTAACCAGGTACATTGTCCATATCTACAAGTACGTGCTGGAATAGAGTAAACTGAATGAAAAAAGTACTACAAAATGACGCCACCATAACGCTCATCCTAGACGTAGTTTCCCACCTGGGTCACCTGAAAAACATAGCCTACGAAGGGTCAGAGTAAAGAAAAACAATTCCCCTTAGTGACACTAAAACAGATTTACATATGAATGCATGCATGTCTTTAAAAATAGTCTCGTGCACTGAAAACATTTTATATTATATGTTATGCATGCTTTTCCTATACTTCATGGTCAACACACTATTAGTTCTATATTTATGACTTTCCGTTCATTTACCCAAATCCTGACGTTCACTAACTAGTGTACTGTCTCACGTCAGGTCTGTACTTGAGTTCTAGGTGGCTTCTGGCCTACACATTTACTGGGAAGGCTCTAGGCAGAGTAGCTCCTAACGCGCAACTTAAACTGACGACCCGAGACCATCTGACGAACTCAATTGTTCTAGTGTCGCGCGGACACGGTCTCGAATCTACTAACTGTCTCAAGGGGAGTCAACTCCCAAGACTCTGTAACTCATAGGATACCTTATGCCCTATAAGGAAGGTAGTGCGCCTCTACCAAGCACGAAAAGACTGGTGTGCTACTGACCTTTTTGGTCTGACGCTACTCTGCATGTGATATCTTTTCTGGTGTACTACTAAGCGACCCTTGACTTTCTCGTGGTCGACTTGAAGGGACCTTCGCGCCCTTGGTTGGACAATCTCCAAACTTACGTACACGGGTAAAGTTTCGTACTTAAATAACTGTTCATTACTTTACTGACGTGGTTATGGAAGAAGGCGTTATCATACGCGTTTCCACGATTATTTTGCTACTGCCACACTTTTCTATGCATGGTTATGATGCTTGTATGAAACCTACTCATGCGTATAAAAATACAATTACTTGATATGTCTAACTAAAAGAAATTAGAATTTCCTTACAGTGGTGCTGCGGCGCTCGTATACTCGGCGCGACGACATTTTTTCTTCCAAAAGCAATCATACTGCTGGGGACCTTCAAAAAGCTGCCCCGACTCCACCAAAATCCTGCAATTTACAGTATCCCTAATTTCATAATTTTCCCCCTCTACGATTTTCCCGTGGAAAATTTATATACAACTAGGGTTACAAAATTTCACGTGCTAAACTTCAGGTTTTACCTTTAAGTGAAGTGTTTGAGGCTCTCAAAGCGTCCAACCCAAATTCCGCGGAGGGTCACGAATTCCAAAACCTAAATAGGGCATTAGGAACATAAATCTAGGTTAGATTACCTTCCAAACCGAAGGATTTCCACAAATGAACAGGGATAACAGAGAAATAAACTCACCGGAAACGAACGATTTCAACTTCCACCGGTTAGGGTTGAATCCGACACTTCCACGACAAAGAAAGGAAAAGGAATGTCCACCGACGCTCGTAGAGGAAGGAGGAGTGGTCAGAGAGGAGTTCCGGAGGGGGATCAGATGCCGGCTAGGACAGCAGGAGGCCGTCGACTTGGCGTCGTCGCGTGCGGCACGGGAAGAACTCGGGAGGCGCGGCTTGCGGTTTACTCTTCTCCCGTGATATGAGATTACGCGGAATATAAATCCACGACTTGCTGTTTTACTTATTAACCACATGAGAGGGGGGGGGGGGGGGGAAATGCTATTGATACCCCATTGAGCTAATTCACATTAATTCCTATGAACACAAATAATCTTATTGCGCATCGTTACTAAATTTAAAAGAAAATACTTCTCACTAATGATGACGAACATTATAACATTTTACCTTGACGACGTGCTGCCTCGATCAAAAACTGTCGCGACTCGACCCTACAAGTAAAATTAAATTTCTGCGTCAAATTTCGGATGTTACAAATCTCCCCTCCTAACAAAAATTTTCGTACTCGAAAATTGTAACCATACTTGAATCGAAGAGAAAAGAATAGTCTGCATTGCTTTTAAGCTCATCCTCTCGCTCCCAAGTATACTCTGGACGACCACAATTCATCCAAAGGACTTTGACCATGCGAATCTCTCTATTTCTGAGCTTCTGTATCCTTGAATCCACTATTCTGATTGGTCTAACCCTAATACTAAGATCTGTCTCAATTGGTGCTTCCTCGGTACTGATGATCTGACTGGAATCTCTGAATACTCTCCTCAGATAGGAGACGTGGAATACATCATGTACACCACTCATTTCCTCAGGTAAGGCCAATTTGTAAGCAACCTCACCAATTCTTTCCAGCACCTCAAAAGGACCAACGAATCTGGGGCTCAGCTTTTTCATCCGCTTTATTCTAGAGACTTCTCTGACTGGTCTGACCTTCAGATAAACATAGTCTCCAACACTGAACTCTACTGACCTGTGCTTCTGATCATGATACTTGGCCTGGCGATCCTGAGCTGTCTTCATACGTTCCTGAATAAGCTTGATCCTATCAGTGGTCTTATCAATCCATGACTCTCTGATGGTGGATCTCTCTTCACTTTCAGCCCAACACAACGGTGTTCGACAACGTCTGCCATAGAGGGTCTCGAACGGTGTCATCCCAATACTCGTCTGAAAACTGTTGTTGTAGGAGAACTCCACCAGGGTAATATACTTCTCTCACTTTCCTCCAAAATCCAAAATTCACATCCGCAGCAGATCCTCCAAAGTCCTATTTGTGCGCTCAGTCTGTCCATCTGTCTGGGGATGGAATGCGGTGCTGAAATTTAATCTGGTACCCAACCTCTCCTGTACGTATCGCCACTCCCTGGAGGTAAACCTGTCATCTCGGTCTGAAACTATAGTCTTGGGAACACCGTGAAGTCGAACTATCTCGTCTAAATATAACTGTGCCAGCTTCGGACCTTGATCCGTCTTCCTAAGAGGGATGAAATGAGCGACCTTAGAAAGTCGATCAACTATAACCCACAAGAAATCATTCCCACTCTGCGATCTCGGCAAACCATGAATGAAGTCCATGGATATATCCTCAAAAGTCCACTCGGGAATGGGAAGTGGCTGCAACTTGCCTCCAGGGCTTAACCAACTTGCACGTCTCGCACTTCCCTACGTAATCTGCAACATCACACTTCAAACCTGACCACCAGACTACCTTCTTGAAATCTGCATACATCTTCGTGTTACCCGGATGTATAGAATATCTGGAATTGTGTGACTCAAATAGAATATTCTCGCGAAGGTGACTAACATCGGGGATACACACCCTGCCATCAAACAACAATAAATCATCCTGAATAGTGAATCTCTCCTTCTGACCTGTCTGCACTGAGCTCCAAATCTCTGCCAACTTTGGATCCAACGGTAGAGCTGTCCTGATTCTATCCTTGATATCACAGGTAATCTCCATCCAACTCAACCTTGCAGAACCAAAACTACTGCGTGGCACAACGGTAATGTCCAGTCTCTACAGCTCTCGCACTAACTCCTCCTGCTGAGTGAGAAGGAAGAAACACGAACCTCTACGGCTAAGGGCATCAACTACAATGTTTGCCTTTCCTGGATGGTACTGAATGTCTACGTCGTAGCCTGATAGAAACTCTAACCATCTGCGCTGCCTCAAATTGAGCTCTCGCTGATCAAAGATATACTTGAGGCTCTTATGATCAGTGAAGATCTCACAACGCACTCCATAGAGATAGTGCCTCCAAATCTTCAGAGCATGTATGACTGCTGCAAGCTCCAAGTCATGCACAGGGTAGTTCCTCTCATGAACTTTGAACTGTCTCGATGCATAGGCTATGACCTTTTAATGCTGCATGAGAACACAACCTAAACTCTGACCAGACGCATCGCTATAAATCTGAAACCCGTCAGGCCCTGAAGGTAAACTCAAGATCGGTGCGGTCATCAATCTGCCTTTCAAGTCCTCAAAAGCCAACTCACACTCCACCGTCCAATCCAAGCCCTTACCCTTCATAGTGAGAGAAGTCAGTGGTAAGGCTATTTTTGAAAAATCTCTGATGAATCTCCTGTAGTAACCAGCAAGACCCAAAAAGCTGCGAACCTCTGAAACTATCGTCGGCCTTGACCAATTCTTAATGACCTCTATTTTCCTCGGATTAACACTAACCCCTTTCTGACTGATGATGTGACCTAAGAATGCAATCTCTGAAAGCCAAAACCCACACTTTGAAAACTTGGCAAACAACTGGTTCTTCCTGAGTGTGCTTAAAACAATCCTGAGCTGTGCTGCATGATCTTCTGCACTCTTAGAGAACACCAAGATGTCATATATAAAACGATGACAAAACGATCCAAGTACTACCGAAATACCATGTTAATCAGGTCCATAAATACTGAAGGGGCATTGGTCAGCCCAAACGGCATGACCACGAACTCAAAGTGTCCATATCTGGTAATGAAGCCGTCTTCTGAATATCCAAGTCACGAATCTTTAACTGGTGATAGCCTGACCTCAGATCTAACTTGGAGAAAGTGTTCGATGCCACCAACTGGTCAAACAAATCATCAATCCTTGAAATCAGATACTTGTTCTTTACTGTTAGCTTGTTCAATTCACGGTAATCTATGCACAGTCTCAGACTACCATCCTTGTTCTTCACAAAAAACACTGGGGCACTCCATGATGAAGTACTGGGGCGTATAAAACCCAAATCAAGCAACTCCTGCAACTGACTCTTCAACTCTGCTAGTTCCCTTGGAGCTATCCGATAGGGAGATTTGGCTACCGGTGTAGCCCCAGACTGCAAGTCTATCGGGAACTCAATCTCTCTATCTGGAGGGGCACCAGGGATCTCTTTCGGGAAAACATCGGGGAACTCCTGCACCACTGGTACCTCTACCAAGTCAGCCTTAGTCTCTGCATTCATCAGTACTACGAAGGTTTCACAACCCTTACTAATGTACCTTCTCGCTTGGACTGCAGATATGATCATCTTCACTACTCCCTTCAAGCACTGAAAAGAAAATGAAGTCTGATTGGGGCCATCAAACTGTATCTGCTTCGTCTTACAGTCAATCCTGGCGTTGACTGCCGAAAGCCAGTCCATTTCAAAAATCAGGTCGAATCCTGCTATAGGTAGCTGCAAAGCTTCCACGACAATCTCGGTATCACCAAACTGTACCGGTACCCTGCACTTATCTCTGGTCTGCAGAAGGGATCCATTCGACATCATGACTTCCAGCGGTACTGCCTCTGGGACGATTTCTAAATCCAACTTACGCACTAGAGATTCCGCGATAAACGAGTGCGAGGCACCCGTATCAAACAGAATCTTAGAGGGTAAATTACGAATCATAAGGATACCTACATGAATGATTTATGAAGGATGGAAAAATAAATGTGTCACTACGGAGGATTAAATAAAATTGTTAAGCAAATTTACACACTTACCTGTCACTACATTCTCCTGATCCTTTGCCTCCTGTTGACCAAGCCCATAAGCTCTGGGCTGCACCAAATCTCGACCCTGCTGTGGTCTTCCATCAGTAATCATCAAAGCTTTGCCCTTGTCTACTCTGCTAGGGCCACCAACCTCATACTTCGACTGCATGAACAAAATATATTTGTCATCTACAGAAATATCATAAATGTACAAAAATACAACAAGGTTGATTACCTGATTCGAACCACCTTCCTGACAGAAATGAGCTATGTGTCCAGGTTGACGACACTTGTAACACAAGCCCGCGCTGGACAAACACTCTCCTGGATGACGACGCTGACACTTGGGACAAAGGGGGTAGTCCCTGCTCCTGTCACCAGATTGACCATTCTTCCTCGCATCAGGCTTCTGCTTCTTGTTCCAGTTCTTCCCTTGGTCATTTCTGCTCTGCTGCAGCTGATGCGAATCCTGAGATCGCTTCGTACGAAAACTACTATGCTTTTGAACCTTCTGCTGGTCAGCCTCCAGCCTGCGAGCCATATCCACTAAGCTCCTATAATCAGCGTTGACATCGTCATTAGCGGCTGCCTCAACGAGTCACGTAAACCATCCACAAAACGGCTGCACTTCTCAGCTTGATCTCCCTGCATCACGCCCGCATATCGAGCCAGATGAGTAAGCTCTCGCTCGTACTCAGCAACAGTCCTGCCCCCTGGAAAAGCCTAAGATACTTCTCCTGGAGACCTCGTCGTGCAGAAGGAGGCACGAACCAATTTGCAAGGGCTCTAGAAAATTCGCCCCACGTAAACATGTCTGGCGTACGACCTGGCCAAAAGTATGGTCGTACTATATAAAAAGAACATATCACTTCCAAAAAAAATAATAATAGGAAATTTCATAACCATCTACCTGCGGGGTCATCTGCCCGGTACTTGTCCCACCAGACCTTTGCCTCACCTCGGAGGAGGAAAACTGCCAGAGGAACCTTCTTGTTCTCTGGGCACTCCAAAACATCCAGCAGGTCTCTGTTGTTTGCCACCCAATCATCTGTGTCCATCGGGGTCTCGTCCCCACTGTAGTTCGAAGGTTGAAGCTCTCTAAAGTCCTCAAGTAACGCTCCCGGGTCATCTCCACGGGTGCTGGAGCAGGAGCTGGTGCGGGGGCTTGTACTTGTACTGGAACTGGAAACCTTGCAACCAATCCTCTCTGAAACTCCATCAAGGCAACATTAACCGCCTTGGCAATCTGAGATGCTATGTCAGTGTCCTCTGTAGCTGCTGAAACTGGTGGTACCTGGGGTACGACAGCATCTCCCATAGTCGCGTTAGGAACAGGGTCCTGACGTGAAGATTCACCCGGTTCACTTACTTGAGTTGCCTGATAGAACATATAAAAGAAATCTGATTATTTATCAAGTATCTGCAAAATCTGGCTTAGCAACTTTATTTCGTACTCTTGCGAAAACTAAGGCTTAAACACAACTTAAAATACTCTACTGTTTACTCTTACACAATCCTATGACTCTGTGAAAACCTTCTAGGGTCCAGGGATCCTCAACCTCGCTCTGATACCAATTTGTAACACCCCTTCCCAGTATTTCAGAAATCAGCCGTCCGGTCGGGTCAGTGATATAAAGAAAACTAGTAAACAGTATTAAAACTAGTAGCAGCCGGTAATAAAAGTCTATACTAAGCAATTTAAGACTTACAGCGGAAGTTAAAAAAATAAATTAAGGGTAACCACATACCTGATATCTGCATTCACAGAGCCACTACACATGAATAGAATTTAAATTACTGAAAATTTGGTAACAATAATAGTCTGATACAAGTTATATGAAATATTAACCATGTACATTGTCCACATCTACAAGTATATGCTGAAATAGAGTAAATTGAATGGAAAAAGTACTACAAACTGACGCCGCCATAATGCTCATCCTAGACGTAGTTTCCCACATGTGTCACCTGAAAAACATTGCCCACGAAGGGTCAGAGTAAAAAAAAAAATTCCCTTTAGTGATACTAAAACAGATTTACATATGAATGCATGCATGTCTTTAAAAATAGTCTCGTGCACTGAAAATATTTTATGTTATATGTTATGCATGTTTTTCCTATATTTCCTGGTCAACACACTATTAGTTCTATATTTATGACTTTCCATTCATTTACCCAAATCCCGACGTTCACTAACTAGTGTACTGTCTCACGTCAAGTCTGTATTTGAGTTCTAGGTGGCTTCTAGCCTACACATTTACTGGGAAGGCTCTAGGCATAGTAGCTCCTAACGCGCAACTGAAACTGACGACCCGAGACCATCTGACGAACTCAATTGTTCTAGTGTCGCGTGAACACGGTCTCGAATCTACTAACTGTCTCAAGGGGAGTCAACTCCCAAGACTCTGTAACTCATAGAATACCATATGCCCTATGAGGAAGGTAGTGCGGCTCTACCAAGCACGAAAAGACTGGTGTGCTACTGACCTTTTTGGTCTGACGCTACTCTGCATGGGATATCTTTTCTGGTGTGCTACTAAGCGACCCTTGACTTTCTCGTGGTCGACTTGAAGTGACCTTCGCGCCCTTGGTTGGACAATATCCAAACTTACGTACACGGGTAAAGTTTCGTACTTAAATAACTGTTCATGCCTTTACTAACGTGGTTATGGAAGAAGGCGTTATCATACACGTTTTCACGATTATTTTCCTACTGTCACACTTTTCTATGCATGGTTATGATACTTGTACGAAACCTACTCATGCGTATAAAATATAATTACTTGATAGGTCAAACTAAAAGAAATTAGAATTTCCTTACAGTGGTGCTGCGGCGCTCGTATACTTGGCGCGGCGACATTTTCTCTTCCAAAAGCAATCCTACTGCTGGGGACCTTCAAAAAGCTGCCCCGACTCCGCCAAAATCCTGCAATTTACAGTATCCCTAATTTCATAATTTTCCCCCTCTACGATTTTCCCGTGGAAAATTTATATACAACTAGGGTTACAAAATTTCACGTGCTAAACTTCAGGTTTTACCTTTAAGTGAAGTGTTTGAGGCTCTCAAAGCGTCCAACCCAAATTCCGCGGAGGGTCACAAATTCCAAAACCTAAATAGGGCATTAGGAACATAAATCTAGGTTTGATTACCTTCCAAAACGAAGGATTTCCACAAAGGAACAGGGATAACGGAGAAATAAACTCACCGGAAACGAATGATTTCAACTTCCACCGGTTAGGGTTGAATCCGGCACTTCCACGACCAAGAAAGGAAAAGGAATGTCCACCGACGCTCGTAGAGGAAGGAGGAGTGGTCGGAGAGGAGTTCCGGAGGGGGATCAGATGCAGGCTAGGACAGCGGGAGGCCGTCGGCTTGGCGTCGTCGCGTGCGGCACGGGAAGAACTCGGGAGGCGCGGCTTGCGGTTTACTCTTCTCCCGTGATATGAGATTACGCGGAATATAAATCCACGACTTGCGGTTTAACTTATTAACCGCATGAGAGAGAGGGCGGAGGGGGGGGAATGCTATTGACACCCCATTGAGCTAATTCACATTAATTCCTATGAACACAAATAATCTTATCGCGCATCGTTACTAAATTTAAAAGAAAATACTTCTCACTAATGATGACAAACATTATAATATTTTACCTTGACGACGCGCTGCCTCGATCAAAAACTGTCGCTACTCGACCCTACAAGTAAAATTAAATTTCTGTGTCAAATTTCGGATGTTACAAATTTCGGATGTTACATCCTCAAGGCCCAGAGAACTGAAGGGAGCTGTTCCACCCAGCTTCCCCTTAGGTTCTCCACTTTATTTTTCAAAAGATTCACGATAATTTTGTTCGCCGCTTCGACCTGTCTATTGCTCCGAGGATGGTGAACCGAGGCGAAACATAGGTCTATGCCCAGCCAGATGCAGAAATTGATGAATTCCCTACTAGCGAATTGCGGTCCGTTATCAGTGACGATGACCAGCGGTAGCCCATGCCCGCAGATGATCTCTCTCCATACGAAATGTTTGATCACCTGCGATGTCACCTTAGCCAACGCCTTCACCTCCAGCCATTTTGAAAAGTAATCCACCATAACCAGCAGAAACTTCCTCAGGCCACTAGCCTTGGGAAAAGGACCCACCAGATCTAGCCCCCATATCGCGAAGGGCCAGGGAATCGTGATTGTACGTAGCCTCTGGGCTGTAAGGAGTTGGAGGGGGGCGAACTTTTGACACTTTTGACATCTTTTTGCGAATTCTTCTGCATCTTTCCTGAGGGTAGGCCAGAAGTATCCCTGCCTCAACACTCTCCCCTCTAAAGTCCGACTCCCTGAGTGACTCCCACATTCCCCTGAATGAATTTCTTCCAGGACCCATCTTACAGTACAATGCCCCATCTTTCAGCAGGTAGTATGCTGCTTTATACCTGCCCTGCTTCTTATTGAGATCGCTCTCGGGAAGTTGTCCCGAGGTCAAAAAGGTGATGAAGGGGTCCATCCAAGATCCTTGCTGGTTTATCTCCATTAGCTCTCCCTCTTCTATGGACGGCCTGAAAAGTTCCGTCAACGTTCCTCCGGCTCGAGGGCCGTATTTGGCGAGTTGGTCAGCCTGAGCACTTTCATCCCTCGGGACGTGCTGAATCGAAAAGCTACGGAACTGCCCAATAATATCTTTGACCTTCCCTAGGTACAGCTGGAGGGTGGGCTCTCTCACTTCAAACTCTCCTTTGATCTGGCCCACAACTACCATAGAGTCCGTGGAGACCCTAATGTCTTGTATGCCCAGCTCCCGAGCTAACCTGAGCCCTGCGATGATCGCCTCATACTCTGCTTGGTTGTTGGTGATCGCGAAGTGGATCTTCAAAGCCTGCTCAATTCTGTTCCCCTCTGGACTTACCAAAATCATCCCTCCTCCAAAAGAATTTCTTCCTGACGCTCCATCTACCAGTATCTCCCAAGCCGCTCGAGGGGGTGCTTCAGCCTCGTGGATCTCAACCACGTAGTCTGCTAGGAAGTCGGCCACCGCTTGTGCATTTATGGCAAGCCGAGGAGTAAGAGTGAGGTCGAACTCACTGAGCTCTATCGACCATTTGGCCAACCTCCCAGAGTGCTCCACCCCCTCCAAGATGCGATGGAGGGTGTGATCCATTACTACTTGAATCGAATGGGCCTGAAAGTACAACCTAAGCTTCCTGACTGATATGATGAGAGCAAATGCTAGTTTTTCAAGGATGGGGTACCCGAGTTCCGCCTTTTTTAGGACCCTGCTCACGTAATAAATTGGGAACTGCCTTTTCCCTTCCTCTCGTATGAGAACCGAACTCACCGCTCCGATCCCTACTCCCAGGTACAAGAACAAGACCTCCCCTTCCCTTGGCCCCTGGAGTAGAGTTGTCCGTGTGAGCTGTTGCTTTAGAGCCTGAAAAGCTTCCTCGCATTCAGGGGTCCATTCGAACTTCTTGCCTCCTCTTAATGTCCGGAAGAAAGGCGAGCATTTTTCCCCGGCTCGGGAGAGAATCCTGCTTGGTCCGGCCAGCTTGCCGGTGAGACGTTGAACTTCTTTGGTATTTTTGGGAGATTCCAGTTCTAGGATTGCCTTTACCTTATCAGGATTGAGTTCTACTCCAGATGAGGTAAGGAGATGCCCTAAGAACTTTCCCCTATTGGCTCCAAAGACACATTTCAGGGGGTTGAGTCTAATTTTATATTTTCTTAAGGTTCCAAAGGTTTCCTCAAGATCCAAGACATGAGATCTGAGATCTCGGCTTTTGATCATCAGGTCATCCACATAAACTTCGAGGTTCCGCTCTTTCTGCTCTCGGAAGATCCGATCCATCATTCTTTGATAAGTCGCCCCCGTATTTTTCAATCCAAAGGGCATTATGTTGAAACAGAAGCATCCATCCTCCGTGACGAAGATGACGTCCTTGACGTCCGTAGGGTGCATGCGTATTTGGTGGTATCCTGAAAATGCATCTAGAAAACTCATTAATGAAAAACCGACGGCTGAGTCAACCAGCGCGTCGATTCGAGGCAGAGGGTAACAATTCTTAGGGCATGCTTTATTCAAGAGAGAGAAATCCACACACATTCTCCACTTACCCTCCCCCTTTTTTTACAGTTACAACGTTGCTTACCCAGCCCGGATATTTACATGCAGATACGAACCATGCCTTAAACAGCTTCTCTACTTCCTCTCTGATGGGCCCGACCATCTTATTGGTGATGACCCTCTTCTTCTGTTGTATAGGACGAGCGTTGGGGCCGAGGTTGAGACGGCGGCATGCCACGTCCGCGTCGCCCCCTGGCATGTCAGCCGCGCTCCAGGCGAAGACGTCAATATTCCTCTGTAAGCATGCCTTGATCTCCTCCTGGTCTTCTGAACTGAGCTCGCCGCTGACTTTTATCTTCTCTTTCCTTCCTTCTTTTGTGAGGATCTCCATCTCTAGTACCTCCACGGCTGCCTTCAGCCTTGACGGCTCCTCTTTCTCCTGCTTCCCCAGCATATCCTGTTCTCTGGATTCTTGGTTCGTTGCCTCGTTCTCCGTAACAGCCACAACCATTTCTTCCCAAAACTCTTCCACCTCTACCTCGCTGGTGCTTCCTCCTTCCAATAGTGAATTTCTCTTCTCCAGCCAGGCTCCCCCCCGGGCGACCCTCCTGCTTCCTCCATCCTTCTCTTTTCTTTCCTCCTCCCTCCACCTTCCTTCGACTCCTTCTCCCCTCCTTTCTCTCCCGCCGTTTCCGGCTCCGCCGCAATGCCTCCCTCCATCTCTACTTCTCTTTCTCCTCCGACCTCCCTTCCTTCTTTCTTCTCCTCGACCTCCATCTCTCCATCTTTCTCTCTTGCCGTTTCCGGCTCCACCGCAATGCCTCCCTCCGTCTCTACTTCTCCTTCTCCTTCGACCTCCCTTCCTTCTTTCTCCTCTTCGACCTCGATCTCTCCATCTTTCTCTCATGACGTTTCCGGCTCCACCGCAATGCCTCCCTCCATCTCTCCTTCTCCTTCTCCTTCGACCTCCCTTCCTTTCTCCTCCTCTACTTCGCCACCGAACTCCTGCTGTCATCGTTCCATCCTCTTCCCCATCTCCTCGGCCTCGCCCTGCCACGAGATGGTGTTTACCGCTGTCACATAGCATTCCTTGGCCGCCTTTGGGTCTCCTCATACTCTGATTTGGGTACCTCCGGCGTTGATCTTCAGGCATTGGTGGAAAGAGGACGGGACACATCTAAAAGCACTGATCAAGGGGCGCCCAAAAATGACGTTGTAACTGCTGAGGGCATCCACTATGACAAAACGGGAGTTCCTGGATAGCCCCCCAGGGTTACCTGGAGTCCCACTCTCCCCTCGACTTCCTTCTTCTCTCCTGAGAACCCGAACAACAGACCATCTGCTGTCAGCACCCTTCGGGCCTCCACCCTCATCTCATTAAACGCCTTTTTGAAGATAACATTTACCGAGCTTCCATTGTCGACCAGGATCCGCGACATCATGAAGTTTTCGATTGCAGTCTGAATCACCAGTGCATCCCAAAATGGGTCTTCATATTCCGGCATGTCTTTTCGAGAAGGTGATCTTCTCGTCCGGGGGAGGGGTTTGTGACGTCGCAGCTACGCTCCGACGGTACATGGTATGAAGGCCCGCCTTACGGGCAGCCTCAATCCCCACTCCCCCATGGATCACTCCGATCCCACCTCGGTCCCCTACGTCCGCTCGATCCACGCACCGGTCTTCCTCTCCGGTCCCCGTCATCTCCACTATCCGCACCGGCATCTGCTGCTCCCCTGCTCCCCTAGCTCTTCTCATCTCCAAGAACTCTGGGCACGTAGCCGTTGCGTGACCCT
The DNA here is from genome assembly GCA_039583875.1 of Platanthera guangdongensis. Taxonomy (NCBI): domain Eukaryota; kingdom Viridiplantae; phylum Streptophyta; class Magnoliopsida; order Asparagales; family Orchidaceae; genus Platanthera; species Platanthera guangdongensis. The sequence goes on from CM077166.1 coordinate 112,875,747, forward strand.
CCTCGTGGAAGTCACAGTATGGTAACGCTACCTCCTCCCCTCGTCTCCCCTCCTAAGGGTTCCTCCTCCTTCCAGCTCCCGCTCCTGCTCTTCCTCTCTCTCGGCCTCTTCCTCTCCCTCAGCCGATGGTCATAGCTTGTTGCGGCGGGGGTAGGGGTGGTCTAGGACCGTACCCCCACCCCTGCGGGTTAAACCTTCCGGGTCCTCCTGGTTGGTTCCTTCCCCCCTGGGGAAATCCTCTTCCTTGCCCTTGATCAGGGCCTCCTTGCTGCCTCCGTCCCAACTCCTGGTACGTCGGCGCCCTCGACTCTTCTCTTCTCCTCCCTTCTTGCTGTCTTCCTCCTCCTGGCTCTCTTGATTCGACCTCCGTCAGCCTCGCCAACTTCCTGGCAAAAGTCGGGTTTGCCGCCTCCATGGCTATCTCTTTCGCAGCCCTCTCCATCAATCCTTCAAATGATAGTGGCGCCTTCCGAGTGAGGCTCATCTTGAAGAAACTCTCCCGTAGTCCAATGGTAAAGGCCATCTGGAGGGCGAATCCAGGCACCTCTTGAATATCCAAGATCTCCTCCTGGAATCTGTCTACATACTGGACCAGGGACTCGTCCGCCCTCAGCTTAATCAGAAAAATCGACTCTGGGTTCTTCTTTCTCTTCTTTGAAGTCGAGAAGCGCAGCTGAAAGCTCCTGCTCAGGTCTTCAAAGCTGTATATCGAGCCTGTCGGGAGCTGATGAAACCAGTCTCTAGCCTTGTCCTTCAGAGTGATGGCGAAAAGACGGCACTTGAACGCGTCCGTCATCGGTCTGATGGAAACCGCGTTTTCGAATCATTGCAAGTGCTGGAGAGGATCGTCTTTCCCCACATAATAGTTCATCTCGGGCTCCCTGAACCCTTCTGGGACTGGAGCCGACGGGATCAACTCGCAGAACGACGACCCTCTCGCCACTGGTCTCGTCGCCCCCACTCGCGCGACAACGTCCCCTGGCTAGACGACGCTCGCAGGGCTTGGGAACAACTCCCTTCCCGCCATGTCTCGCCCGCCTCCTTCCACCATCACTTCCTTCCCCGGTCGCCTCCCGGGGGCATCTTCTCCTACTCTTGCCGAGACGAGCTCATACTGCGGCGCGAGAGCAGACAACTGAGGTAACGGGGTCGGGCAATCGCCCTGCCGCGAGATCCCTTGTAACATGTCCATAATGCCTTTGATGGACGCCATGAATTCCTCCCTTCCAACGAATCCTCCCGGGTTATCTGACCGATCTCTGTCTCCTTCTCCGTAACCTCCCGCCATAAGGTAGCTCAAGGTTCTTCTGTGTGGGCTGCGGTCCACGCTTACCGCACCAAAAAATGTTGAAACCAGTAACCCGGTTCCACCTAGAGTTCGGACTTGAAGTTGTAGCACACACTACTCTTCTTGGACCACCCTCTCGACGTGAGTCACAGGACCAGAAACAGACCGAGGGTCTCAGCTCGGAGGTCCCACCTCTTACCCGGAAAAATCTGATGTTCTCCCCCTCCCTAGCCAATGCTGAGCTTGGTGCCTCTGAGGAAGAAGATGAAAAGGTTCAACAACCTCTTCAAGGCACCTTATCGGTCTATTTATAGGCCTCTAAGTTTGATCTGCTAATAACCATACTGAACCGACCTGAAATTACCAAAACACCCTGGGTTGGGTCTGCCAATAGCCAAATTCCGCTGTTCTGAAGGGCTATATGCAGACCACCAAGGGCAAAATGGTAGAAATACTTGGGGTAGAAGAGTAAAATCCCCCTTGGGGGTAAGAAGGTAAAAACACTTCTTTCTTATATGTCGAGTGGGGAAATGACCGGCGGGCGAGACGAGTTTACCTGCTCGTCTCGCAGGTCTCCCGCCTTATGAGAGCCATCTCGCCCTCAAGGGCAAGCCCACGCCGCGAGAGACGTCTCGCCTACCCAGCCGAGCCCCATCTCGCCTCTGGCGAGTGGACCGCATGGTCCCACTTGCCTCTTCAGTTCCTCTCGTCACCTTCTCCACTTTGCTACTTGAGCCGCCTCCCGCGAGCCCAAGGTTGTACATTGATATGATGCTTTGCTAAGTCATGGGACGAATGCAAATATCACAAGGAGGAAAGCTGATATCTTATGAGCTCCTCAAGAGAGAAAAAGTTGCAACTAATTTGAAGGAAAATAGTTGCAGGGAATGCAACTAGTAAAGAGACTCCAATCCTGGATGAAGAACTAATGAGACTGATTGCTAAAAGGTTCAAGAAGTAGGCAAAAGCAGAATATATTTTAGAAAAGGAGATGAAAGTCAAGGCAAAGATGTTGGTGGTATGACAACTCATCACTAAACACAACAAAATTTTAAATTATTTGTTACATTTGCATGAAACCAGACCACATTTCTCTGTAGTGTTCTAATGCAAAAAAGAGAAGCATAGAAGATCTGATAGAGAGAAGAAAGACAATGAGTTAATAAACAAATCTGACCATAAAAGAAAGAAAATGACAGAAACTTTGTTGCCGACACATGGGGTGAGATTGAATCTGACAGCTGCTCTTGTTCTAACAATGGAGAAGGAACTCCTGAGAGCAAATTCTTAATGGGTTTACAAGTGCGAACTGAGCTAGATGGGGTAATGAATTTTGACAACTTAGATTTCTCTTTTTCTGATTTTAAGGAAGCATTTATGGATTTTTGTTAAGTTCAGCTATCTGGCGAGAGAAGAATCAAGGTTCTCGTGCAAGACAATTCAACTCTTACTGCCACAAATTCAGAATTTGAGAAATAATTGGGAACAATTAGCACTTTGAGTGATGTAATACTAAGGCTGCAAGAGAGGTTCTTGTAGGAGGAGCTTGATACTGCTCTCAATCTGATTATTAAGTTTATTGATAATCAAAACAAAAGATTTTGAAGATGCTCTTAATGTGTTGAGTAAATAAATAAAGTCAATTATTGAAAATCTATCTAATAGATTTAAGAAATTAGAACTTGGGGTTGATCCATGTATGAAAGATTATCCATATATTGCACCTGCTTAGAAGAAGTCTGTTATGTTCATAAATGACAGGAAAATACATTCCTGAGTAATTTAAAAAATGTTGTCCCATGCGAATGATGAAGGAGAAATTCTCGACTATTAAGAATACTGTGAGGGGAAATGTTCCTGAATTTATTAACAAGAAAGTTACCGCTGCCAATGATGGGATTCTTTGAAAACTCCCTACACTAAGAGGGAACTCCACGAAACACTCCGCAAAGGATGCTATCCGTCCATTATTATTCAAAGATTAGATAAAGAATCTTCAAATTGTTGTCGCTGATCTCATCCTGAATCGTCAAATAACACAACGATTTCTTGCTATATCTGTGATATTTAAAAGAAATAGACCTGAGAACACTCTTGCCTTTGTTGTTCTTAAAAGGAATAGCAAGTACAGCATATTTGAATGTTTTGTTGCAATAAGGCATGACATTTTATGAAAGAGTGTTGGTACGATGCAAACACTTGTTCTAGTGATGTTTATTATCTTAGGAAACCAATTGTTTGAGTTGGAAGAACCTATGATACATGTGGACCCACCTAATACAAGGTTCATAATAAAGTGTAATTTTTTATGCCGGAAAGTCCAAGGACCACTAGACCTTAACATTGATACCTGAATAGTTTGTGCTCGAGACACATGACTGAAAACAAGAGGCAATTGACTGGGTTTAAGCCAAAGAATGATCCTAAAGTTATCTTTGGTGACTTAAACTGTAGCCAAACCAAAAGTTATGACAAGTTCATCACCGAAAAGATAACCTTTACACATGTTTTTATGCCGAGGGGTTGAAACACAATTTCATAAGCATATGTCAATTATGTGATAAAAGATATCAAGTCATATTCACTATTGACAAAAGCTGAATAATAGATTGTGACAATGAGGTCACTGTCCTTTTAGATATTAGGGAATGTAACCTACATCTTGTTGATTTTATTTCTAATACTTATGCGATTTGTCTATGTATTTCTTCTATTTCTATTTGTAATGTATGACATAGAAGACTTGCACACATAAATATCAATTATCTTCTAAACTGTCTAGAAATAACTTAGTAAGGGGATTACCTACTGCATGTTATGTTAAAGACAAACTTTTGTTCTAGTACTACTGAGGTATGCCTGTTTAATTCTTCCATTTCTATTTGTGATATATGACATAGAAGACTTGCACACATAAATGTCAATTATCTATCTATGCTGTCTAGAAATAACTTAGTAAGAGGATTACCTAGTGGCATGCTATGTTAAAAAGAAACTTTTAGAGTTTGCCAATTAGGTAAGTAATTTTTTTTTCTTTAAGAGTAAATCTCATGATAGCTCAACAAGAACTCATTATTTATTGCATGTAGACTTATTTGTTCCGATATCATCAGTAGTTTAGGAGGGAAGTTGTTACTTGTGATTGTGGATGGTTATTAAAGATACATTTGAATCTTCTTTCTAAAAGCTAAGTTCAATACTTTTAAAACTCCCACAGTTTTCATTAAGCAAATTCAAAATGAGATAAATACTTCTATGATTATGATCAGAAGTGATCATGCAAACAAGTTTGATTCTCAAAGGATGAATGAGTTTTGCGAAGATGAGAGAATCAAAATAGTTTTTTGTTTCTAGAACTTCATAGTAAAATGAAGTTAATTGAGAGAGAGAGAGAGAGAATATAACACTTGAAATCAGTAGAACATTACTTGCTGAAGACAATTTACCTATGTATTTTTGGAATGAGCCAGTAAGCACTACTTACTATATCTTGAATAAATATTTAATTCACATGACAATATTGACACTTGAAAATACACCATATGAACTTCTGAAAGGAAGGGTATTTAGTATTATATACTATATAACCTTTGTAGCAATTGTTATATCTTGAATAGTGGAAAATTTCATCTTGCCACGTTTGATAGTAAAACAATTGAATGTAACTTTCTTGGATATCCATCATCAAATAAAGCCTATAAATGTTTTAACAAAAGGATATTACGTATGGAAGAATCTGTGTGTTATTTCTGATGAAACTTTTTTTTGAAGGAAAAGCTCTATCGCTATTAGCTAACCCAAGTAGACTTATAAAAGATCTAGCTGCAGGTATGGAGAAGGAGAACCTAACTAAGCCCGCTCATGTGAATACAACACCGGTCCATTTTAGATAAAAGAAGAAGCTAAAGAAGAAGATCTAAAGCGGAAAGATGATGTAGAACATGGAATAACTCCTATAACACTCTACTTGTAATTCACCATATGTTATGGGTCCTGTCGGGCCCCACACACTACAATTTTATACAAAAGGAGTATTAATAAATGATAATCAAATATCCAACATCTCAGAATACGAGCTAAACTAAACCAAGCACTATAAATGAATTTCCACAAAATACACTGTCCAAGAATAGTTTTGTATTGTAATAAACAAAAGTTCATGAATAAAAGAAATTTGAACAACCTTCCAAAAAAGACTTGCAGATCCCAAATCTAGTTATGCATAAAAATATTTGATAAGCAAGCAACAATCTAATCCACCACACTTATTTATTATTTGGCAACAAGTATTTTGAGCACTGTTAGAAGACATAAGGAAAAATGATGTAAAGGCCCATTTATAGGCCCATTTCCTCCTTTTGTCCCACATCTATTGTATAAGATTCTTTCTTCTTCTCTTCTCCTATATATTTGTATTCACTTGTATTTGATTAATGAAGAAGTATCTATAAGGTTGGCCCATTAATTTCTATATGGTATCAGAGGGACCCATCCCCTCCTGCGGTTTCCAAAATTCTGTCCGCCTCTACTCGCCAGCGACCCGCTTCCCCCCTACGGCCCGCCTTATCTCTACCCGCTAGTCTATCTAGCTGCTCGACTCCTGCGGCCTGCCTTCCCTCTTGCGGACTGCCTTTTCTGAACCCGCTTCCTCCTCTCTCCGTTTTCCACCCTCCTCCCCGGGCTTCTTATAGCCTTTTTTCTCTGCCTCGTGGGGTCCACGAGTTCTTTTCTTAATCGCCGCGACCTGTCTTAAGCCGCTGCGGGCTGCCTCAATTCGCACCCTGCCGCGAACCTTCTCCTTGTCGCCGCGACCTGTCTCAAGTCGCCGCGGTCTGCCTCAATTCGCGCCGTGCTGCGACCTCCTCCTTGTCGCCGCAACCTGCTTCTTGTCGCCGCGACCTGTCTCAACTCGTCGCGGTCTGCCTCAATTTGTGCCTTGCCATCTCTCATCGCGGCCTTCTCCTTGTCGCCGCGACCTGCTTCTTGTCGCCGCGACCTGCCTCAACCCGCCGCGGTCTGCCTCAATTTGCGACCCGCCTCAACTCGCCGCGGTCTCGCGGTCTTCTCTTTCTTACCCACTGCGACCTCTTTCTCTACTCTGCTCCTGTCCGCGCCGACTTCTCTTAACCGCTGCTCTTGTTGCTGTGACTACCCGCTGCGACCACTTTTGAAATCGCGCGGGCTTGTCGTGCAAGAGCTCTCCTGGCTCTCCCTTTTGCGAGTTCTTATTCGCCAAGTCTCGGCGACCTCTTCTATTCGCTCGCCTTCTCTGCTCCTCTTAACCGCTCAGCCTTCGCTTGGGTGCGGTCTGTTTCTAAAACCGCACAGTTCGCTTCCTCCTTTCCTGCGGCTTCTGTCTTTACCCGTGGCGGCCTTCTCTTCTCATCACAGATTTCTCTACCCGCTGCGGGCTCTGCATCTTGGTCGCGGGCTCTTAACCGCTGGTGTGTTGACACCGAGACCAAGCGGCCTCCTTGCTTCGCCTCGCTTTCTTTTGGTTGCGGTTACTCTCTTCTCTAGCGGCTTTTTCTCGCCGCTGCGGTTTGTTCTCACCGCTGTTATCCGTGCTACCTCTGTGGTAATCGATGGTTCTGTTCGCTGGTTCTGACCGCTGGTTTCTGTGGCTAGTCACTGATCTGAATTATGGCTTCTGCCTCCACTGCTAATGAGATTACTGCTTTGCATGCTCAACTCCATCAGCTTCAAGAGGTAGTTCGTCGCTCCTCTGGCTCCGTGGTCTCGATCTTCCAGAAAAGTATATCGTCCCTCTCACACAACTCTCACTGGATTGTGGACTCGGGTGCTACAAATCATCTCTCTCCGCAGCAGCCTCCCAAATACTTAGATATTGCTTACCCCCAACACATCACTGTGGCCAATGGTGACCGGATCCCGGTTTCTGGCGCTGCTCATCTGCCTCTTACTTCTCTCTCCTTATCCTTGGTTCTTCATGTTCTGGGTTCTACTTTTAATCTACTTTCTGTTAGCCGTCTTACGCAAGACCTTGATTGTTGTGTTACTTTCTCACACTCTTCCTTTGTGGTGCATGATCGACTAATGCAGAATATACTTGGTAGAGGGCGACTGTCTAACGGGCTATATCTTCTTGATGTTCCTCCCTCTGCTCTCACTGCTGTCTCCACCACTGATTGACATCGTCGTCTTGGGCATGCTACTCTTCCAATCCTCAGGAAAGCTCTTCCTACTGCCCCCCTATATGAGTTCTTCTGTGAATCATGTATTTTCGGCAAGCAACACCGCGTCTCCTTTTCTCCTTCCTGTACCCGGAGAGATGCTCCTTTCTCCTTAGTTCACTCTGATATCTGGGGGCCTTATAAGGTCCCTAGTACTTTTGGGTATCGATACTTTGTTACCTTTATCGATGATTACTCCCGGATCACCTGGTTTTTTTTTATTTCGTGATCGCACCGAGCTCTACTTGGTGTACATTTCTTACAGAAACTCGCACACAGTTCTCTACCGGTGTCAAAACTCTTCGTACAGACAATGCTCGCGAATATACTCGTCGAATCTTCTCCAATATATGCGCTAAGTTCGGTATTATACATCAAACTTCATGTGTCTACACTCCTCAACAAAATGACATCGCGGAACGGAAGAATCGCCACCTCCTTGATGTGGCTAGATCTCTTATGATCCAAATGTAGGTTCCTCCCATATATTGGAACTTTGCAGTCTCTACTGCTTGACACCTCATCAACCGCATGCCTTCGTCTGTCCTCAACTTTGTCGCACCCATTACCCTCCTTTACCCATCCACGAATCTCTTCGCTCTCACATCTCGTGTTTTTGGGTGTGCCTGTTATGTCCACCACCTTGGTCCTTCCAATGACAAGCTAGCCCCTCGTGCTATCAAAGCCATGTTTGTTAGGTACTCCCGCACTCAGAAGGGGTATGTCTGCTTTAATCCTATCACTGGAATGGTGGTTGTATCTGCTGATGTCTCATTTCATGAATACCAACCATATCACAGAGGTCCTTCTGATCCCCTTCTTCCTCCTCCGCTACCTCGACCCATCATTCCCGTAACATCTTCGCTTCCGCCACTTCTCCCTACTCCTCTACTTCCGCGTCCTACAACATCAGTACCCTCCAAACTCGTCCCCTCCAAACCTCCTATCATTGAAGTTTACACTCGTCGTCCTTCTCGTCCAGCTGCCCCGCAACGGCTTCCCTCTACCGATGTGATCTCGCGGCCTGTTGATCCGGCCTCCTCCTCGACGGCCCATCCCTTGGCCAATTATGTCTCACTATATCGGCTCTCTCCATCTCTTCTTACCTTTGCTCTCTCTCTCTCTCTCTCCTCTATCTCTATGCCTAACTCTGTGCAGGAAGCTCTCCAGCATCCGGCGTGGCGTGCCTCCATGAATGAAGAAATGACTGCTCTGTGGGGTAACCATACTTGGGATCTTGTGTCTCCTCCTAGCCACAGTTGTGTTAGCTGCAAGTGGATTTTTACAGTCAAACATGCCGCGGATGGGGCAGTTGATCGCTTAAAGGCTCGACTTCTGGCACGGGGTTTTACCCAACAGTACGGGCTTGATTATGAGGAAACGTTCTCCCCAGTCGCGAAATTAAATACGGTTCGGGTCTTGCTCTCTTTAGCTGTTCATCGCCACTGACCTCTCCAACAACTGGATGTCAAGAATGCCTTTTTGAATGACGATCTTCTTGAAACTGTCTATATGCAACAACCGCCTGAGTTTGAGACCACGAGGGAGTCCCGTGTTTGTTTACTTCGCAAATCCATTTATGCTCTCAAGCAGTCTCCACGGGCGTGGTTTGACAAATTCAACAAGGCTGTTTGTGAGGTTGGCTTCAAGCAAAGCTCGACAGATTTCTCTCTCTTCACTCGTCACCAATCAACGGGGAATACAATACTTCTTGTCTATGTGGATGATATTCTGATCACTGGTGATGACTCCACTGGGATACAACAGGTTAAGCAACATTTAAACTCTAGTTTTCAAATCAATGATCTGGGAAATCTTCGATATTTTATTGGACTAGAGGTATCACGGCGATCTGATGACCTTGTCTTATCCCAGCATAAGTATTGCATTGACCTTCTGCAAGATGCTGGTCTCTCAGGTTGCAAACCAGCGAAAACCTCGATGGAAGTCAACCATAAGTTGTGTGCTCAGGAATCTGAGGCTGACTCTATACTTCCAAATCCAGAATACTATCGTCGTCTTGTGGGAAAACTGATATACCTAACCGTTACGAGACCAGATATATCATTTGCAGTTGGAGTGGTTAGTCGGTTCATGCATACTCCACAGGTTTCCCACCTTCAGGCAGTGAAACGGATTCTCAGATATCTGAAGACTGCTCCTGGGCGAGGGCTTGTGTATAAGCCATCTTCCTCCTTTTCTCTTATTGCATACTCTGATGCAGACTATGCGGGCTCGTTGGATGATCGACATTCAACTACTGGTTTTTGCACTTACTTTGGAGGAAATCTTATCACATGGCGGAGTAAGCAGCAGACGGTGGTTGCCCGCTCGTCTGCTGAAGCTGAGTATCGTGCGATGGCTGTCGTTACATCTGAACTAACCTGGCTAGAAAGTCTTCTAATGGATTTGAGAGTTAAATTGTCCTCACCATCGACGTTGCTTTGTGACAGTCAAGCTGCAATACATATTGCGAAGAATCCTGTGTTCCATGAGCGGACTAAACATATTGAGCTTGATTGTCACTTTGTTCGGGAAAAGATTCAATCAAAGGTGCTAAAGCTTGATCATGTTCCCGCGTCTGGGCAAGTTGCTGACATCCTTACCAAGGCTTTACCTCGGAAATTGTATTATCAGTTCTTGTCCAAGCTTGGTGCCTACGACTTGTACGCTCCAGCTTGCGGGGGAGTGTTAGAAGGCATAAGGAAAAATGATGTAAAGGCCCATTTATAGGCCCATTTCCTCCTTCTTTAGTCCCACATCTATTGTATAGGATTCTTTCTTCTTCTCTTCTCCTATATATTTGTATTCTCACTTGTATTTGATTAATGAAGAAGTATCTATAAGGTTGGCCCATTGATTTCTACAAGCACGCACATGTTCCTACAACCAAGTACAAACGAGTGGAAAATGAGCGTCACCCGGAGCTGACCGAACACTGTGTAACAATCTCCCTCTCCCCGGGCTTCCTAGCGGATCCCGGAGAGCAAAAGACCTGCAGATCAGGGCATCACAACATGCAAATAAAATACGGAAGTAAACTGGAAGGTATGTGGCAAAATTATCAATCATGTTTCTAAGTTGAGCATAAAAATTGTTAATAATAGTCCCACACCGCCAATCCGCTCTGATCTGGTCTGTTTATATGGCAAGGCAACCCTCAACTTTTAAGCCGGTTTTTCAGGTTGAGTTAGGCCAAACCTAACATGGTATCAGAGCCAGGTTCCATCCAGTTTCTGTCCGGTTCCGTCCGGTCCGCCCATGAGCTTTGTATCCCGGTTCCATCCGGTCAATCCATGCTATGGGCAAGGGGGGATGTTAATAATAGTCCCACACTGCCAATCCGCTCTGATCTGGTCTGTTTATATGGCAAGGTAACCCTCAACTTTTAAGCCGGTTTTTCAGGTTGAGTTAGGCCAAACCTAACATGGTATCAGAGGGAGGTTCCATCCAGTTTCTGTCTGGTTCCGTCCGGTCCGCCCATGAGCTTTGTATCCCGGTTCCATCCGGTCAATCCATGCTATGGGCGAGGGGGGATGTTAATAATAGTCCCACACCGCCAATCCGCTCTGATCTGGTCTGTTTATATGGCAAGACAACCCTCAACTTTTAAGCCGGTTTTTCAGGTTGAGTTAGGCCAAACCTAACAAAAATAAAGGGGGTCTATATGCTCACTAGGGCTAGAGACTGAATGCTCTACTCATGCACTCTATTCCAAGTAGCGGACTAGTATGCCCTAGGCTACTGAAACCGTAGCAAGCAACCACACAAAAACCACATTCAAGGTGACATTCAACATAGCATCATGGGTCGTACTAGTAAATTCTACATTGTGACCGCCCCTACTCCTGGACCAGTGCGGCTACACAAGAACCGCAAGCACTTCTTGAGACCGGTGGTTGGCTCTGTCTGCGTCGTAGGATTATGGGTTAACATTTGGAGTCATCTATATAGAGTTTAGTTTTTTTCTCCCTTGATAAACATATATTTGTTTTTGTAGAAATGGAGAAAGCCAACCTTGTATATATGTCCACTTGGTACAAATACAAAGAATGAGTACATATATATAGAGGAGAGAAAGAGGGAGAAAAGTCCTATACACAATGTGGGACTAAAGAGAGGAGAGAAAAACAATAAATGCTATACAAATGGGCCTAGTTTAAGTGGGCTTTTCCAACACTCCCCCGCAAGCTGGAGCGTATAGGTCATATGCACCCAGCTTGGACAAACACTGGTAGAACAGGGTGCTTGATAAGGCCTTTGTGAGGATGTCGGCAACTTGATCAGTTCCTGGAACATGCTTCAATTCAAGTTTCTTTAATTGAACCTTCTCACGAACAAAGTGGCAGTCAACCTCGATATGTTTTGTGCGCTCATGAAACACCGGATTCTTTGCGATGTGTATGACAGCTTGACTATCACAAAATAGAACAGCAGAGGAGGGGAGTTTTACTCCCAGGTCAGTAAGGAGACTTTCAAGCCATGTGAGTTCTGAGACAACCGAGGCCATCGATCGGTATTCAGCTTCTGCAGAGGAACGGGCTACCACAGCCTGTTTCTTACTCTTCCATGTAATAAGATGACCACCAAAATAAGTACAGAACCCACTAGTTGACCTTCGATCGTCCAGAGAACCCGCATAGTCGGCATCAGAATAGGCAACCAATGCGGGAGCAGAGTCAGAGGTTTTGTAAACCAGCCCTTGACCCAGAGCTCCCTTAAGGTATCGAAGAATCCGTTCAACCGCTTGAAGGTGAGAAGCCCGGGGGGCATGCATGAACCGACTGACAACCCCAACTGCATATGATATATCCGGCCTCGTGACTGTTAGATAGATCAACTTTCCCATAAGGCGTCGATAGTATTCCGGGTTCGGAAGCAGCAAATCGTCATCCGAAGCATGAGCGCATAGTTTGTGATTTGCCTCCATCGGGGTACAAGCTGGCTTGCAACCAGACTGACCAGCATCTTTGAGAAGATCGAGACAGTACTTTCGTTGGGAGAGCACCAACCCGTCCGGCCGCCGGGCAATCTCGAGACCCAGGAAGTAGCGAAGTTTCCCCAGGTCTTTAGTTTGAAAAACAGTGCTCAGATGTTGTTTGACATCTTGAATCCCCTTTGAGTCGTCCCCAGTGAGAAGGATGTCATCAACATAGACCAACAGAAGGACGGTGCCAGTGGCCGGTGTCGGGTAAAAAGGGAGAAATCTGCAGAACTCCGAGTGAATCCCATGTCTCGAACCACCTTGCTAAACTTGTCAAACCACGCCCGAGGGGACTGTTTGAGACCATAAATCGACTTTCTGAGGAGACATACCCGAGACTCCCCCGTGGTCTCAAACCCGGGCGGTTGGCGCATGTAGACGGTCTCCTGAAGGTCACCATTTAAAAAGGCGTTCTTGATGTCGAGCTGATGAAGGGGCCAGTGGCGGTGCACCGCGACGGAGAGAAGAACGCGGACAGTGTTGAGCTTGGCCACCGGAGAGAAGGTTTCCTCATAATCGAGGCCCTCCTGTTGTGTGAAGCCACGGGCCACAAGACGGGCCTTCAGTCGGGCAATAGTGCCATCCGGAGCATGCTTGATGACGAACACCCATTTACATCCAACAGGGTGCTGACCGGGAGGTAAGGGAACCAAGTCCTAGATCTGGTTGGCCCAGAGGGCCGTCATTTCTTCGTCCATGACAGCCCGCCAGCCAGGATGGTGAAGCGCCTCCTGCAAAGAGTTAGGGACCGAAACAGAGGATAATGAGGTGGCAAAGTGAAGAAGAGAGGGAGAGAGGCGATGGAGAGAGACGTAGTTCGCCATTGGGTGAGCGGTAGAGACGGGAGCCGGAGCAGCAGGGAGCAGAGCACCAGAGGGCGAAGCCGACTGCAGAGGCGCTACGGGATGAGGAGAGCGACGAGAGTAGACCCGGATAACCGGGGGTGGTGGACAGACAGGAGGTAGAGAAGGCAGAGTGGATGAGGAGTGAGGAGCAGGAATGACAGGACGAACGACGGGAGCTGGACTCAGAGCGTCATCGAGAGCAGGGAAGAAGGGAATATCTTCACGAAAAGTCACGTCAGCCGAGACAGTAACCTTGCGGGTAGCAGGCGAATAACAGACATAACCCTTCTGAGTGCGCGAGTACCCCACAAAGATATGCTTGGTGGCACGAGGGTCCAATTTGTCTGTGGAGGGACCGAGGTGGTGAACGTAGCAGGTACACCCAAACACCCGGGGAGGAACGGGAAAAGGTGGAGTTGTGGGAAAGAGGAGGCTGAAGGGAGTAGCATACTGGAGGACGGAAGACGGGAGACGGTTGATGAGGAAGCAAGCCGTGGAGAGCGTGTAGTTCCAGTATGGTTTGGGAACCTGCATTTGAAGCATAAGGGAGCGAGCGACATCAAGAAGGTGACGATTCTTGCGCTCGGCGACCCCATTCTGTTGTGGAGTGTATGGACACGAGGTTTGGTGAAGAATGCCGAACTCAGAGCAGAGAGTGGCAGAGGTATGGCTGGTGTACTCCCGCGCATTGTCAGTACGAATAGTGCGAATAGGCGCAGAGAACTGAGTGCGAGTCTCAAGTATGAAGGCCCGGAATACGCGGGGAAGTTCAGAGCGATCCCGAAGGAGATATAACCACGTCATGCGAGAGTAATCATCAATAAAAGTAACAAAATACCAATAGCCAGAAATACTAGTAAATTTATATGGACCCCATATATCGGAGTGAACTAAAATAAAAGGAGCGGAGCTCCGAGTACAATGAGGAGGAAATGATGAACGGGGCTGTTTGCCCAAAATACAGGTGTCGCAGCGAAAAGCAGGAGAGTAACATCAGGAAGAGCCTTCCGGAGGACTGGGAGAGGAGCATGTCCCAGACGGCGATGCCAATCCGAAGAGGAGATAGAGGCGAGGACAGTGGGAGAGTCGTCAAGAAGATAGAGCCCATTCTGCAGCCGTCCTCTACCAATGATAGTCCGCGTCTGCTGATCCTGTATGAGAAAAGAAGAAGAAGTAAATGTCACGGAATAATTAGAATCAGTAGTAAGGCGACCAACAGAGAGTAAATTGAAAGAGAGCCTGGAACATGTAGAGCCGAGCGCAGGAGGAGAGAAGAGGTGAGAGAAATATCAGCACATCCAGAGACTGGAACCGATGCCCCATTAGCGACAGTAATGTACTTCGGGTGAGGTGAAGACAAGTACTGAGGTGGCCTAACAGAGGTGATATGATGAGTGACACCAGAATCAAGGATCCAGCGCGTGCCAGAGGATAGGCAGGCGATACCTTCATTGGAGATAGAGGCAGCAGAGGCAACCGAGGCAGGCGGACGGCTGAGCAAGCCATGAAGATGCTGGAGCTGAAGACGAACCTCGTCAAGATCAGTACGAGAGGAGGCAGAGTCGGTAGTAGCAGCAGAGGCCTGTGGACGAGGAGGTCGGCCATGTTTGCGATAGCAGGTGGCCTCAAGATGGCCATCTTTACCGCAGAACGAGCATTTGAGCCTAGACCGGCCACCGCGACCCCGGCCGCGAGAGTCAGAGCGGCCACCACGGGCAGAAGGGGGAAGAGGCAATAAGGGAGCTGGTGCCTGTTGAACAAGGGCCGGAGAAGGAAGACCGGGAACATCCGGAGGCGGGGAGACTTTAAGAAGCATTGAGCACACATCGGAAAAAGATGGTGTAACGGTAGAGGAGAGGATGTGAGCCTGGACACTGTGAAGATGAGGAGGTACCCGGACCATCATCATGGCGATACCCACAGCTTCCTTTTGGGTACGTTGAGCAGCGAGATCCAAAGTGGGAGGCTGATGGTGGATCCAAGCCTCAACCAGAGACCGGGCCTGAGCAACAAAGGACGTCAGGTCGGTTGCGCCACTGCTATCAAGGGCTTGGAGAGCAGTGATGATATCATATAGATGGTGGAGACTATCCTTGCCAGAGTAGAGGGTGTGGAGCTCGTCCCACATGCCTTTGGCCGTCTCATGATACATGGCCAGGCGATAAGATTCGTCATCAAGAGAGTTGAGAAGCCAAGTCTGCACACACCCATCATTGCGTAACCATTCCTCAGTAGGGACACCAATAACGGTCTGAGTCAGGTGATGAAGAAATCCTTTTGACTGAAGGACACGACGAACCGAGTGTGCCCATTCCACAAAGTTCTTCTTGCCAGTGAGCGAAATAGTAGTGATCCGAAGCTCGTCGCGGACTTCCTGGATAGAGGCCGGGCGTTCAGGAGGAGGAACAGCCGTCCCGACTGAGTCTGCAGACGTAGACATGGGGGCGACCTGGATGAGGTCGCGGCGAGCTGGAGGAGGCCGCGGCGAGTTGGAGGAGACCGCGGCGGACTGGAGGCAGCAGCTAGAGGACGCGGAAGACTGCGGACTGGATGAGGTCGCGGCGAGCTGGAGGAGGTCGCGGCGAGCTGGAGGAGACCGCGGCTGACTGGCGAGCTGGCGGGCTGGATCAGATTGCGGCGGGCTGGATCAGACTGCGGCTGACTTGAGCGAGCTGAGAAGAGAGGACAAGCCGGGGCTGACTGGCGAGCCGGCGGGCTGGAGGAGACCGCGGCGGACTGGCGAGCTGGCGGGCTGGATCAGAAGAAGACCAATGGATTGGCGAGCTGTCGGACTGGCGAGCGGCGGACGCTGCGCTTACGGCGGACGAAGGAGACCAAGAAGAGGAGGCGAATACTGAGTTTGCAGCGGACAGAAGAAGACCGATGGATTGAGGTCGCCGAGGTCGCGCCGGACAGAAAGAGATCGCAGCGGACAAGGGGAAGCAGTGGACCCCACAGGATGGCTATAAAGAGGGGGCCAGAGGAGGAAGGAAGAGGAGGGAATAGAAGTGGATCCACGGGAGGAGAGGAAGCGGACTGGACAAGGGAGGCCGCAGGAGAGAAGCGACTAGAAGGTGCGGACACACACACGCAGGCCGCAGGGCGGACAGAAGAGGGAGTCCGCAGGAGTCCGGAACCTCGCTTTGATACCATGTAGAAATGGAGAAAGCCAACCTTGTATATATGTCCACTTGGTACAAATACAAAGAATGAGTACATATATATAGAGGAGAGAAAGAGGGAGAAAAGTCCTATACACAATGTGGGACTAAAGAGAGGAGAGAAAAACAATAAATGCTATACAAATGGGCCTAGTTTAAGTGGGCTTTTCCAACAGTTTTCAACTTTATGAATCTAATCTTCTTTTATCTCCCTTCCGCTTACTTTTTGCATCTAGAACTTTCTTTCATTTATAATATTTCTTTTCCGAGCTACAAGTCATACTTAACCTACCCTTTTCTTCCTTACTTCTTAAACACACATTCTATCTTCTTGGCTTATTAGCACATGTTTTTCTCCTCATTGTAAATTGTCAGAACACTTGTCTTATTTTTTGTTTAGTTTTGAAATAAAAAAATATGTGATACATGAACCATGGTCATTGTATTTTAATTTATCTATCTTAAAAATTCAAAGTTGCAATAGTCAGTCAAACATTTGATTTGAGACAACAAAGTTGATTTTATTGCCATTTTATACAGTTACCCTCCAGGGATTAATATGGTTGCATGCACATTTTCTGATTTCAGGTACTTGGCACCAGAATATGCATCGAGTGGAAAGTTAACCGATAGATCTGACGTGTTCTCCTTTGGTGTTGTTCTTCTAGAAATCATAACAGGACGAAAACCTGTCGATGCTAGTCAACCTGTAGGGGATGAAAGCTTAGTTGAATGGGTATGGTCAAATACTGTTTCTCACACATAATTGCCTCTTTTGAATATGATAATCCAATAGTTATCTAGATATTATTGCACTGCATACAATATCATGGTTTTCTCCTCCGATTTGGGTGTTGAAAACTTAAACTTTTATCATATATTCCTATCTGTATTCCATCTAATATATTAAAACTAGAACTGCAAAGTCTTTTGGATCATCTTCCATCATTTTTTATGTAGCCATGGGCATGCAAGAATAGCTAATTTTAGTTTGTTTTCTTGTTATAATAATAAAAGCATCTTAGTTGAAGTTAAACATTTAAGTCTTAAGTGCTTCAAAAAAACTTGACTACTATTGCAGTTTTCTGTTTGAATATTCATGCCTTTTGAATCTGTAGTGGTAAAATATGCTAAATGGTCGTTAAGAAGGTTTTTAAGGGTTTAGATAAATCTGACTTCAAGGCTTCATTTGGTTCATCAAAATTTTTTGTATGCTTTAACAGCTTAAACCTATCACTAGTTCTCAATGATAAGGGTTCTTTATTTTGGCAAGGATATGTTGAACTCAAGTTGATGTAGGGCTGCTCCGCATCACAAGTGATGCAGGAGGTGTGTAGGGTGATTACTGAAATGCTTATATGAATTATAAATTTCTATCCAACGGCAAACTTCCAACAAGAAATTTACAAATAAACTACAATAACCACAAGCGAATAAAGTTTCAAATGAAAGAACAATTATGGTGTGCACATACAAGAGTGTGAAATAGTAAATATGCAAGTGAACAAAGCCCTGCAAATGACAAGATGTCTTGGCACAAATATTCTAAACTAATATCCACACAAAATTGAGAATTCGATAAAAGATTCAACAATGAAAAGAAGACAAACATAAAATAAACTCATAATGATTAGAAAACTTATGGATAGACAGCTTATCAGGCATAATGACGAGGGAACGGTAGCCGGATGGACTAGCTCTGGATTGTTGAAGTGGCTGGAGGCTATGGAGAGTGAATATATTGCTCTAGGAAGAGTGGAGAGCCTGGACAAGTGTTGTCCAGCTGCAGGAAACTGACGGAGCACCTTGAAGAGGAGGTTGAGGACTTGGGAAAGAGTTTTGAGCTGCTGGAAGGGAATTGGGAGGGATGATGGGCTGTTGGAAGTGTGAGGAGGACCTGGGGTGCTGATAAGGCCTGGACGGGTGCTTGAGAGGAATTGGAGTGCTGGACAGTGGACGGGGGGATTTTTTGGGCTTCTTGGAAGTGCAGCCGGCCTGCTGTTTGGGGCCTAGGAGGGTGTAGCAGTGGTCTAGTGGGGCTGAATGAAGTTTTGAAGGAGGGATGCTGCGGGGAAGAATTTGGAGGGTTGGAGGATGATTTCTAGTGAGTTTCAGAGCACAGTGACAGGGAAATTCGGGGGAGAACCAGATAACTGCAGCCAGGTTTCCGGAGTGGGGAATGTAGAATGGGTGTGGAGGAGGGGTCTTGGTAATTTGTTCCTGTGATTTTCTCGCTGCAACCATAAGGCACGGAGGCAGGGTTAGGGGTTGCCAGCAGTTTAGGATAGTTAAGATGGTTATTAGTAGGGAATTTGATAGTGGTTGCAGTTTTATTTGAGAGTTTTGGAATAAATGTGTGGCACAACCGCGCTAGGTATTTCTGGACAACACTCAGGGAGCACGAGGTCGCATGCCCGGATGTTGGATGCATCCCTGGATGTTGGAGCATAGGTAGTAAAGAATTCATCGACAACACCCAGGGGTCGTGATGATGCAATCTTGAATGTTGTCACACAATAGAGGAATTTCTCGAAAGCACCCAAGAGGTGCTAGGATGCAACCCTGAATGTTATATTTATGTCTTATTTTTTTATAGCATTTGGTGATTAATGGGTAAATCAACTTTGATTCTCTATCAACCAATAATATTGAGGTCTTTTACATGATTAAAGATAAATTATTTTAAGTTGAGGCACAACATAGCATGCCATTCTTTCTACTGCTATGTTAGTGTAGAGAAATGCAAGAGAGAGAAAATAACCCAGAATTTTTATTATTTTGTAAATACAGGAGTACATACACTTATATAGAGAGAAAGAGATGGATAGCCTTCTACATCTACAATGTGGGACTAAATAGAATATACATGGGCTTATACATGAGTTTCTCCTAATGAGCTTTTTCATTACATCTTAACACTCCCCTGCAAGCTGGAGCGTACAAGTCGTAGACATCAAGCTTTGGATAAGAACTGATGATATAATGTCCGAGAGAGAGCTTTCGTGAATATATCAACAACTTGTTCTGACGCAGCGACATGCTCTAACTCCAACTTCTTCGATTGAACTTTTTCCCGAATGAAGCGATAATCAACATCAATATGCTTTGTTCGCTCATGGAATACAAGATTCTTGACAATGTGTATGGCTGCTTGGCTGTCACAAAAAAGTGGTCGGAGAGGAGAGTTTAAGGCCCAAGTCACTGAGAAGATCCTCAAGCCATGTGAGCTCAGAGACAACTGTTGCCATAGCACGGTACTCGACCTCAGCAGAGGAGCGAGTAGCAACAGATTGTTTTTTGCTACGTAGGGTAATAAGGTGTCCACCAAGGTTGGTGCAAAAGCAAGTCGTGGAACGCCTATCACCAAGGGAACCTGTGTAGTCGGCATTAGAATACGCAACAAGAGACATAGGAGGACGGTTTGTAAACAAGTCCTTGTCTTGGAGAAGTCTTCAAGTATCTGAGAATCCGCTCGACGACTTGGAGATGAGATATCCGAGGAGCATGCATAAATCGTCTTCTAACCCCAACAACGAATGAGATATCAGCTCGTGTAACCGTAAGATAGATTAGTTTCACTACCAAGCATCGGTAGTACTTTGGATTTATCAGAATAGGATCAGTTGCAGATCCATGTGCAAACAACTTGTGATTCACATCCATATGAGTGTCTGTAGGTTTGCATCATGAGTAACCCGCATCTTGCAGGAGATCAGTGCAATATTTCTGTTGGGATAGGACAAATCCATCAGGTCTCTTTGCAACCTCAAGCCCAAGGAAGTATCGAAAATTGCCCTGATCTTTTGTCTGAAACGCTGAGTTTAAATGTTGCTTGATGTTCCGGATCCCGGTGATGTCGTCGCCCGTTATTAGAATATCATCAACATACACACGGAGAATTACAGTGCCTGTTGGTTGATGACGAGTGAAGAGAGAGAAGTCAGCAGAACTCTGTGTGAAATCAATCTCGCGAATCACTTTACTGAATTTATCAAACCATGCACGAGGAGATTGTTTGAGACCATATATAGACTTCCGGATATGACATACACAAGACTCCCCCTTGGTCTCAAACCTGGGCGGTTGGTGCATGTAAACAGTCTCTTGGAGATCCCCATTGAGAAAGACATTTTTGATGTCCAGCTGATGTAGGGGCCATTGCCGATGCACAGTAAGGGAGATCAGGACTCGAACAGTATTCAACTTGGCGACCGAGGAGAAGGTTTTGTCGTAATCAATGTCATGTTGTTGAGTGAGACCCCTGACCACCAGACGGGCTTTGAGACGGTCAACAATGCCATCTGGAGCATGCTTGACAGCAAAGACCCATTTGCAGCTAACACAAGACTGACCAGGAGGGAGAGGAACTAGGTCCCAAGTCTGGTTAGCTCAGAGGGCTGTCATTTCTTTGTCTATGGTCGCACGCCACCCCGGGTATTAGATAGCTTCCTGCAAAGAGTGAGGAAGAGAAATGGTCGAGAGAGAGGTGACAAATTTGAGAAGAGGCGGAGAGAGGCGGTGTAGAGAGACATAATTCGCCATTGGATGAGCCGTAGAGGATGTTGTCGAATCATCAAGCCGCGTGATAACATCGGTAGAAGGGAGCTGTTGTAGGGCATTTGTCTGGGATGAACGACGAGTATAGATACAAAGAAGTGGAGGAGGAGGTGGTGGAGGTAATGCTGACACTAGGAGTGGAGGAGGTGTATGTGGCAAAGTCGTGACGGGGACGGCCGGACGAGTAGTGGAAGGTCGAGGTAGTGTAGAAGAGGTGGATTAGAATGGTTGTGCCTCAAGAAAGGTGACATCAGCAGAGACGAGTACTATTTCGTCCGCAGGAGAGTTGCAAACATACCCTTTCTAAGTGCGGGAGTAGCCACAAACGTACATTTCGTGGCTCGAGGGGCAAATTTGTCATGCGGTGGTCCAAGAGAGTGGACATAACAGGTATAGCCAAAGACATGGGGAGTGAGGGAGAATGGAGATTTGGAAGGAAACAAGAGGCCGAACGGAGAAGCGAAGTCAAGCACGGAGGAGGGCATGCGAGTGTTGAGATGACAAGCAGTAGAGACAACAAAGTTCCAATATTTGATGAGCACCTGCATTTACAACATAAGTGATCGAGTGACATCAAGAAGATGTCGATTCTTCCGCTCGGTCATACCGTTTTGTTGGGGGGGGGGGGTATAAGCACACGAGATCTGATGGACAATCCCAAATTCGGTGCATAAATTTGTGAAGGTGCGGCTAGCATATTCACGAGCATTATCGGTGCGAATTATCTTTAAGATAACAGAGAATTGCGTACGCATCTCAGTAATAAAGACACGAAAGACAGATGTCAGTTCAGTATGATCACGAAGTAGATAAAGCTATGTCAGATGCAAATAATCATCAATAAAGTTAACAAAATTTCGATAGACAAAACACTGGAAATTTTATAGGGCCCCCAGATATCAGAATGTACTAAACAGAACAGAGTAGTACTCCAATTACATGTAGGTGAAAAAGTAACACGATGCTGCTTGCCAAAGATACATGATTCACAAGAAAACTTATGCAAGGTAACACCAAGAAAAGCCTTCTTGAGAACCGGGAGAGGAGCATGGTCAAGATGATGATGTTAATCAACAGAGGGGATTGCAGAGAGAATAGTAGGGGAAACATCCAAGAGATAAAGACTATTCGACAACCGTCTTTTACCAATGATATTTCGTGTTCGACAATCCTGCACAACAAAAGACGAATGAGAGAAGATTAGGCAACAATCAAGATTCTGAGCTAGCTTACTAACAGAGAGTAGATTGAAGGGTGATCTCGGAACATGAAGGACCGAGGACAAGGAGAGAGTATGAGTGAGGCGCAGGTCAGCAGCTCCAGACACCGGAGTTGTGTCGCCATTGGCCACAGTGATGAACTTGGGATAATCATAGTGCATGTATTGAGGTGGATTCTGGGAGGTAATGTGGTGAGTAGCACCGG
The DNA here is from genome assembly GCA_039583875.1 of Platanthera guangdongensis. Classification (NCBI taxonomy): domain Eukaryota; kingdom Viridiplantae; phylum Streptophyta; class Magnoliopsida; order Asparagales; family Orchidaceae; genus Platanthera; species Platanthera guangdongensis. The sequence continues at coordinate 112,898,201 of CM077166.1, forward strand.
AGTCCATGATCCAGTGAGAGCTATGAGTGAGACAGGAGATACCTTCAGTGGAGAAAAAAAACAACCGAGCCAGATGAGCGATTAATAACGCCTTGGAGCTGTTGAAGCTGTAGGCGAAGGTCGTTGATATCTTACTAGGTAGACGAGTGTGACCCGGTTGGAGTAGAGTCTGGGTGATGAGCAACAACAATTGTAGCAGTAAGATGAGGCGGCAGACCATGCTTGCGGTAGCAAGTGGCTTCAAAATGACCATCCCGACCACAGTGGGTACACTTGAGAGTAGAGCGCCCCGCACGTCCTCGACCTCGAGACGCGAAGAGACCTTCCCGATTAGAAGTGCCACTAGCTGGAGGAACATGAGTAGGTCAGAGGGGTTGCTGGAGCAGAGCTGAAGAGAAGCTGGCAGGATCCTCGGATGGTGGTGTAACCTTGAGCAGCATGAATCAAACATCAGATATGGAAGGCGTAGTGGAAGTTGAAAGAATCTGAGTCATGACGCTGTGAAGATGACTGGGAACACGGGTCATCATCATAGCGATCCCAACAACTTGCTTCTGTGCCCGTTGAGTAGCATGATCTGTGGAAGGGGGCTGATGTTGTGTTCAGGCTTCTACTAGAGTTTTAGCCTTAGCAACAAAGGAAGTCAAGTCGCCCGTGACTCCAGGTTCAAGTGATTGAAGAGCAGAGATAATGTCAAACATGTGTTGTAAGTTGTCCTTGCCTGAGTAGAGAGAATGCAGCTCATCACACATTTCTTTGGCCATTTCATAGTACATGGCCATTCAGTATGTCTCAGTGTCCATGGAATTAAGCATCCAGGATTGGACCCGACCGTCATCACGGAGCCAGTCATCGGTAGTGTCAGCAGGTTTGGTCCGAGTGAGATGGTGGAGAAGACCCTTGGTCTGTAGAACATGACGAACCGAATGGACCCATTCAACAAAATTGGTCTTCCCGCTGAGAGAGATGGTGGTTACGCGAAGCTCATCACGAACTTTAGAAGGCGGGGCAGCAACACTTGCGGGAAGAGAGGAAGTTGCCGTAGAGCCCATAACACCAAGAGAAGGGCGGCTAGAAGGGAGATCTGGCGACTAGAGGAAGGAGGTCGGGCGGCTAGGAGAGCTCGCGGCGGCTAAATCCAGGAAACAGCGGCTAGGAGAACGCTGCTAGGAGATCTTGCAGCGGCTAGAGGAGATACTAGAAGAAGGAGACCGTGCGGCTAGATCCAGGAAACAACGGCTAGGAGAACGATCGGCGGATAGAGCCCACTTCAGGAGTAAACAGAGCGTAGCGGACTATCCGGCAAGGTCGCGACAGACTGAGCGGCGGACAGAAGAGACCGCGGCGGATAGAGAGGAGAAAACTGCGAATACCTAGCTGGGCCAATCCAATTAAATAGAAGGATGCAACATTGATCTAGTCTTCCCACAACATCTGTTGGTTCGTAAAAAATGCTCACGTGTAACACCCTACATGTAATTGTCGTATATTATGGGTCTGACCGGACCACAAACCATTCAACCATCACAAACTAGATATTGACAAGTAGCATGAAAGACTACTCCAATAATAATACACATCACAAAGTACTAATTCACATATGAAATTCTTATACAAAATAACGGTGTCAACAATCTACCAATCTTTCAAGGTCCATGTCCTTATGGTCATGCATCACAAGTCCAAAGAAAGGTACACATATACAAACAACCTCGACATGGAGGACAGATCAACATGAAAGAAGGTACATAGTAAAGTAAAACACTTCACAAGACTTTCTTGTAGGTTTTAGCTTTATGGCAAACTAGCGAGCACCCGCCTTTAAATCATGCACTGCAACCAAATATACATAAGAGAGAAATCAAGAGTCAGCTATGAGCTAGCCACAACCGCATAACGAAGGAGGACTAAGCATCACTTTGTTTCATGGCCTACCGTGCACACCAGGACTGAACAGAGGACAGATCATCACTTTGTTTCATGGCCTACCGTGCACACCAGGACTGAGCAATGGACAGAAGAGACCGCAGCGGATAGAGAGGAGAAAACTACGGCTACTCGCGCGAACACTGGCAGGAGAGTAGAGTAGAGAAGAGTGGCAAGCCACAGAGAAGCGTGCATCGGGTAGAAGAGCTCGCAGCGGACAAAAGAGCTGCGGTTAGAGAAGAAAGAGCATCACGCGACTAGCGAGCAGAGGGGAAATAGTCCCCGGCGAACAGAGAACACCAAGAGGCCAAACGACAAGGAAGAGAGAGGTTGCAGCGAGCAGACCGCGCGACAAGCAGCAGGAAGACCGCGCGACAAGCAACGATAAGGAAGAGGAGGTCGCGGCGGGCAGACCATGCTACAAGCAGCAGACAGACCGCCCGACAAGCAGTAACAAGGAAGAGGTCGCAGCGGGCAGACCGCGCGACAAGCGGCGGCAAGAAAGAGGAGGGCGGAGCGGGAAGAGAGAAGCGGAGCCCAGATGAATCTCTATAAATGGAGAGAGACGGGGAGGGGAGGGGGAAAGATGTGGAGAAAAGGAGAGGCGGGTAGAAAAACAAGAAACCGTAGTAGGAGGCGGACACCGCAGGGGCGGTTAGGAAGGAAGGACCGCGGTTAAAAAATACTAACCGCCGAGAGCAAGACCGATGGGTGGTTAGGGAAGAGAGACCATGGTTAACAAAAGCACTAACCGCCTAAAACAAGACCGATGACTCTGATGTCATGTAGAGAAATGCAAGAGAGAAAAATAACCCATAATTTTTATTATTTTGTAAATACAGGAGTACATACACTTATATAGAGGGAAAGAGAGAGAGAGAGCCTTTTACATCTACAATGTGAGACTAAATAGAATATACATGAGCTTATACATGGGCTTCTCCTAGTGGGCTTTTTAATTACATCTTAGCAGTTAGTAACAAAAAAGTGTAATAAAAAAGGGATAATTGGAATTTATCTGATGCAAAACACTCAACAACACTCAAGCCTTTATCCCACTATAGTGGGTCGGCTATATGGATCCTTTGTCGCCATTGTGCCCTATCTTTAGTCACAATCTCACTAATGCCTAAGTAGATCATGTCTTCTCTTATAGTTTCATTCCAAATCTTTATTGATCTACCCCTCCCCCATTTAACAAGTCTAGTGACAAAGCTCTCACAACACCCAACTGTGCCTCTAATGGTCTCCTTTGTACGTGTACGTACCATCTCAGTTGAGCTTCTCGCATCTTCTCTACAATTGGTGTCACTCCTGTCTTGTCCCTGCTACATTCATTTCTAATTTTATCCAGTCTCGTGTGTTCACACATAAACCTAAACATTCTCATCTCCGCAACTCCCATTTTTTGTGGAGATGAGAATGAAACATTTTACTAGAAAGATGGGTATCTTCCCCTCCCTTTTTTTAATCTATTGAATATTGACAATTCCAAAAAACTACTTGTCCTATTGTCATAGTATGATCAGGAGGGTATGCTCTAATCGTCTAGTGGTTCAAGACATCTCTCTTTCAGGGAGAGCTTAAGTAGGATAATTCGTCGATAACTTCCCGGGGCATGAGGTTGTGTCTGTCTTTGGATGTTGGAGCGCAAGCTGCGTAATTCCTCGACAACATCCAGTGGGTGCGAGGACGCGACCCTTGATGTGAAGCATAAGCAACATGGTTCTTTGACAATATACTAGAAGGCGCATAGATGCAACCCCGAATGTTTGGAGCGTAAATAGAAAAATCCCTTAACAACACAAAGGGGAGAGAGGACGGGACCCTAGATGTTGGAGCCTAAGTTACAGAGTTCCTTAACAAGACCAAGAGGCATGTAGGCGCGACCTTGGATGTTTAAGAATAAGTAGCAAAGTTCCATGGTGTAGGGTCGCGACCCTTGTTGTTGGTGCATAAGTAACAGAGTTCCTCGACAATGCCCAGGGGGCGCAAGGACACGGCCTTGGGTGTTCGAGCATACATAATAGAGTTCCTTGACAACACCCTGGGGGACAAGAGGACGCGACTTCAGATGTTGGTGCATAAGTAATAGAGTTCCTCGACAACACCCAGGAGGCACAAGCACACAATCCTTGATGTTGGAGCACATGCAATGAGGAACTTAAAATATGGGAACATTAGAGGGTATGAACATAATCCTCGGCATTGGAGTAGCATCCTCAAAAGTTTCCTTGGGAACACGAGGTCTTGGATATGACCATAATCCTGGGTGTTAGAGCAACATACTCAATGGAGGGCCGGTAGGGGGGATACGGAGGAGGGAGTGGGGGTGTCAGTTGACAACGATAGTCACATGCTTAGGGCAAAGGAGAGTGAGATCTTCCAACCAAGCTTCAAGTTGATCCATGCGAGTGGAGTTGGTGGATGTCAGGTGCCCTTATCTGTGCAGAGGGCCTAGAACGGGTAGTGGGCATGTAGCGGAGGAGTTGAACAAGAGAATGGAGCGAGTGATATCTGATCGGGGTTGGGAGAGATCAAATGCAAAGGGCGCGAAAGGAGTGCCTGGTCGCGTGCATCAAGAAGTGCCCGGAGGAGTGGCTAGTCGCGGGATGCACGGAGCGCGTAGAGGGAACGAGAAGTAGCCGATCGGGGATGGCGAGGATCAAAGGCGAAGCATGCAGAAGGAGCGCATGGTTGGTTGCGTGTAATAGGAAGCGTGAGGAAGGAACGAGAAGCAGCTGATTGGAGTTGGGGAAGATTAAGGCGAAGCACGTAAAAGGAGCTCCTGATTGTGTGCAGTAGGAACAAAGACGACGCACATGCAAACATGCATGTGGTGGAAACATGGCTATCAAGCTTACTGAGAGCGACGAGATCAACATAGACGGGGCACTGAGAATGGTATGATAATGCCAATTAGGGTTTGAAATTGAACTTGATTTGGTTTGCAGGTCGAACTGATTGATAGGTAATTACTATTGTCAAACAAAACAAGTAAATTATTATGATTCAAGATACAATATATCGAGGCAACCTTATACCCAATCTCTTAAGGGCAGAATCCCTCCAAGAGCTTATCTCTCCCATGAGAGCTTTGTGATAAAATGATCCAAGATGTCATAAGAGACTCCCCTCCACTCCTTTATATAAGCGGCAGTGGGCATGCATGAAATGTCACTAGACTACATAGTCAATATAATTCATGCTAGACTATGGTGACAACTCTTGGCTAGGAGGTCATGAGCCCAAAGAATCCACTTCTTTATGTAAGTGATCAAGGTCAGTTTGTGTGTCTGTCTTGGGGATAAGAAGAAAGCATAATACGACTAACCCATCAGAAAACCCTGCCATACAGTTCGTTCGTCTCCCTACTGCGATGTCTCGTTGAGGAGATCAAAATCCCACGTCAAGGGACCCAGTAGGGGTGTAAGTCAGGTTAGTTCGGACCGGTTCCACTTAAAATCAAGAACCAATCGATGTGGCTCAGTTTTGACTTTTGGGAACCAGAACCGACCCACACACCTAAGATATAGAACCGGATTCGAACCCAAAGTTCGGTTCGGTTCCGGATTGATTCTACCCATACTTCATAATTTTTTCACTTATACTCTTATATCATTAAGTGTTTATAAGTATTGAATAATTATTTTGTAGAGTCATATATTTCCTCTTACTAAAAGAATTCATCTTAATGTAATTAATAATTGAGAGTACAACTTGTCATTCAATGCATGTCCAATGAATAAAACTTCCTCAAAATATGTATTTGAAGCAACATGTGATGAAATAAAGAATAAATTACTAGAAATAACCGGGTCCAATCACTCTAAAATTCAAAGGACTATTTTCAATAATCGGTTCCGAGTTGATTCTCGGGTATCTAAACATAGTAACAAGAACCAAACTGAACTGCTCGGTTCTAATTCTTTTGGATCCGAAACCGAATTGAAATCCATGAGAACCAACCTGAGCTGCTCGGTTCGGTTTCAGTTTCGGTCTGATTCTCGATTCTTCAGTTATTTTTGCACACCTCTAAAACTCATGGTTCACATTCATCAGCCATCCAAGACCACCTCAAAGCCCCTAGTGGTATTCACCAAGTGGTCTAACTTGGAACAATACCCCTCCACTACGATCAGTACGACGCGACATATATACGGGTAATTCATAATACTCCCATTGGCCACCACGACATTAAGGCGGGGACGGCTCATCACTACCAGGTTGACCTGTCTGGTGGCCACCTCACTAATGAAGCTGTACGTCTTCCTGTGTCTTGGAGGGTGTGACCTAGAGGTGATCAACCATGAGAACCGGCATCTGAAGGGTCTCCGTCGAGTATGGCCAGTCAATGACATGTAGTGAAATCTCGAGGTACGTAGGGCGTTCTCCTCCTCCCCTTTGTGTGTCGTCCATTTCCAAAAAGAATAGGTGCTTGCACCTGCGACCGTGCAAGTGGGGCTCATCACAGTTGTAATATAACCCCTTAACTCAATGGTCCTCCATATTCTATGATGATAAACGAAAAATGGTCAACGACTAGTTGCTCTCCTTCCCCTTAAGAGGCGAGCTGATTGCAAGGTGTGATGGTGTCCCGAACCCCCGTGAGGGCCCTTGCCCTCCACGTTGACTGTTTTAAGATCCATCGGTAAGAGTTTCACGCAGAGAAGTGATGCTCAGTGGTGGTAAGATCTGCAAGTGTTTGAAACTCTACACCTATGCGAAGACGCTCAGGGAGGCCCGTTGTAAACATGGCCGCCTTGTGTGTTGGGGGAACTGAGGCAACACGTGTTCGGAGAACCTGAAGTCTTTCCAAATACTCATCAGTGGAGCTCATCTTCTTGAGGGAAACGAGGTCTCCAATGGGATTGCTTCGAAGAGGCGGTCCAAAGAGGAGACTGTAGTTACTCTTAAACTATTTCCAAGCCAAATGTTGCCTCTTCAGCTATAACTGCGAATACCTAGCTGGGCGAATCCAATACCTAGCTGGATCGAGATGTAGGAGTGTGTTATTTCCGAGGTGTAGAAGCGTTGCTCCGAGTTGTAAGATTGTGATAATCTGAGAAAGGTGAAGTTGCCGAATCTATCCCTTCGTGGTAGATAGGCGAGGCGGGACAGTGGACGTACCCAATACGAGGAACCACTATAAATCTCCGTGTTTGTGTGCTTGAATTTTTAGATAATTTTTACTCCGCAAAAAGACACAATTAGACTGCATACAATTAGACTGCTATTTTTGTAATTGCGTGGAAATAGTTTATTTTACTTTCATTTTGAAACCGGTAAAATTCAAAAATAATTTATGAGAGTACGTAAAAGTTTACTAGAGATATTTTGCGAATCAAGAGTAAAAGTATTTTTCTTTATGCTTAGAACTTGCCCTCTAGTGATTTTTAAGACTTTGCATGACCCAAATGCGTGGTTGCGCGCAAGACACAATCATCTTCAGAACTGTGAAAAATCTCTTCTTTTAAAACAATCGAAAACACATAGTCGTACCAATTGACGCATGGTTGTACATAAATGCAAATTTTAAGTTTTCTTCATTAGGCCAAATCTTCAAACTTTCCACGCATTTTATGCATTGAACCAATATTTATAAGTCTCATGAGGTGAATTTAGGGTGTTACTAATCCCCCCTTAAAAGGTTTTCATTTCCGAAATTAAAGTTGCAACGTAACACATACTTGAGATAAAATGTTTCGGGTATTGCTCCTATATCGCATGTTCTCTTTCCCAAGGGAATTCATTGCGCCCGCAATTTTTCCATCGCACTTTCGCGATCTTGAATTCCTTGTTCCGCAACTTTTGAACCTCTGCATCTTCAATGCAAAGAGAATGACATTCGCCAAATTTTCTTCCACTTGCACTACAGTTGGCTCAACTTCACTGATTCATGGAACACATCATGCAAGCCACTCAACCTCGCCGACAACACAAGGCGATACACACGCTCGCTTATGCTTTCAGCTATCGGAAAATGACTTAAACACCTCGGACTCAGCTTCTTAAGCCGTCGAATTCTTGACATGCCTTTGAATGACTTTATCTTCAGATACACCATGTCTCCCACTCCCACCATGAACTCCACGTTCCAGTGACACATTATAACACTTTGCTTGTCTGTCCCGCGTGATCTTCATCCGCTCATGAATGATCTCAATGATATAAAAAGCATTCACGACCACTTTCTTTTTCAATAGCCAAGTGTCGTCCTCCTCCACCCATGACATCAACGTTCGACGCCGCTTTTCATAAAGTGTTTCATACGATGCCTCTTGATACTTGCTCAAAAAATATTATTATACACAAAATCGATCATAAATAAGTGATCCTCCCATTTTTTTAACTCAAATGTGCACACCTTGATCATGTCCTCCATTGTAGAGTTGGTTCTCTCCGTTTGACCCTCGGTCTGCGGGTGTAACACCGTAATATACTTCAACTTTGTGCCCAATCTCTTTTGAACTAGCCTCCAATCCTTAAAGGTAAAACACACATCTCTATCACTGATGATGCTCTTCAGTATCCCATGCATCCGAACAAGATTCCACACGTACCGCACGTCTCTCCATATCATTGTCTTTCCTATTAGAGATTGAGTGAGCCACCTTAGTCAGGAGGTTTACAATCACCCAAATAACATCATTCCCCTGTTGAGATCTGAGCCACCCCTGCACAAAGTCCATAGAGATGTCTTCGAACTTTCACTCAGGAATAAGCATGGATCGTAGAAATTCGTCGGGCATTCTGCCTTCACTAAAGCACACGCTTATCACTGACTCACATACATTGCCACATCCCTCTTCATGCCAGATCAAAAAAAATATATTTAAATCCATGTACATCTTTGTATTACCCGTTTGAATAGAATACTTCAGAAAATGTGCCGCATCATTTTTGTAGATGTCGCTCGACATGTCTGACATGTCGGCCGTCATAACGATTTTGAGGAGAAAACGACAGGACATCGACATTTTAAGAAAAAATATTGTTTTTGAAAATATTGCCCGATATATTGAGCGATATCTCGTCGTCCGATATATTGGCGTGGGTATCAAAAATATATTTTTAATTACTTTTAAGTGACTGAGAAGTAATGTTATGTTTCTTACTTCATTTAGTGCATCTCTTTGAGCCTAGCTTCAATAACCGAGCACTAATATTTTGTTGTATTCATTACTTCATTATAATCATATTATTAAATATGTATTGTGTAGTTCATAAATATACATTATGTATACAATTGCACATATTTATAAAAAATGTGTATGTATATAAATAATTTTTTATATATATTAAAATCTGATATTGTAAAATATCTCTGATATATCTATCGCACTCAGACATCCGACATTTCAAACTCAAATCGACATGAACCCAAAATTTGACATCAACAACCTTGCGCCTCATACATCAAGTTCTCACGGAGCTTGCCAAAGCTTGGAATGCACATCCTTTCTGTCTTCTTCAAAAGCCCGTCGACCAATATCAAATCATCACTTTTACTTTCTTGAGCTTCTAACACCCATAGTCGGAGCTTCTCATCAATCGTGGTTGTCTTCCGCACCTGATCCACAATATCATATTGCACCTCGATCTAATTCATACTCACACTGTTGCGACACATGCAAGTGATCTAATGACTTAAAGTCTTGCGCTACCTTCTCACAGTGAGCTTCTATCAAATTCACTTTCCCCGAGTGTTTCCTACTCAAGGCGTCTGGCATCACATTTACATTTCTGGGAGTGTAATGAATGTCCACTTCATAATCTCTTAGGAACTCGATTCATCTGCGCTGCACATGTTCAATTCTTTTTAATTAAGGTGGTGCTTTAAGCTCTTATAGTCGGTGAAGATTTCCACCTTCACACCATACCCATAGTGCCTCCAAAACTTCAATGCAAGATCACCGCCGCTAACTCCAATTCCTGCACATGCCAGTTCTTCTCGTGCGGTTTCAACTGTCGTGTGCCGTAAGCAATCACTCTATCATGCTGAACCAGTAAGCATCTCATACCACGCACAAATGCGTCACTATAAATCTGAAATCTATCCACCTTACTCGAGAGACTAAGGATTGGGCAATCATCGTTTTTTCTTTCAAACATTTGAAAGCTTGGCTATACTCAAGCATCCACTCAAACTTGTGCCCCTTGCGAGTAAGAGAGGTGAGGGGAAATGCGATTCGCGAAAAGTTCTCTACAAACCTCCCATAATGATTGGCTAGTCTAAGAAAACTCCTGAGTTCTGCCACGTTCTTTAACACATCTTTGATCTTTGCCGGATTCATCACATGGAAAAGAAAAGCAACATCTCCAATCCAAAATTCACATTTCGAGAACTTGACATACAACCGATGCTCTCTAAGCGTTTACAACATTAGCCTCAAGTGATCTTCATGATTGCTCTCCGATTTTGCGTACACCAAAATATCATTGATGAAAACTACAACAAACATATCCATGAATTTTTGAAGCACGCGGTTCATAAGATTCATGAACACCGACGATGCATTCGTCAAACCAAACAACATACTGAGTACTCGAAATGCTCATACCGCGTACAAAAAGTTGTCTTTTTGATGTCCTCCTCCTGGATCCTCAAATGGTAGTAACCCGTCTTCAAGTCCAATTGGGAGTAATACGTCAACCCAACCAACTGATCAAACATGCCATCAATATGCAAAATAAATACTTATTTTTCGTTGTAAGCTTGTTTAATTCACTATAGTCAATGCAAAGTCGCATAGTGTCATCCTTCTTTTTCACAAACAACACATGAGCGCTCTACGACGAATAGCTCAATGGGATATATTCTTGCTCCAATAGCTCATGCAGTTGAATCTTTAGCTATTCCAACTCCTTTGGCGCCACCCGATAAGGAGCATGTGATATCTGTCTCGCACTCGACACCAAGTCTATCATGAAGTCGATCTCCCTCTGGGGCGGTGTTCCAGGAAGTTCAATAAGGAAAATGTCTCAACTCCACCACAACTGACACATCCTGAATATACGACCTCACAAAGTGGGTATCCAACAAGACTATAAATGCTTTTCCCACCGCGCACATCACTTGCATGTCAAAAATTAGAGATGGGTCACCGACGAAACCTCTAAACTTGACTTCATCTAGTCCATCACTCCTCAAAATTACCTCTTTCAAATTGCAATCAATATTAGTCTGTTGCTGCACGAGCTAATCCATACCCAAAATCACATTGAACTCCGCCAAAGGAAACACCACCGCTTCCAAATCTAAGTCATACTGCTCTATTCTCAAGATAACACAACCTCTTCTACTTGTGCTCATAAAATACGCATTCAACATCTACACACTTAGCTCTACTCCCGCATAAAATGGGTCCACGCTAATATTTTGGATAATGTTATCTGTAAGGAATTAATGGGACACACACACATGTGCCGAACAAGACCTTCGCGGGAACGTTGAACACTAAGATGATACCTAATCAACAAACATATCACAAACGTATGGTTACATTCTAAAATCTTAGGAAGCATAATTGACAATGCAATTTTTTTAAGATTTCCCATATCGGTCACAACATTTGGATGACAGATAACCTTCTATTGCCCTAGGCTATAGGCCCTGGACTGCACCAGTGCAAATTGTGAAGCTCTAGACTCCTCCGCCTTGCCCTTCTTCGCATAACGGGGTCCTGCCGGTGCAGTGGGCTCCTGCCGGTGCAGTGGGCTCCTGCCGGTGCAGTGGGCTCCTGCCGGTGCAGTGGGCTCCTGCCGGTGCAGTGGGCTCCTGCCGGTGCAGTGGGCTCCTGCCTCTGCCCTTCCATGGTACAATCTAAAAGCACTTGCGAGTAGTATGACCCCTCTTGCTCAAACGGGTGAACTGCAAGTTTGCGTCCACACTCATATCTCTTTGCAGAAGCCTTAAAAATTGACCCTGGAGGCCAGTCTTGTCGCTGCAGGGAAGTAGTGTTTCAGGTTAGCAGCCGCAAATCCCCCATCAAAATTTGAGTAGTGAGATACTCGACAAAGCACCTACCACGCTCTTCTTACCACCAAAGCTTGGTATCTCCCTCAAGCATGAAACTGGCAAGCGAAACTTTCCACTCCTCGATGGTCTCAATGGTCTCCAACAATTCCTTGATTCTTGCCACCTAGTCCTCCACATCGGTTGACGTGTCAACTCACTTGAATGTCGGGAGTGGAAATCCAAAAAATACTCAAGTTGGTGGTCCCGCTGATCGACGATCTACTCCACCGCTAGCCCCATTGTTGCTACTCGTTGCACCACACTCTCTGATGCGACGGGTGCTCCCTTAGCTATAATTGTTGCAGTCTGTGCCGCTGCCACCTCCACTACTACCATCCTACAGAAGTTCGCGGTTGACATGTTCTTGTTCCCTAGAACTACGGGTAGTGTTACTATTGTCTGTGGGCTCCTGCTGAGCCCTCAAGGTTTTTGCATCGCCTTGAGCACTCTTGCGCAAAGAACATTACAACATCAACACATAAACATTAATCAGACATCAAACATAGGAACACACAAGGTTTCAACAAACAATCATATGTGGACACCTTTCTAACTGCCTAGAACTCCTAAACCTAACTATGGTATCAAATTGTAACACCACACTTGTAATTGTTGTATATTATGGGGTCTGGCTGGACCCCACACCATATTAAAAACTGATAGTCCCACACCGCTTACTATTTATAGCCCCTTTGAGAAGAATATTTGCAATTTTTTTATAAAATATTACTCCAAAAATAGTACTCATCACAGAGTACTAAATAACAACAAAATTCTAATACAAAATAAGGGTTTCCACAATCTATCAAGCTATCAAACTCCATGAACTTATGGCCTTACAGCACAAGTCCAAAGAATGGTACAAATATAAAACAACCTCGACATGTAGGCCAGATCTACAGGAAAGGAAGTACAAGAACTTGTAAAGAAAACACTTTGCAGTACTTTATTTGTAAGTTTTTTTTGGCAAACTAGCGAACACCTGCCTCCGAATCATGCTCTGCAACCAACTACACATGAGAGGGAAAACGAGGATCAGCTATGAGCTGACCACAAGCGTGCAACAATCGTGCTCCCCCCATCCGTTCTAGCATAACGTAATATAATAAAACAATATAAATAGTCCATGAAAATAAATCTGCCAACATGCCACAATCATCAAACACGTTCTCTATATTGAGCATTAAGAAACAATGCCTACAATGCAATCATGAATGCAACCGGGTATCTCCTATGGATTGACCGCGACATCTAGCATAACGTGTATGATTCTAGCAAAACAACAATTGGTAAACATTCAATGCCCTCATGGCGTTTCCATTTCAACAACATGAATCTTGGTGGGTTTCTCCCTCTTTGCCGGGCTCGATTGCTAATACCTAACTCGTTCAACTTTGAGAGAGGATAATTACCCTTTTCTCGGCCCTTCCAACTCTCTAGTTCATTTTGCTACAAGAGATTCTAGCTTCTGAGTCCATTATCTACAGGGGAGGATGGTCACCCTATTTGGGTCCTTCCAATTCCCGAGTTCATCACAATCACTATAGAGATACCATATTCACTTAGGGAATTCTAACACTTATTCATAATAACAATTTGGTGATATTATTACCCACCCAAGCCGTAGGTTTCCCGCATTATCTCAACACCCTGACCTCCACATGTTGAACCCCCACAAAAATTGGGCATTAAAACAACGCTATGACCGCATTTGCATCGTGAAGAGCGGAGTCATTACCTTTCTTGATCTCTTTTCCGCCATGGAAATTTTGAAAAGCTTGGATGAATAACACCATGGAAGCGGCCAAACTGCTACCGGAGAAGGATCATCGATTGGCCTCTTGGATCTCCGCCGGGGCCTCCTCCTTCCTCCTCAAGCTCCTCCTCTCCTTTTCCACCATACGAGAGAATGAAACAGGTGAAATGACTCATTTTCGGCCCTCCCACGGCCTAAAGCATCTCTAGAAGAGATTTGGACCGTCGGTTTTGGCACTACTCCCAGATTAAAACACTTCAATCCAATTTCATGTCGATTGCACGTTTTTGTAGAAATTATACTACCCACGGCTTTCTTCGCGCATGACAAAAATGCATTATTGTGCGCAAGACACTCATCTTCAGAAATTTGGAAAATCGCTTCTTTTCAAAACAATCGAAAAATGCACAGTCGCGCCCAAAGGAAAATTTCAGGTTTTTTCATTATGTTGATTCTTCGAACTCTCCACGCATTTCATGCATTGAACAAGTATTTAAAGGTCTTAGGAGGTGAAACTTGAGGTGTTACATAGCGTGTCAACCATGTCAATGGATCTTCACAACCGTCGAAGATTGGAAAGTCCATCTTGATGTAATGGGGAACACAACTACCATCAGACTGGTGACTGGAAATTCGGTTGTGATGACCCAATGACCCTTCATAAGAGGAATCCGGTAGGGCTCGTGGAGGCGGAGGGGAAGTGTGATCGATGCGGGCCATGAGGGATTCTAAGGGATTTGAATGTTTTTTCATCATTGTCTCAAACATCTCTGTCACTTGGGCTGTGGAGACGTGTTGCTGTCCTCCATGGGGAGAGTCGATGGCAAGGGCGAAGCGCGCTGCGGGGAGTAGGGAGGAGTCCCTAACTACTTGGAAGGGGTGCTAAGTCCGGTGAAATAGTTCCCATGAGGATTCTAGGCGAGGCTCAGATGATCAGCGGAAGTTGCACGCCGATCGACCCAATCGATTTCCAGAAGGCACGCGTGATCGCATTTCCAATATTCATAGGATGCATTTGTAAAGAACTTTTGTTCTTGTAATGACTCCGTTTTCCCTTATTGCCAACAAGCATATGAAATAATTGAAACCATAAAAGATAATTTCTCTCATTCAATTTATATTAGTAGCTCTGTCAAAAAATTCACCACTTACTGCAGTTCCAAAGTAATTATCAATTTTTACTCAGATAGCTCTTTTCCTTAGATACTTCTGTTGGACCATTGAAACCGGGAAAAGAGATTGAAGAAACAAATTTCCTTCAAAAAACAGTCATATGGTTGCATAGTAATTGATGCACACACATTGTTAATGACCCATCAACACTGAAAAACTATTTAAGTCTGTCTCGTCGTTTGAAAGTGGTGGAGAGGTTCCAAAGGATTTGGAGCTGTTAACGAGGATATCTGGAACCAGGTAGCGCTGTTTCACTCGGAGGAATGACATCAATGTTTGCTGGGACCAAATACGTCAACATCAATTTGAACAGTACCAACGCCATTTACAGGACCTAGCAACATCATCTTCAACTGGATCTAACATCGCCATCATCGACAGGACAGCTGGATGTAACTTCACCGTCTTCGACATTACTAAATAGAATTGCCATCGTTGACAAGAAGCTACATTACCAACAACAACAGGGATGAAAGCAACAGAGCAGCAAGTTCATTGGATCTATCCGCGTCTTCGTTGATGGGACTAAACAGAGCCGTCATTGACTGGACTGAGCAACTTCAATGTCAATCAGACAACAAGAAGTGCAAGGCTACAACTCTGATTCCATGATCCATAGGAGAGGTATCTGGGAGTTACTTACAACAAGAAGCTGCCTAAATATATTGTGAAGCATTTGACCTCTTTTTAATAACCACACAGAAGCTAAAAGAAGACATAATCACATGAATCATTAAGATTATGACCACTGCCAGGCACTGCTGTGGATATCCTCCGACATGGCCGACATGTCGCCCGACATAAAGGTGTCATGGACAAGACGACACGCTTCCGATATTTTTTTGTAAAATATCCTTTTGGAATATATCCTCCGATATGTCTACTATTGACCGATATATTCGCCGATATATCGGCCGATATATCCCGACATTTTATCAACTGGTTTTTTAATTTATTTAATTAGTGTCTATGGTCTAATAGACAATATACCAAAATTATTTCATTGTTCATGTTGTTTTTTTCCTTCTAATTTTTTTCCTTCCTCAAGTCTGTCATCGACTTCAATTATGCATGATATTTGAATTATGGACTAAAGGTTGTCTATCTTCCATTATCATCGACAACTTCGTACCATCCTTCTTGCTCTTGTTTTATTTCACGCGTTATACCATTATTACATGTGCAACACAAAATGTTTATATTAGTTTGATAAATGTAGGAGTTCAATAAATATCAAATTATTAATATATTAATATATATAAATTAAAAAAAGGATTAGATTTATAAATAATTACACAAATAATTAAATATTAAAACCCGATATATGAAATATATTCGATATATCCCCCGACATACTAAAACCGACATGAAAACCTAAACCGACGTATCCGCAATATCCGACATCTACAACCTTGCTGGCAGGTGAACATACCCCTATACTAATATTTTGTTTTAACACTAAGGCCTCGTTTGGCGCGGTGGCCAGGCGGCGTGGATTTCATCCGCGGTTCCTACGCCACTGATGAAGTCTGCGGCTTTTCCACAGTTACTAGCAGCGGGGAGGATCCCCGCCGCCCGATCGCACCCCGTCAAATGCGCGGAAACCGTGGCCGGGTGGTGTCCTCCGTGCATTCGGAGCGGATCCGCCCTACCAAACTGGGCCTAACTCTCTTAAACCAAGAAAAGATTAGGAGAGAGCCTTCTAGGGAAAGAAAAGAGCCTCTTATCTTTTTTATAATCTTCAAGTCTGGGACAGCAAGGAAGGAGACATCAAGAAGGCATGGAGGAATATCAAAGAAGACTAAGGAACATAATAAGGAAGGTACAAGTGAGATTATCATCTACCATATAATCAAGGAGAATCTATGGTAGTGCAGAGAATATGTCGAAGAATGGAAAAGCAAAATACTGCTACTCAGCCTACTCATGGTCCGAACCATTTGTCAAAATTCCACTCAAATCAAAATTGTCTAGTTTTCAGTTACATGACTTGTAAACAATAATTCAAATATAGATAAGTACTTTTATGTAATTATAACTTATTCCAAAGCATTAATAAAATTATGTCTCCCCATGAACTAAGCTTCTTAAATTCATCCCATTGCATTAATTTTAACTCATGTATCCCCTCTCTCCTTGGAATGCACCTTGTATACACTATTTTTGGAGGGGAATGCTCGACTAGACCATTTTGAGGCTCTGTTGGTCCAAGCGGGTTGGTGGGTCCAATTGATATGATAGGTCCAGGTGGTTCAACAAATATTTGGCCAAGCAGAGGCTAGAGCTCTAATGATAAAAGGTTGAGTAGAGACCAAGCTAGATGAAGACTAAGGAGCGTGAAATATGCTGATAGAGAGCCTTCTCCTAATACACCATATAAGCATATACACACTTTCCAGATTTCCTTTTTTATTCACTCCAACATGCCTCTCCAGCAGTTAGTCTGGAACATTTTGTCCAATATAAAAGAGAGAGAAGGAAAATACCAAACTGCCCCTCAATATCAAGTTTTTTCCGCACAATGCTTCTAGTGCTGGGATGATATGATCCTGACGTCGTGTTATCTTATAAATCACATACCCTCTTCTACTTGTATCATTGAATTCACCTTCGAGCCCTTTCCTCAGGGATCCTCTGTATAACTATCTCCTCGAGTGTCTGTGTACATGTTCCATGCATTACTTATCTTGTGGTTAAGGTAAATTATCACATAAATTACTAAATCTATTACATTTTAGGGCATCTCTTAATAAGGATATCATTGTATCTTGCTTGGAGGAATCAGTATTTTTTTGGAAAATCAAGAAGCACACATTTGTGGCAAGGTCAAGTGTTGATGCTAAATATAGAGCCATGACTATACATGTGAGTTGATATAACTAAATTTACTTTCTAAGTTTGGTTCACAGAAGAAGAACGCACATAATTGATAATCAGGTTGTGGTACATATTTCACAACATCTTGTGTTTCATGATATGACAAGACTTATTAAGATACCACTTCATCTAATAGAGGATCAAGTCCAAAGAGCTTGTCACATCCCTTATTAACTAAAACAACTAACTGGTTGCTTATGATTAGCCATATAGGTTAGTTTAGTCATCCTTGTAGGAACTCTATGTAAGTTTATAAGTATGTATATATTGAGTGATCACTATGTGAAATAACAAATTTTCTCTGCTTAACAGTCACGGTTATTTTTTGACCATTGTTGTAAAAAATGACCAAACTGATGAGATAAGAAAACACAATGTTAAAAGTTTGACGACTTTATTCAAGCGATTCTCTTTGATTTTGGCGATTATTATGAAAAAACACAAAACTATCATAGAAATTGAAATCATAATGATTTTGTTTTTTCTTTTTAAGTGCTACTGATCAAACCCTAAAGTTGAATAAATTCCACGATATTTGGAGCATTTTACCCAATTTGTTACTAGATTAAATTTACTGAAATATTTTCTAGTCATACACCCCATGGGCTTTGTTACACCCTTGATAGGTACCACTAATTATGGGATTTTCACATAAGTTTTCAGATGGTGATATCACATGTTATAATAATAGGCAATTTTAGTCTAATTTATAACCTTATCATCCGTAACCAGGTTGTTCCTAAATTTTCCTGCTGAATTAGCTTTCTGCAGAGATGTTAAAAACCACTTCACCAGGATTCTAAGTAGGACTTGGTGCTTCTATTTCTCTTTCAAGGACATGTATTTAGGACTTCACAGTGCCTTGTGGCTGTCAGATCGTTTAAATTTAGGACTTCACTGTTAGTGTTCAAAAATATTCCGATCGTTGTTTCTGGAGTGTTTCACTGAAGTGAGGTTAAGTAATATTTGTTTGATTCGTAGAAACTCATATCTTGTGTTTGTTTGGATGCAAGTGATTTTTATTTTTAACTGATATCACATCATTTTCTCATTATTATTAGTTTATGTGGTATTTTAACCAATAATTTCATCACTTCGATGTTATGTTATTATTATTGAAAGGAAAAAATCATATGTGACTTACTGGCCTTTATGGTTGAATCTCAATTTTCACGGTTCCATCCAATTTTTCGCACATGAACTCATGTGAGCTACGACAAAATAATTGTCACTTAATGCTTTATAATTTCTACTCTTAGCAATCTCTGCACGAAGTCACAATTTGCAATGGACTTAAACTAACCTTATTTGCTGTCTCGTATAGGCTCGGCCGATGCTAGTTCATGCTCTTCAAACTGGAAATTGCGATCAATTAGTTGACCCGAGACTCCAGAATAACTATGCAAAAATTGAAATGGTCCAGATGATTGAGGCTGCTGCCGCATGTGTTCGCCACTCTGCTCCTAAACGGCCTCGGATGGCTCAGGTCAGGAACTTTAACAAAGCAAGAATCTCTCTCAATATTTGACACTACTCGAAATTGATTCGACCTGATTTCGAGCTCCATTTCAGGCTCCAAATCAATTTCGGAGTTTGATTAGATTCGATTTAATATAGATAGAGTTGATCGGAATGGTACTTACATAATATATATATATATTATTGTCTACAATCAACTAATAGTCATGCCCGGATATCCTCTCTTGCTGGGTGTGTGGCAGCGATTTTATCACAGCTGCACGCTGTGCACAGTGCACTTCATCAATTGTATTAATTAATTATGAAATTTATTTGACAAAATAGATTTAAATATTTCGATTAGACTATTAGTCTTTAAGCATATTATATCATCTGTTTGTGTTGAGGAAAAGAATTGAATTACATGTTACATTAGGGACTCTCATATATATATGGGTGTACAAGACGATAATACAGTAACAATATAAAACTTATTATTCTAACATATTCCGACACTCCCCCTCAAGTTGAACGTGTAATGTCTGTCATGCCCAATTTGTTCAGTATTCTTTCAAACGAGTTTTGAATCAGCTCTTTGGTAAACACATCTGCAAGCTGCTGATTTGATGGGACAAACAGAGTACTCACAATCCCCTAACAATATTTTCCTTGATAAAGTGTCTGTCGATCTCCACGTGCTTGGTGCGATCGCGTTGCACCGGATTGTGGGCAATGCTGATCGCAGATATGTTATCGCAATAGATCCTAATTGGACTGTCCCACTTCACGCCAAGGTCCTTCATGATCGTCTGGATCCACAACCTTTCACATAGCCCTTATGACATAGCATGAAATTTTGCCTCTGTGCTGGATCTGAAAACATGTTGTTTCTTGCTTCTCCAGGTTGTCAAATTACCCCCAACAAGGAAACAACACCCTGATGTTGACCTCCGGTCATCAACTGATCCTGCCCAGTTCCCATCCGTATAGACCTCTACGATCAATGTCTCATTGGGGAGAACAAAATTCCCTTGCCAGAAGTGGATTTGAGGAACCTCAGAACTCTGTGTGCAGCATCCTGGTGATGTGATCTAGGTGAATGCATGTACTGACTAAGGACCCCCACAACATAGGATGTGACAACCCAAAATTTGCAAAACAAATAATTATTTTTCCCTGATGATGATAATCAAGGCAGTATGAATTTTTCGAGATTTTCGCGCATTTTTCTTTTCATTTTCTTAGTTGCGTTGTGAATTTTAGTGGGCCTGTGTAAATTTATGGGCTGCCTTTAGAGGTGGGCTAGCTATTTCTTTGGGCTGAATTTAATAAGTGAGCTGCCTTTAGTTCTTTTTGTGCTGCTGTTTTGGTTTTGACCGGCTGGATTAAATTTGTTTTGGGTATGTTGACAGTTGGCTGGGTGTGTTGGCAGCTTGATGTTGAGGTTTGGATTTATTTTGCCACTTAGTGTTGTTGGTGGCTGTTTTGTGTTTCATTTGGTGACAACTAGTTGAGTTAACAAATCCATTTTGGCTTCTTGCCTCTTCACCGCCCATGTCCCTATTTAAATACTGGGTTGATAATCTCCTCTCCTTCTTCACCTGCTCTCCCTCTTCTCTGCTGCCCCAAACTGCTGCTCCTTGTTGCCTGAGCCGCTGCTCCCTGTTGTCTTGCTTCCTAAGCCACTGCTCCCTGATAGCTTGCTGCATCACTGCCTCCTAGCTGCTGCTATGCTGTCCTGAGCAGCTGTTGCCACCTGGCTGCTTCTTGCTGCTGTCTGGCTGCACTATTGCTACCCGAGCTGCTGCTCCCTGCTGTCCTAGCTGCTTCTTTACGGATTTCTCCCGAGCTGCTGCGTCTTTGTTGTTGCTCCTGAGCTACTACCTTGTTGTACTGTTGCTCTGCCGCTGGTTTCAGCACTGCTGCTGCTTCTCTTCCTTACCTCCTCTTCTCCAGCTTCTTCCTTGGAGTTTCTGGAAAAACTTTGCCGCACTTTTGCACATCAAGAATTCGACGGTGCAACAATTTGCTTCCTCTTTCTCCCGCTGTAAGAATGTTATTTACTGATTTCTGTTTTTACAAGTTTGTGAAGCTGTTTTATGCTGATTTCTATGGTTTTCTTACTGTTTTTGGGCTGTATTTCCGCTGGTTTTTCGACGACATTTGCTGCACTTTTGGACTGTTTAGTAGCTGTTTCGTGGCTATTTTCTTGCTGATTTTGAGCCACTTTTTGTGGAGTTTTCAAGGGGTGGTTCTCCCAATGTTTTTGGCTTTGCTGGACGGAATTTTAAGTTAACGGAAAGTCCATTTGGGGGCTGGTTTTAGCCCATTTTGAGACACAATTATGGCTGTCCAACAAAGTATACGAGTTGAAGTTATTTTCTACGATCATTTCCGAGTAGTTTGAGTTTTCCGGTTTATTATTTGGCTTTCCGACTTTTCGTAAATCCTTTATATATTTTAAGAGACGCAACTCAAATAAAAATACATGCTATTACAGTGGTTGTCGCAGTCAGGAATTAAACGAAGAAGGATGACGTCTCAGAATAATATTAATAAGGGCAAAGCTGCTGTGCGTATTTTATTTCTTGAAATTATGGATATCTAATTATTTTACAGCATTTAATTTATTGTCTCTTTTAACGAAATTGCATGTGTATATGAGTTTCACCTTAATGATATATCGCTAAATAATTAAAGTGGGCGAGAGGACAATTAAGCGATACAGATTTCTGAGAGCATCAGTTTTATTCAAAATTCCTTTTATATGACAAGATAAAATTTAAAACTCTGCATAAGGAAATGTGATGGCTTCGAATCCGATGATGTAGAGACATCTACTGATGGATTCACCAGTAGGGGTGAGTCTACAATTACGCTCTTCGGGGGCGGGGCCCAATTCAAGTTTGCATCACCGGAGCATTTCCCATTTTATGTAACTAAAGTTAAGGGATGATTTAAGGATTAGTGTTGAGAATAATCAAGTGATTGATTTATTGTACTGTATGCATATTGTTATTATCCCCATTATTTGCATGTATAACTATTTCACGAAATACTGTTCTCACATAGTCATAATTTTTATGACTAACCCAGAGTGGACATATGTTTTATAGGCAGCAGAACCAACGCCAAGTGGAACCCACAGGATCTTGGCAGCTGAACTGACAAAGACAATAATTGAGGCTCAGGACTGGCATAGAGCTCGCTGTACTGGACCTACATGTATCTATTGTAATAAGCCTATCTAGTATGTGTTAATAATCGTGTAATAAATAAAGGAATGAAATAAAAAGTTTGATATATGTTCTTTGTACTTTGCATTCTGATGTACTTTGACCCTTTTTATTCAAAACTGTTGTCCGATCCTTGATTCAGTTAAAGAGCCCATGATTTGGGTCTCTACAAATTTGTATCAGAGAGAGAGGTTTTCAATAAATTGTGTCACATATAGTACAAAACATCACACAAATAAACCACTAAACGTAACCCATGAAATTGAAACCACCGATCTTCATAGGAGGTTTGTCTCCCTTAAAAATAAAAGATTGGATATTCCGAATTGAGTCCGTATTCCAAGTCATATGCTATCCAGAGGATAGGAAGATTGCGTTTGTTGTTAGTTTTCGAGAACGAAAACTCTTTTAGTGGGTAAGATTTGTGACAACCCAAAATTCGCAAAACAAATAATTATTTTTCCCCGATGATAATCAATGTAGTACGAATTTTTCGAGATTTTCACGCATTTTTCTTTTCATTTTCTTAGTTGCGTTGTGAATTTTAGTGGCTTGTGTAAATTTATGGGCTGCCTTTAGAGGTGGGCTGGCTATTTCTTTGGGCTGAATTTAATAAATGGGCTGCCTTTAGTTCTTTTTGGGCTACTGTTTTGGTTTTGACCGGCTAGATTAAATTTATTTTGGGTATGTTGACACTTGACTGGGTGTGTTGGCCGCCTTATGTTGAGGTTTGGATTTATTTTGCCACTTGGTGTTGTTGGTGGCTGTTTTGGTTTCATTTGGTGACACATAGTTGAGTTAACAAATCCATTTTGGCTTCTTCTTGCCTTCACCGCCCATGCCCCTCTTTAAATAATGGGTGGATTTTCTCCTCTCCTTCTTCACCTGCTCTCCCTCTTCTTTGCTGCCCCAAATTGCTGCTCCTTGTTGCCTGAGCCGCTGCTCCCTGTTGTCTTGCTGCCTAAGCCACTGCTCCCTGATAGCTTGGTGCACCACTGCTTCCTAGCTGCTGCTATGCTGTCCTGAGCAGCTGCTTCCATCTGGCCGCTTCTTGCTGTTGTTTGGCTGCACTATTGCTACCCGAGCTGCTGCTCCCTGTTGTCCTAGCTGTTGCTTTACGGATTTCTCCCGAGCTGTTGCGTCTTTGCTGTTGCTCCTGAGCTGCTGCCTTGATGTATTGTTGCTCTGCCGCTGGTTTCAACACTGTTGCTGCTTCTGTTCCTTACCTCCTCTTCTCCAGCTTCTTCCTTGGAGTTCTTGGAAGAACCTTGCTGCACTTTTGCACATCAGGAGTTCGACGGTGCAGCAATTTGCTTCCTCCTTCTCCCGCTGTAAGAATGTTGTTTACTGATTTCTGTTTTTACAAGTCTGTGGGGCTGTTTTATGCTGATTTATATGGCTGTTTTCTTACAGTTTTTGGGCTGTATTTCCGCTGGTTTTTCGTCGACTTTGCTGCACTTTTGGACTGTTTAGTAGCTGTTTCGTGGCTGTTTTCTTGCTGATTTTGACCCAATTTTCGTCGAGTTGTCAAGGGGTGGTTCACCCAATGATTTTGGCTTTGCTGGACGGAATTTTAAGGGGACGGAAAGTCCATTTGGGGGCTGGTTTTAGCCCATTTCGAGTCACAATTATGGCTGTCCAGCAAAGTATACGAGCTGAAGTTGTTTTCTACGATCATTTTCGAGTATTTTGAGTTTTCCGGTTTATTATTTGGCTTTCCGACTTTTCGTAAATCGCTTATATATTTTAAGAGACACAACTCGAATAAAAATACATGCTATTACAGTGGTTGTCACAGTCAATACTTAAACAAAGAAGGATGACGTCTCAGAATAATATGAATAAGGGCAAAGCTGTTGTGCGTATTTTTTTCTTGAAATTATAGGTATCCAATTATTTTGCAGCATTTAATTTATTGTCTCTTTTAACAAAATTACCTGTGCATATGAGTTTCACCTTAATGATATATCGCTAAATAATTAAAGTGTGCGAGGGGACAATTAAGCGATACAGATTTCTGAGAGCATCAGTTTTATTCAAAATTTCTGTTTATATGACTAGATAAAATTTAAAACTCTGCATAAGGAAATGTGAATGATTCGAATCCGATGATGTAGAGGCATCTACTGATAGATTCACCAGTAGGTGCAAGCGTACATTTACGCTCTTTGGGGGCGGGGCCCAATTCAAGTTTGCATCACCGGAGCATTTCCCATTTTATGTAACTAAAGTTAAGGGGTGATTTATGGATTAGTGTTGAGAATAATCAAGTGATTGATTTATTGTACTGTATGTATATTGTTATTATCCTCATTATTTGCATGTATAACTATTTCACGAAATACTGTTCTCAGAAAGTCATAATTTTTATGACTAACACAAAGTGGACACATGTTTTATAGGCAGCAGAACCAACGCCAAGCGGAACCCACAGGATCTTGGCTGCTGAACTGACAAAAGCAATAATTGAGGATCGGGACTGACATAGAGCTCGCTGTACTTGACCTACATGTATCTATTGTAATAATCCTATCTAATATGTGTTAATGATCGTGTAATAAATAAAGAAATGAAATAAAAAGCTTGGTGTATGTTCTTTGTACTTTGCATTCTGATGTACCGTGACCCCCTTTTTATTCAAAACTGTTGTCCGATCCTTGATTCAGTTAAAGAGCCCAGGATTTGGGTCTCTACAAAGGATATGTCTGGTCGAGTGTGAGAGAGATAGATAAGCTTTCTCACCAATCGTTGGAAGCCATGTACGTCATCAACGACTTCTCCTCCATCTCTTTCAAGTTTGTGATCGACCTCAATTGTGGTATCGGCTGGCCTGCACCTGAGCATTCCATTTGTCTCAAGCAAGTGTAGAACATACTTCCTTTGAGATATAAAGATCTCATGCTTGGATCTAGCCACCTCGATGCTCAGAAAATACTTGAGGGGGCCAAGATCCTTCACTTCAAATTCCTGAGACAATCTGGATTTCAGATGTTCAACCGCTTCGGTATCATCGCCGGTTATTACTATATCATCCACATAAACAATGAGAGCAGTCACCTTACCCTCACTATGTTTCACAAACAAGGTGGGATCAACATTGCTTTATTTGTATCCGAAAGAGATCATATCCCGGTGAAATCTCCCGAACCACGCACGTGGAGATTTCTTCAAGCCATACAGAGCTTTCTTCAACCTGCAAACCTTCCTGCCGATCCTTCTTAGTTAACACCAGGAGGAAAGGACATGTAGACTTCCTCCTCAAGATCACCGTGGAGAAATGCGTTCTTCACTTCCAACTAAAGGAGACTCCACCCTTTACACACAACACATGAAAGCAAGATTCTGATGGAGTTCATTTTTGTCACTGGCGCAAATGTCTCCTGATAGTCAATGCCCGCTGTCTGCGTATATCCTCTCGCCACTAACCTGACTTTGTATCGTTCCACAAGACCTTGAGAGTTTTGCTTCACAGAGAAAACCCACTTGCATCCTACAACAGTTTTCCCCTTAGGGAGTTGAACCAGCTCCCAAGTACTGTTCTTGTTAAGGGCTCTCATTTCTTCCAGCATGGCTGTCTTCTACTCACTATGCTCAAGTGCTTCCTACCAAGACTGAGAAATAGAAATAGAGGTCAAAGAGATGACAAATGCTCTATGTGAATGAGACAATGAGTCATAAGTCACAAAGTGAGAAAGAAGATGTAGAGTAGAAGCAGAGTTACCTTTGTTAATACCTTACGATGGATAGGATGATGGCACAGGTTGAATAGCAAGAGCCTGAGTGTTCGTGCGGCTCGTGCCCCTTCTGAGTCGAGTGTAGACCTGCAACATAGGAGGAGGCACCAGAGGAACGGGAGTAGTAGGAACAAGAGATGGCGGTGGGGTGACCAGAACGGGAGGTGGCACTATAGTCGGAGGAATAGACAGAGGAACAGAAGGAGGGGAACTCACTTCTGTAGCTGTACTCTTCCCCTGAAGAGAGTTCCATAATAAGCTTCAGATTTCCGGAAGGTGACACCCATGGTAACAAATACCCGCTTGGTAACCGGGTGGAAGCACCTATAACCTTTTTGGGTAGGAGAGTGGCCAATAAACACACTCCAGGGCACGTGGATCAAGTTTGGTCTTGTGCTGGGTGTGGACAAAGCAGACACATCCAAAGATACATGGAGAGAGAGAGAGAGATAGGACAGACCCCTAGAGTGGTGAGAGGGGTCTGAAACCCGAGAACCCGTGTAGGAAGACGATTGATGAGATAGGCCGCGGTGAGATGCATCCGAAGGAGAAGACACTTAGCCACCTCAAGGAGGTGCCGATTCTTAGGCTCAGCAACCCCATTCTGAGCAGGGTTGTGCACACAGTAGGTTTGATGAATGATACCTAGGTCACTTAGGTATTTTTCAAAACGAGCTTCAATATATTCGCGACCATTGTCACTACGTAAGATTTTAATGAGAGCACCATATTGAGTTGTGACCATCTTGTGAAAGCGCTGAAAAATAGAGAACACCTCAATTTTATGCTTCATTAAGTAAAGTCAGATACACCGAGAGTAACAATCAATGAAAGAAACAAACCACGCGCAACCAGAAATAGAAACAGTAGGGCTAGAACCACAAACATCAGTATGAATAACAACAAACATAACTGAGTTACAAGGGGGATATAAGAGGAAGAGTACTACGATGATGTTTAGTCAGTTCACACATGTTACAATGAAAATAATTAAATAAAGTAGAAGACATAGCAGAAAAACAACAACTTCATAATAACAATAGGAGGATGTCCTAGCCGATAATGCTAGGAATCCAACTCAGAGGGACAAGCAGCAAGAAGAGCGTTGGGAGGCCGAGCGATGCTGGATGGAGTGGAAGCAGAGGGGTCGAACACATAGAGCCCGTTGCATAATCTACCAGAGCCAATCACTGTCCCCGTCTTCAGGTCCTGAAAAACACAAGAGGTAGGAAAAATGTCACTGAGCAATTCATAGAGTTTGTCAGGTGACTAATAGAGAGGAGATTGCAGGTGAAAGCGGGAACATGAAGAACCGAGGAGAGGGTAAGAGAAGAGCATAGAATGAATCCTTTCCCAGCGTTGGGAGATGACGATCCATCATCAATGCTCACTTTGTCCCTGCCCGACAGAGGTGTGTAAGACACAAAACCTGTGGCTGATCCGATCATGTGGTCCGTAGCCTCGAAATCAATGATCCACTGAGAGGAGAGGTGGGAGGAAGCCGAGTGTGCACCTGCAGGTCCCTGATGAGCATAGGAAGATGAGGCAGAACCGGACGGCTCCGCTGGAGGTCCAGGCATCATCCGCAGGAGTGCTAGAATGTCTTCAGACGAAAGACCGTGGGGGTGGGGGGGTGGGGGGGGGGGGTATTGGAAGCCAGAGAGTGAGGAGCAGTAGAGTCCTCCCCAGCGTCCGATAAGTGGGCTAATCTGGGAAGAGGAGTCCTGTGTTGAGGGCGACCCCCTCCCCGTCCACCACGAGTGGCAGGGCTGACTCGAGGAGGAAAACCATGAAGTTTGAAGCAGGTGTCTCTAGTATGGTGGACCTTCCCGCAATAATCACAGACTAGGTGGTCTTCCTCCGCAGTCCTCAATCTATTGTCACGAGCAGGGCGAGCCCCAGGCTGAGAAAGAGAGACAAGGGCAGATCCCTCGGGGGCAGAGTCGGGAAGCAGAGTCAGACGACGATCGAATTCCTGTTGAACAAGGCTGTACACCTCTGACAGAGAAGGTAGTGGAGAGCGGACAAGAATCTGAATGCTGATCGGATCAAAGTCCCGATGTAAGCCGTGGAGGAACTCAAAGATGCGATTGCATTCTTCTCTTGCTCGGACAAGCACCTCATCTTCAGGAGACACCAGGGTCAGAGAATCAAAATGATCATACTCCAGATAGAGTTGGGTGAACTCTAAGTAGTGGCCCGAGCGGGGTCGATCACCCCGTCGCAGGAGGAACACCCGAAGACGTAGTTGGTAGATCTGAGCTGCGTTGCCGCTCGACCAGAGCCGGCTCGAAAAAAGCTCGAGGTAGTCGAGCTCTGCATTACTCTCGAGCTCCAGATATCCGCTGCGATATCCAAGAACAGGTAGTTCCGAGAAATGGACTCCGTCATAGAGTTAAGGAGCCAAGACATCACCAGGGAGCTGTCGGACTCCCACTGAAGCCACTCAGGAGAGTCAGATGCAGGAGCCTTCACCGTGCCACTGACATTGACAAATAACCGGCGGCTTTTGAGAGCAGGAGAGATGGAGCGAGCCCACAGGAGGTAGTTGGAATCATCCAATTTTAAAGTGGTGATTTGAGGAGCACCATGATCTGAGGAGACGCGATAAGGTCCAACAGAAGCCGGAGTAGGAGAGGTCACTCCACCAGAAGACATGATGATAGAGGACTCACTGCTCGTCATAAGGAAACCCCAAATAGAAATCGAGAAGGCCCCAAATAATCACCAAGGATTTGGAAGGAGAACCTCATAGAAAGAGGGAAGAAGACGAAGGGACTGCCAACATCGAGAGATTCAAGTCTCCATGGATCCGGCGTCCCTAGAGTAGAAGAAGAAGAGGCACAAAGAGCCGGAGGCAAGCTGTGCGAGAGGCGGAAGAGGCGCGGAAAGCCGGAGGCGGAGTAGGCGCGCTGTGCGGGAGTCGGATTCTAACATATTTCAACAGTTTGTAATTAATAGCTATATTAAAAATAGTAATTTGGAGGAAAACTCTATAAAAACTATAAAGAAAAAACATGTTAAATTTCTTTGATATATAGAGGAGATTAACAGTCAAGTTTGAGACAACTTGAATATATATTTTTTAAGTTTACTCAAATCGAATAATTTCTAGTTGTGTCTAGTGGACTCCACAACTCAAATCTTTCGAGCCCAAAGTTGAGTCGAATTTGCTAAACCACGAAATCTATCTCAGGTCTATTTCAGGTAACTTCTTTCTATCAGAGGGATTATAATTGGAGGTGGAACCCTTCATCACCCGCCACCATTTTCATAAAATATTATCATGAAGACTGTACAATTTCCTCCTAGTACTCAGATTGTAAGACTTCACTGTTGCATTTTTTTTGTCAACAGTCTTCTAGATTGCAAGCAATGACTCAAAAGTCATATCCCTTCAATATTTTTCTTGCCTTATGTTGATTTAGTTAGATTTATTTAATATATCTAGTATAGACTAAAAGTCTATAGTCAAAATCAAAAAGTTTGGAGTTGACTCTAGTTGTCTTGACTCAAAAAATTCAAAAAATTTCTTGCTCTTATGAAGGTTGTGAGGGCCTTGGACTGTGAAGGGGACATGGCGGATCTCAGCATGAAATTTGGCCAGAGTCAAGCTTTCGATTCCGGCCAGTACTCAACAGACATCCAGAGATTCCGGCGAATGGCATTTGGGACCGAGGATTTCACCTCCGATTACAGATTCTCAGGCGACTATGATCGCCGGAGCTCAGCACACAGCGCCGAATACCGCAACCGCGAGCACCGTCCCCATGATCTTGAGCACGAAAATAGCTACCGTAGGCACCAGAACCACAATCACCTGCCACAAAACCGAGATTCATCAAACTCATGGAAATCCGGAGAAAGTTCAGGCGAGTTCAATGGTGAGGATGAGACCCGCGCAATGTTTAGAAGGACGGGCGACAGGAGTGATGTGGGAAGCTACCGATATGGCAGCAGAGGTTTTCCATGAATCAACCCTAAACCCAAAAAATTCTCGCCTTCAATGTGGCCAACGACTTGGAGAAAGCCGGTGGCAGCAGTCGAGCTTGCCGGTACCAGCAGATGTCGACTCATTGCATGTATTTTTCAAACGATGCAGCATGCAGATTCGAACATCAGCAGCTACTGGTAAATAGAGGACTGTATAAACGAGATTCTAGAATATTAATAGTGCAAATGAGTTAACTCTTACTTATATCTATCTCACAACTATGTTTTTTGGGGAAAGATTTAAGTTTCAAATTTGTTCAATTTTTTGTTTTTTCAATGTCTGCAGTAAAAGTTGTGTAGTAGTACTGCTTGACTAGGTTGCAACATTGGGGGACAACAGTTAAAAAATGGGCTGTTTTGAGTGATGGGAAAATTGATGAAATTCTTTGGATGTATTTGGTTTTCAATACCATTTGGATCAACTCTGTTTTCAATACTGCTTTGGAACATTAAAGCTGATTTTCCTCTTTTACAAAATAGTTATGTTGTGGCTATGTATTAAAATAAAATTGTTTTGAATAATACATATATTTAATATAACTAGTGAGGCACGGGCCTCCGGCTCTCGTGCCCTGTGCGACAGTACACGACCAGCAGCGGCGGGCTTCGCCCGCTCCCCACGGCGGGCTTCGCCCGCCCCCCACGGAGGGCTTCGCCCGCCCCCCACGGCGGGCTTCGCCCGCCCCCACGGCGGGCTTCGCCCGCCCCCCACGGCGGGCTTCGCCGCCCTCCCCCGGCGGATTGTTTTAATTATTTTTAATTTAATTGTTTTAAAATGAAATTAGAAATTAATAATTTATATTTTAATTTTAAAATTATTAGAAATTAATAATTTATTTATTATTTATTTTTAAAAAAAATTAAAAAAAACTGCGTGCGGTACGGGCTCCTGCCTGTGCCGCACGCAATTTCTTCCTCCCGGCCGCAGATGGCTCTGCCGCCGGCCGGGAGATTTTTTGGGTGCCGCACAGTTTTTTTTGGGGGGGGAGAGGAATAAGTGTGGATCGGGTTTTAGGAGAGAGAGGGAGAGGTTTTTTGGGTTTTTTATGTGCAAATCTAATCCGCTATTTGCAGCTCCGGATCCAACGGCTTTGGATCAAAAGATTGTAATCTGACGGCCCTTGTTTTTTCCCCGATTTTCAAACTCATGATATTGGCAGACCACCATATATCTTTTTAGAATAATATAGATAAACATGTAGACCCATGTTTAATATTGTCCAAATATATGGTAAAGATTATAAATATAAATAAACTTTTTTTCTTAATACTGTAAGCGCAAAACTTGAATATTGGCGTGACATAACTATTTTGTTGTCTTTTCCATCTCACACGACCACTAGTCATGTCTTGCTCGTGTGATTGCTAAAATTTTGATGTGCTTATAAATACTTCGTTCCGTCTTCTTCTTTAAGGAGGCCACAATTTCTTCCGCCCAGTTTGCCATTTTTGCCCGTTTTAGGTCTCCAAGGACTAGGGATCATCCCCTAGGCTCTCCCCACTATCCCAAAGCTCTAAGGAAGAAGAAAGAGTCCCCCGCTTGCCGCAAACTAGGGAATTGAAGAATAAGACATGGACGGTGCGAACGCTTGAGAAGACGGGTCCATTGGAAGCTTGTAACATACGTTCTTCTACCTCGGACGGTGGCTGATGAGCGAGGCATTTACAGAGTTGCTATGCAAAATCCCCCTCTCCTCTATGGAAGAGTCTCATGCACTGTTTGTATCTCTTTAATTCTTTCTTGCACACTAAGTTACGTAGATTGTTGCAGAATCCCCCTCTCCTCTATGGAAGAGTCTCATGCACTGTTTGTCTCTCTTTAATTCTCTCTTGCACGGTAAGTTAAGTAGATTGTTGCTTTTATTCTACTATGTTGATGGTGATGAAATGGACATGTGTTGAACTATTGTTATTTGTGTATTAAAGCATGTCTCTCCTTGTTCATTTCTTAGGAGTAGTCTCGACGGCCTAGTGCCTTGTATTTTGTGATTTCTTTCATGGTTTTGCGATTTTTTGCATTGCGAACAATTTGTGTGGCTGTGTTGCCTTGGTAAGCACGAGCGTTGTGTGAGTCATAGGTCGGCGACCCGCAAAAAAGTGAAGCGGAGGCCGGCGACCCGTGATGGTGCAAAGCAGTGTTGGCAACCCACATAGTTAATTAGTTTTCATTATTTATAAGTAATTGTTAGTTGATATCAACCCCCCCCCCCCCCTAATGATTTAAGAGACTTTAATCTCAAGTCCCTCCTAGAAGTATAATCCACCTTTCTGTCGTCAATGAGAGATTCGATACTCGGGAGTCTCTCCCTGTTTTATTATTACATGACAATAATAGTGGGTGCACTTCCCTTGCCATGATTTTGTCGAACACGATCACACCCCCATCTTCAATGCTCGTGAAACCTCTATCATCAAGTCTGCCAAGCAGAGATGAGGTTCATTCTCAAGTCAGTAATATGTCTAACATCCTTGAGGATAAACTTACCCGAATCAGTCTCCAAGTGGACGTCTCCAGTACCAACAATCTTCGACGCACTAGTAGTTACCATCCGGATAGTGCTATGATCTTTAACAGTATACGAGTAGAAGTAATCTCTGTTAGGAGTATAGTGGTAGGATGCACCACCATCCACTACCCAATTGGTGTCTACACACTCCTTGCATGCAACCCCACTAAAATGTAAGCACTATGACTCATCCTCCACAATCGAGGTCGCACCTGCACCCTCACTCGATTCTCTGATCTCCTTTGACCCCCCCCCTATGATTTCTTTGTAACTTGAAACAGTCATTTTTGAAGTGTTCTTTTTTTTCTTTAAGTAGTATCACTTAATCTCCTTCTTGGACTTACCTCTGGACTTCTTATGGAGTTTACCATTTGCTTACCCTCATTCTTCATCGGCCCGCCCTTTCTCTCCATGAGTATGACATCTGATTTAGAGTCTCCAGATCCAAAGCCTTCCTCCTCGGTTCATCATTCAGAAGACACCTCGTCACTATCTTCATCGACACAATGTCATCTGGTGCTAAATTGCTTAACGACACCACAATAGTTTCCTAATTATCTAGCAAGGAAGAACCAAGTACGATCAATACTTGTAGCTCATCCGCCAAGGTGATCTTCATGACTTCCAACATATTGGTTATGTTTTGGACAATGTTCAAATGCTTAGTCATCTAAGAATCCTCCTTGTACTGCAAGTTCATAAGCTTCCTGATAAAAAAAATCCTTATTGACCGATATCTTCCACTCTTACGGTGCTTCCAGCTTCTTCCACAAAGCTTGTGTGGATAACTCAGTGGATACATGCTGAAAAATAGATTGATCAAGCTATTGCCAAATGAACCCAACTACCTTCTGATTCATCATCTTCCACTCATCATCATCCAACATAGTAGTCAGCCTCCCTGACAATGGAGTATAGAAATCTTTACAATACAAAAGATCCTCCAACTGTGGCTTCCAAATGCTCTAGTTCTTGTCATTTATTCTTGACATCCTTATTGTTGGCTCCATCTTCTTTGAATAGCCCGACGGTCTGAGGATCAAAATCTGTCTCTGATACCACTTGATGAGAAAAATATATTATGTTGCACTTGTGCAAACTGGGCTCATAGAAGATAATGAAACACAGAAAACACAAAAAACACACCATAACTAGAGAACACAAATAATTATGTAGATACCCTCTCTAAAGCAATGAGGGAAAAACCATGAGGTGGGGCACATGAACAATCCACTATCAAAACAATAAAATTTAGAATAAAATTTCTAGGTTTACACCAACCTAGATCCCCTCAAATTCACACCCTACAAAAACAATGGTAGGAGAACTCCACTCCTTCTCTAGTTTTCTTAAAATTATGACTCCAAATTAGATTTAATTCTTGCTGGAAGGGTCGCTGCCTATTTAGGGCAAAAGGGAGAACACATTCGTTCCCTTAGATCAGTCCCCCTAATCCAATCTAATGGCTCAAATCGCAAGCTTGGTAAAACATGTTCTGTTCGCTACCACCTGACTTTATCAATCAAGCCAAAATTGACCATCTAGTCGAATGAGCCCCCATCAAGCACATTTATCTTAGCACTTCTAGTTGATTGCTACCGCCAGTAATACCTGCCTAACACTGGCGTTAGCCCGCAATTACTAGGCGTCTACCCGATCTCCTTCGGTGTCTAACTGATCGTCTTCACATCAAGCCAAATGCTATTGCTGATGGTGACTTCCTACCGCCCTATGGTAGCGCCAATAGCAAAAATCTCCATCAACTAGACAAACTCATATAGCAGCATAGCTCCAGAACCTGATCTATTTTCTTCTCTTTATGGGATGGACCCAATACAATCCTACACATGTGTTCTACAAACAATTTCATTGCACAATATACGTTTAAAATCAAGGCATGACATAAACAAAATAATATTTTTAAAGAAACATGAAAGTAAAATTAGGCATTGCAAATAATCTTTAAGAAAGAAATCTAATCATCCTTAAATTTAGCAATGAAACATAATCATTTTTAAATGTTTAATTTTATAAAAACAAAAACAAAATGTAAGGGAAAACATAGTCATATAGTTTTTTTAATTGTTTTGAAATTTTATCTTTTTTTTATAAAAAAATTTAAGATAAAGAATATGATTGTATATTGTTAGTGGTAACTCACCTAGAGGGAGGTGAATATGTGTCTTGTTGTTTTGTGGGTTCCATTTGAATTTCAGCAGATATAAGAAAGTAAATCAAACACACAACAAACAAACACAGATTTATAGTGGTTCCCCAATGTCTGGGTACATCCACTTTCACTCTACACCTATCTAGTAATGAGATAGACTCGACAATCTCCTTCAAAGTTCAGCTTAAATGAGCTTACCCCACAAATCACTCATGATTTCTCAGGTCTCTTCCAAGACCCTACCTCAGGAATATAGGCCCTACACTTAGGCTTATCAAGAATCCTTATCTCAGAGTGCTCCAACTCTTACAGCTCAGAAATCCTCCAGGTTTCTTATCTCAAACTTATCTCAAGTCCCATCTCAAATTTCCTTTAAAATCTTACAACTCAGGCTAGGAGTACAACGCTATAACTCAGGCACAAGGTCCCTAAAGCTCAGGCACAAAGGCCTTATAACTCAGGCACAAAGGCCCTGCAGCTTAGGCACAAAAGTCCTACAACTCACGCACAAAGGCCCTACAAAAATTATATAAGGTAAATTACAACAGAAGTCTAAATGTAAATAGACCTCGAAGATTTGAGAACTTCTATTATTCTTGCTTGATAACAAGATTAGGAGCAGGTCCCTGAACCGAATGATCTTCAGGTTGCACAAGTTAGGGCTAGCTCCTCCTTGATCTTCTTCTTCTTCTTGCTTATGGAAGAAGAACACTTTTGAGTCTGTTGATTGACTCTTCCTATTTTTCTAAAAACCTTAAGCAAGAGATAACTTTCCTTTTCACTTTGAGCTTCGTCGAACTCTAACTGGATTTTAGCTTTGTGTGATGGCAATGACATTGTTCCATTGACCTAGTGGTTCATCTTTATAGTCTTCGACAGTCTTCAACGGTCTCTTGAAATGTCTTGTCAATGCATGGATAGGAATAGAATATATTATCCCTGCTTTCGACACCAGCGCTAAAATTTATTTTCGCAAAGAAGAATGGGCTTCAACAATAATATTTTGAATATACTCCACGGTGCCGCTGATTGGCAACTTCATTCTTAGTGGTGATTACCTTGGCGCTGAGCTCGGCGGCTTCTCTACAGGAACGCTGAGATAATGCTTTATTCTCAGTGGCATCTGCCTTGACATTGAGTTCTATGCCTTTCGGCGGATTCTCCTAGATAACGCTGAGACAAGGCTTTGTTCTCAACAGTATGCCAACAATATAGTTGGCCTCTGGTATACCATCTTAGCAGTATAATTCATCTTTGCTCTAAGCCTATTTCAGAGACAATACT
Organism: Platanthera guangdongensis; assembly: GCA_039583875.1. Classification (NCBI taxonomy): domain Eukaryota; kingdom Viridiplantae; phylum Streptophyta; class Magnoliopsida; order Asparagales; family Orchidaceae; genus Platanthera; species Platanthera guangdongensis. Next base: position 112,934,336 of record CM077166.1, read on the forward strand.
AATTGTCCTGTATACACTTAAAGTAGATATGCTATCCAATACAATATGTTCTTAGTATTATATGTGACACTACTTCAAATCTAGAAATATTTAAGGCAATATTCCCAACAATCTCCCCATATTTAAAGAAGGCAAAATACCCAACAATGGTAAGGAACATTAATCAAATAAATCAAGATTTGACACAAAAAATATATTAGTTAAATGTTGTAAACACAGACATCATGATATAGTACAAGAATTGTTATCATAGATAACTATCAAAGTGAAAGTAAATTATCATGAACAAAATAACATCAATCATTAGACACAAAACAATAAGCATTCAACATTTCAGATTTAATAAATCTAAATTTAGATGTTTCAATAATTTCATTACAGATTTAATTCATCAAGAGAATTTTAGAATTTAAGAAGCTGGATGCTTGTCCTCAGAAATTCTAGCTGATTCTGTTCTCAATATTTTGGGAGTAGAGCCTGAACTTTCTTCTTGAGCAGCAGCTTGCCTCTCAGTTTGCTTGACTTTGTTGTTTTGTCTCTTGAAGTACAAGACAGGCTTAGGAATATACTTGGAGGGCATCCTTCTTGGATTGTTCCTCCTTACCTTATTTTCTTTGTGCACCCTTTCTCTAAGAGAATTTATTTTCAGATGCTCGATCCACCCTTCACTCGGATATACATTGTTAATGATCTTCAGAAGTTGGCCATGAATAATCCAGGCATTGACAATGATATTCCTGGAATCATCACTCCAATACTCATAATCTGGATCTTCATCCCGCTCTGCTTTTCTTTTGGCCATGAATTCTTCATGAGGCATGAGATCATCTCTTTTCCTCCTAGCAGCCAGTTGAGCATCTTGAGCAACTCTCTCTTGTCCTTTGAAATCAAAATTTTCAGGTCTATTTTTGTCCAGTAGGGGAAAATTAAGAGCAATTCTTGTGCCTTGAAGGACCTTTAGAGCTTGTTTAGCATTGTTTTTACCCCCTTTCTGGCTTCTTCAAAGATATTATTTCTCGGATGATGGGTGTTGGACTCAAAACTGTTGGACATTGTCTAGAATACATTATCTAGATCAGTAAGAATGGCTTCTTTATTTCGAATTGCATGTTCCATAGCTTGTATTTGAGTGTTGTACACATATTGTTCAACATGATCTACTCCTTCTCTGATCACTTCATCTGTTTGGCTCACCTAATTCTTTATACTTGTAATATCCTGAGCCGAGTCCTTCAGACTCTCATCCATTGACCTCAGAATGGTTACATTCTGCATAACAGTGCTAGCTGTTAGGTCAAACCATCTAGTGATCACTTTGTTGATGTGTGCACTATAACCTCTCGGAATCTTGAGATCGGTGCATCATATCAGTTTTAACATGCAGTACCTCTGACATGATCTTAGTTTTCAGCCTTTTAACAGATTCATCAATATATCTTTTCAATGTTGTTGCTTGCTCATTCAGTAGAGCTTTGACTGAAGATATGATGGAGCTATCAACACTATTGGTAGAAGATAGATGTTGGGACATATGATATGGTTGAGCCTCAATAGGTTTTGTACTTGTCTATTATCCTCTTGACCATCCAGCTCAATTGGAGTTGATGCCACAACCACTTGGAAGATAAATAATTCTTATCCCTGAGTAGGGACTTCAATGTGAAGCTCCCCCTCAACTTCATCATCTGAGTTCAAATACTGATCAAGATCATTTTCCATGTTATCCTCAATGATTAGGACTTGCTCCCCCTCAATTGGAGCATCAGAATGTTCCTAAGACACCAGCTCTTCCTGAATCTGGTCTTGTGAATTATCTGGGATGTTAACAATTCTTTTCTGTAGATCATTTATAACATTATCAATCATGCCTTGGAGAATTTCAGTTGACTGGTTCAGCTTCCCCTTTATTGGGGTATCATCCATGTCTTGATCTTTTGGAATTCCTTCAATTTCTCCTTCATTCCTCTCTAATGCCTCTTGTGTAGAGGCATTTTCCAATACAAGAATAGTTTGCTTCTCTTATGGTAAGGCCTGATCCACATGGTAATCCACTTGAATTCTTGTATCTTCAACAACATAGCCTTCTACTTCAGATGGAGAAAAATCATTATCAGCAATTGGTGTTCTCTTACCTTTATTCTGTCTTTCAGAGTTAGATCTAGAAGTACTTTCTGCAACTATTTTCTTCCCCTTTTTCTTGGTCTTGTACTTTGTCTAGATTGTGTGGCTCTTTGGCAGAATTTTGGTGAACCTCTCCAGAGTCTTGATATCCATCTTCTTCATACAGTGGATCTTTACCCCTTGAGTCTTGAAGAAATTCTCTGGGTAAGCATTGATCCGATATAATGATAGGATTCTGCCTAGGTTTGGAACCTGTAGGCAAGCAATTAATTTTTGAATGACTATAAGAGCCCAATCAGTCTTCTTGTGTAGAACTACTCTAGTGATTAGTTCAATCATGGGCTTGGAAATGCTATCATGAGAGCCTATCTTACACAGGATGACCTTCCCAATGATATCATACAGAACTTTGCCTCTCTGGTTGAAGCATTTTCTCTTCAAGGACCCATATCTTTCCCCATTAAAACCACACCATTCCAGTGCTTGTTCAATATCCTGGGTAGACACTTCCTCTTCTTATTCACTATTTTCAGAAGGTAGGTTTAAGGCGTTGGCTAACCTCTTAGGGTTTATCTTAATCTTTACTTCCCCTATTTTTCTCTTTATTTTTGTCCTTGATGAGGAGAGCTTGGCATTTGAATAAAGCTCAAGGACTTCATCTTTCAGAAACATTGTTGTTTCAGACAACAAAAATTCCAGTCATATGGTCTCTAACATCCTGATTACTTCCTTAATTTCATCGGGAGCATGTTGGAATCCATTCCTTACAACTTCATACCCTTCTTAAAGTATCTTAACAACCTTTGGACCCATTGTTTTCGGGAAACTTAGACATTGAGAAGTTGAGAAAGACAGAAGGTTGTCGATGACTGTCTAGGGTTTAATTTTTAAGTTCTCACTTACAAACTTAGTTTTATATAAACATTGTAATTTCATATTAATTTAATTGATTTAACTGGGCATTGAAGCGCCATCTACTTGGCTCAGTATAAGGAATTGATCCAACGACTGAGATTAATTGAATTTTAACATAGCAGACCGTCTCAACGGTACCGTTGAGATGGAGAAATATATCGTTGGGTATTTTCTCAGTTGTCTCAATGCTATAACTGAGAATTTCTCAGCTAACCTACTCAGCTAAATATATTAGGTAGATTACTCAGCTGATCTTCTCAGTAGTTCACCAACTATCTATCAATTTGAAGACAATAATGGAATGTGAGTCACTTGACTTACACAAATGATAGATATAAACTCTAGTTATCTACCTATCAAGCTACAAAACTTATGTTTTCTAATAAGATTTGAATGTGAACAAAATCAAATTCTAGAAGTTAACATATGATTAAGCTATCTCAACCAAGTTACAACAGTTAGATTTAGATAAGGATATCCTCAACATTCTCTTTAATAAGCTATAAGATGATTGAAATCATATTCAGAAGAAAGTGTGACAAAAATGCAGAATCACAGTTTTATCATTCATAATATTCACTATACAATGTTGTTTTGCAATTTTATATAAGACTGGACTTCTCCTTTCCCTTTCCTATCAACATGACTCTAGTCATCTTGCTCTTATCTAACTCCTCTTGAAGCCGCTCCCATTTGTGCTTCTTAGAATCATGATCAATGACTTCCCTTATCATGAGAGAACCTCCAGAAGAAGTCGATACACCTCCAGTTGGGGGTGCATGCCAGAAGACAACATTATTGCACTTCTTCTCCTCCTTGTAGTCAGCTTCAATTAGTCTTATATCCTTTCAACCATGCATTCCTCAACGTAATGTTCAAGAGTGAGCGACAAGTTGTCCACTTTGAGTTTGAGCTCAGCGAGTTGAGAAAGATCATGTCATGAACACCTTCAATTATTCTTTCAAGGTGATACTCAATGTAATGAGTCTGTGCACCCATGATTAAACTCAGATCATGGTCATCGGTGAGTTGGATTGCCGTAGTTTTAATTTGCTTTGATGAGCCTACTTCAATGGATTCCATTCTTGCTGATGTGCAATCTAGAGCTTGTTTGGACGAGGAAGGTGAGATGAGATTTGAGGTAGATGGATTTATACAGAGACTAACTCTAAGAGAATAGACATTTCTTGAAGAGTGAACCGCCACACAATTTAATTCATTAGGTAAATATTGGGAATTGATTATGGGACAAGATCAATCTATCCAATTGGGATTCGCATCTTGACGTGACATTTTTATTATTATATTTTTATTTCTTTTAAAAATAGAAGTTGAAGAGCCACATACCTTTAGTGGTGATCCATATCAAGATCGGACGACTGAGAATTAACTTGAAGTGAAATTGATTGTGATAACCTTGGTTAATCAATCTCAACACTAGCATAGACACCACCTTTGCCAGTTCCATTGCACAAATTTGAACCTCCAAAAAGTTCTTTCTTGTAGTTAACATTATTAATTAATGCACGAGTGCTCACTCTTTTCTCTTTTTCAGAGATACATGTCCAATGCAGAGTTTTTTCATTAGATTTGGCCTGAGAACATCTTGCACAGACAGATTACTCTACCTTAGGAGCCCAATTAAATTTTGGTCCTAAGTTCTTGTTAGCATAAAATGATACATTGTTGCCAACAACAGCCTTAGCTGGAAAGCTTCTCTTTGCATTAGGCACATTAGGGCTGTGTCAACAATCTATGGCAAAGTGTCTCACTTTACCACAACACCAATAGTCATAGATGTTATACCTTCTCTTCTGAACACTTCTAGATGTAGAAGGAACGTTTGACGACTTGTGTTCAGCTGAGAATGCTGCAACATTCTTCTTATTCCTCTCAGCTATGATCTGTCAGCTTGCTCGACAGTAAGCAACCTTACTCGGCGATACCAGCTTAACACCAGCAAATGGCAGCTGAGTGTCCGATATAGTGTTGATGGAATCTGATATGGCCTTGTTTGGGTTGATTACTGTCTTGCCAGTACCCAGCTTCATTGCTGGAAGGTTTTGGGTAGAAGCTACTTCCTTATCCTTGAGAGTTGGAGCAGTGGTACCAAACATAAATTATTTATATTGACCCATTTGGATTTCCTCATGGGGAGCTTTCAAAGCACTCACCCTCATACCCTTTCTTCCTTCATATTTAGGTGCAAGTTTGCCCTTAGTATAGGAACTTTCATTCTTCTAGTGACCATAAATACTATCTTGGTCATACCTATTGGAGGGAGGCGGGACCTTTTGAAATGTGGTCTGATGCTTAACTGGAGCCTTGCCCTTTCCTCTATTCCAAACACCTGCTCCCATTATATTGAAGCCCAATACCCTCCTATTTGATTGGGAGGTGAAAGGGTCAATAATGGACAATATTGATTTTAGCTTTGAGAATTGAGCCACTAATTTCTTATCCTTGAGGAAATCATTCTCAAGCTTCTTAATAAGTTTTTCTTTTTAAAACCTTATTTCAGTGTGCTTGTCAATGATCCCCTTGAGCTCAATTGAGTTAGTGGCCATTTGATGAAATGCTTTCATCGTTTCCTCTAACGCAGCCTTAAGGGGTCAAAGAATCCTAAGCTCTTCAGTTTTCTTCTTAGAAAGCTTCTTGCATTTACCCAAGGCCTCAAGGAGGGCAACATAATTATCAATCAATTGATTGATATTATATTCTGAATCTAAATTATCTTCAACATTATATAAAGAGGATGCTTCAGATTCTAGGATAGTTGCATAATCTGAATCAGAAGATGAGATGGCAAGAATGAGTGCCTCATCAGACTTAGATTCATCTTGATTGTTATCTTTTGTTATGTCTATTAAGCCACAACTGTCCTCTTCTTATTATTCCTCATTGTCACTCTCTGGATGTGACAAGGGAGCTCTTATTCTTATCCTAGCAGCATGATAGTCTTCACCTTCAACAACAACAAATAGCCCAATATATGCTTCTTCTTCCTCAAAATCAGAAAAGTCTGAGTCACTTTGACTCCTGCTCTTCTCCCCCTTCTTGGCAATGAAAGTCTTCTCAAACTTCTTGATCTTGTGGTGATGCCTCCTGTCACCATCATGCTTTAAGCCTATTTCAGAGACAATACTAATTGTCCTGTATACACTTAAAGTAGATATGCTATCAAATACAATATGTTCTTAGTATTGTATGTGACACTTTTTCAAATCTAGAAATATTGAATGCAATATTCCCAACAATCTCCTCATATTTAAAGAAGGCAGAATACCCAACAATGCTAAGGAACATTAACCAAATAAATTAACATTTGACACAAAAAATATATCAGTTAAATGTTGTGAACACAGACATCATGATATAGTACAAGAATTGTTATCATAGATAACTATCAAAGTGAAAGTAAATTATCATGAAAAAAAATAACATCAATCATTAGACGCAAAACAATAAGCATTCAACATTTCAGATTTAATAAATCTAAATTTAGATGTTTCAATAATTTCATTACAGATTTAATTCATCAAGAGAATTTTAGAATTTAAGAAGCTGGATGCTTGTCCTCAGAAATTCTGGCTGATTCTATTCTCAATATTTTGGGAGTAGAGCCTGAACTTTCTTCTTGAGCAGCAGCTTGCCTCTCAGCTTGCTTGACTTTGTTGTTTTGTCTCTTGAAGTACAAGACAAGCTTAGGAATATACTTGGAGGGCATCCTTCTTGGATTGTTCCTCCTTACCTTGTTTTCTTTGTGCATCCTTTCTCTAAGAGAATTTCTTTTCAGATGCTCAATCCACCCTTCACTTGGATATACATTGTCAATGATGTTCAGAAGTTGTCCATGGTTAATCCAGGCATTGACAATGATATTTCTGGAATCATCACTCCAATACTCATAATCTGGATCTTCATCCCGCTCTGCTTTTCTTTTGGCCATGAATTCTTCATGAGGCACGAGACCATCTCTTTTCCTCCTAGTAGCCAGTTGAGCATCTTGAGCAACTCTCTCTTGTCATTTGAAATCAAAATGTTCAGGTCTATTTTTGTCCAGTAGGGGAAAATTTATATCAATTCTTGTGCCCTGAAGGACCTATAGAGCTTGTTCAGCATTGTGTTTTCCCCCTTTCTGGCTTCTTCAAAGATATTATTTCTCGGATGATGGGTGTTGGACTCAAACCTGTTGGACATTGTCTAAAATACATTATCTAGATCAGTAAGAATGGATTCTTTATTTTGAATTGCATGTTCCATAGCCTGTATTTGAGTGTTGTACACATATTGTTCAACATGATCTACTCCTTCTATGATCACTTCATCTGTTTGGCTCACCTAATTCTTTATACTTGTAATATCCTGAGCCAAGTACTTCAGGCGCTCATCTATTAACCTCAGAATGGTTACATTCTGAATGACAGTGCTAGCTGTTAGGTCAAACCATCTAGTGATCTCTTTGTTGATGTGTGCACTATCATCTCTCGGAATCTTGAGATCACCCATCATGTCAGTTTTAACATGCAGTACCTCTAACATGATCTTAGTTTTAAGCCCTTTGACAGATTCATCAATATATCTTTTCAATGTTGTTGCTTGCTCATCCAGTAGAGCTTTGACTGAAGCTGTGATGGAGCTATCGACACTATTGGTAGAATATAGATGTTGGGACATATGATATGGTTGAGCCTCAATAGGTTTTGTACTTGTCCATTATCCTCTTGACCATCCAGCTCAATTGGAGTTGATGCCACAACCACTTGGAAGATAAATAATTCTTCTCCCTGAGTAGGGACTTCAATGTGAAGCTCCCCCTCAACTTGATCATCTAAGTTCAAATATTGATCAAGATCATTTTCCATGGTATCCTCAATAATTAGGACTTGCTCCCCCTCAATTGGAGCATCAGAATGTTCCTAAGCCACTAGCTCTTCCTGAATTTGGTCTTGTGAATTATCTGGGATGTTAACAATTCTTTTCTGTAGATCATTTATAACCTTATCAATCATGCCTCGGAGAATTTCAGTTGACTGGTTCAGCTTCCCCTCAATTGGGGTATCATCCATGTCTTGGTCTTTTGGAATTTCTTCAATTTCTCCTTCATTCCTCTCTAATGCCTCTTGTGTAGAGGCATTTTCCAGTACAAGAGCAGTTTGCTTCTCTTCTGGTAAGGCCCGATCCACATGGACATCCACTTGAATTCCTGTATCTTCAAAAACATAGCCTTCTACTTCAGATGGAGATAAATCATTATCATCAATTGGTGTTCTGTTACCTTTATTCTGTCTTTTAGAGTTAGATCTATAAGTACTTTTTCCAACTATTTTCTTCCCCTTTTTCTTGGTCTTGTACTTTGTCTGGATTGCGTGTCTCTTTGGCAGAATTCTGGTGAGCCTCCCCAGAGTCTTGATATCCATCTTCTTCATAAAGTGGATCTTTAGCCCTTGAGTCTTGAAGAAATTCTCTGGGTAAGCATTGATCAGGTACATGGATAGGATTCTGCCTAGGTTTGGAACCTGTAGGCAAGCAATCAATTTTTGAAAGACTATAAGAGCCCAATCAGTCTTCTTGTGTAGAACTACTCTAGTGATTAGTTCAATCATGGCCTTGGAAATGCTATCATGAGAGCCTATCTTACACATGATGGCCTTCCCAATGATATCAGCCAGAAGTTTGCCTCTCTGGTTGAAGCATTTTCTCTTCAAGGACCCATATCTTTCCCCATTAAAACCACACCATTCCAGTGCTTGTTCAATATCCTAGGTAGACACTTCCTCTTCTTCTTCACTATTTTCAGAAGGTAGGTTTAAGGCGTCGGCTAACCTCTTAGGGTTTATCTTAATCTTTACTTCCCCTATTTTGCTCTTTATTTTTGTCCTTGATGAGGAGAGCTTGGCATTTGAATAAAGCTCAAGGACTTCAGCTTTTAGAAACATTGTTGGTTCAAACAACAAAAATTCTAGTCCTACGGTCTCTAACATCCCGATTATTTCCTTAATTTCATCAAGAGCATGTTGGAATACATTCCTTACAACTTCATACCCTTCTTAAAGTATCTTAACAACCTTTGGAGCCATTGTTTTCGGGAAACTTAGACATTGAGAAGTTGAGAAAGATGGAAGGTTGCCGATGACTGTCTAGGGTTTAATTTTTAAGTTCTCACTTACAGACTTAGTTTTATATAAACATTTTAATTTCATATTTATTTAATTGATTTAACTGGGCCTTGAAGCGCCATCTAATTGGCTTAGTATAAGTAATTGATCCAACGACTAAGATTAATCGAAATTTAACATAGCAGACCGTCTCAGCAGTATGATTGAGATGGAGAAATATATCGTTGGGTATTTTCTCAGTTGTCTCAATGGTATAGCTGAGACTTTCTCAACTAACCTACTCAGCTAAATATATTAGGTAGATTACTCAGCTGATCTTCTCAGCAGTTCACCAACTATCTATCAATTTGAAGACAATAATGGAATGTAAGTGTAACACCCCCTATCCGTCACATAGCATATAGCAGTAGGTCCGGCCGGGGCCCGACGCCATATACCACAGACAGACCGGGTGGTTACTTATGGAAACCATCCAACCAATCTCAACGTCCTACACAGAGCATTTTAGCGGAAGCAGTTTATAAAAGTTGTAAACAAGAACCCAGCATTTAAGCACGAATGTCCACTAGTACGAATTAGGAATGTTATTACAAAATACTCAAAACAAGCCTTAAGGCCTTACAAAATGTTTCACTTGAATATTACATGATTTACAAACCACGGCATGCAGGCCGGTCATACATGAATAAAGCAATAAACATTTCCATTTGGGCCTTCGAGGGCCGGCTTCGCAAAAAGGGCTTTAGCCCGCTATTGACCGCTTGGTCCAGCTGCACCTGCAAGCAACAAACCACCGCACGGTGGCAAAACAAGGCAACGGTCAGCAATGCTGACCAAATTATAACGATCCCGCCCCCAACTCGGGGCGGCGTTGCTCCTTCCCTGCATTTCATTAGCATAAGCGAGCAATTTATATACTGAGCCATTTCATCACAGACGTTGGCTCGCTCGGCCACACGCCCCGTGCACTCAGGGCACATTCTCGGTGAACCGGTCGATGTCACGTCAATTAAAGCCATTAACATTCCGGACTCACCACCGCCACTTAGACGGCCAAACCTATGAGCAATTTGTCTTCCTAGCCTGGGTCACGACAATTTAAGTCATTGACCGCCGAAGACCCTAATCTATGCCAACGGTAAGTGCCACGTGCCTTTAGGTCTCTTTAACCGAATGACATAAAACGGGTACGGTTCCATCTAACCCGTGCTCACATCGCAACGGCAATTTAAGCCATTTGCGCGGGTCAAACTTCCACCGAGTCCCATTTCCATCACAAGTCACATAACCCCGTTATGTTCAAGTTGGCTCACAAGCCACCAAGTTGGCAAGATCTCGTATCCGCCCAGTTTTCCGGGTGCACCTTTGGGTTAGTCCCCAAGGCTCCCTGCTGCAATCTACCGCGTAGAAAACCCGAAAAACAACCAATAGCACGGAGTCTTCTCCGGCATTATGCAATGCAACATCACCGATCCAGACAAACATGTTCGGGTAGGCTTCACACATTATGCCTACGTCAGTTCTCGCATACGGACTCTAAACAACGGGGACTTTACATATCTACCCGAAGGAACGCCTCCAACTCTCCGCAAACTCGCGAGAGCGGGCTTCCTATGCTAAGAAAGAGAGCTATTCATGATCAAGATGAGGATCGTTACCCTTGCGTTCCTCTTTGGCGCCATTGAAAAGTAATCGGATGGAAATCACCGCACTAGCGTTGCCTCCGTGGATCCGGAGTCAGCTTGCGATTCGGAGCTCCGAAGCTCCTCCAATGGCGGATCTAGCTCCTTCTTCTTCCCTTAGCTCTCCTCTCTCTCCAAGGATTTAGAAAGAGAACAAGTGAAGAAAAGTAAGGGTTTTCTAAGTTAAAACCCGGGTATATCCCTTCAGGAACAACCCCCAGCCGTTGGATCTTCAGTCAAAGAAATGAACGGCTTCGATTCGGGACTGAAATGCCCAATCTGTGCCGAACACGGCCTGGCACACGCCCGTGTCCAGGGCCGTGTGCCGCATTCGCCGTCAAAATCGAATCTCCTGGAACCTCACACGGGTATCGAACATGCCCGTGTTTGAGCTGACACGCCCGTGTTCCACTTCACACGGCCGTGTAACCGGCCGTGTACCCCATGATTTTTCCCCATTTTCAATCCGAGCACTGCACGGGTTCTAGGACACGCCCGTGTCCTTGCCCGTGTCACATTGACACGCCTGGACCCCAGGCTGTGTACACGGGACACTTCGTCGAGGGAAGATCGACGACTTGATGACACGGCCTTGGACACGCCCGTGTCCTAGGCCGTGTGCCTTGTCTCGACGATCGTCGAGTGAATCTCAACGACTCCCAGGGACGATCGTCGACACGGGTCGACACGCCCTGCGACACGCCCGTGTCGCAGGCCGTGTGCCCATTCTTGACGAATCGTCGAGTATATCTCGACGACTCACGGCTAAGTGTCGACACGGCTCGACACGCCCTGGGACACGCCCGTGTCCCAGGCCGTGTGCCTGCTGCCAGAACCCAAACTGGCCCAAAACGTCCCCCTTTTTCTCCTTTGAGTTTCGGGGCATTACAACTCTACCCCTCTTAAAAGAATTTCGCCCACGAAATTACATAAAGGAAAGACATGTACAAAATCAAAATTTTGTACCTGAGCGGAACAACTCCGGATACTCGTCAAGCATAGTCTGCTCTCGCTCACAAGAGAGCTCCTCACGACCGCAATTGTCCCACCGGACCTTGACCATCCTGATCTCTTTATTGCGTAGTCGCTTGACCTCCGAGTCCTCGATCCGCACGGGCTTGACCTTTGTCGTTAGCCCACTATCCACCGGCACTTGATCAACCGCGATCACCTGCGTAGGCTCTTGCACCGCCTTCCGAAGCACCGAAATATGAAATACATCATGTAAACCACTTAGCTCCACTGAAAGCTTCAACCTATAGGCCGCTTCACCAACTCGCTCCAGAACCTCAAACGGTCCAAGGTACCTCGGGCTTAGCTTTTTCAATCGCCGCACCCGCGAGACACCCTTGAACGGCTTGATCTTTAAGTATACATAATCGCCCACAGCGAACTCCACGTTCCTGTGCTTGGCATTATAGTACTTTGCTTGTCGGTCCTGAGCGATAAGCAACCTCTCTCGAATGGTTCTCACCAAAGAAGTAGCATCCTCCACTTCCGATCGCTTATACAACTTTGACTCACCCGTTTCTAACCAAGACAACGGCGTGCGACATTTTCTACCATATAGGGCCTCGAAAGGAGCCATCTGAATACTCGCTTGGTAGCTGTTGTTGTATGCGAACTCCACCAAATAAAGGTGGTCTTCCCATTGCTTTCCAAAATCCAAGACACACATGCGAAGCATGTCTTCCATGGTTCTATTGACCCTCTCGGTCTGCCCATCCGTTTGCGGATGGAAGGCTGTGCTAAACTTCAGCTTTGTTCCCAACATTTGCTGCACCAGCCTCCAATCATTGGACGTGAACCGCCCATCTCGGTCACTCACGATGCTGCGGGGCACACCATGAAGCCGTACTATGTTATCCACATAAAGCTTTGCCAGCTTCTCCACCGGATCCTCCTTCCTATGCGGAATAAAATGCGACACCTTCGTTAATCGATCAACAACCACCCAAATGGCGTCGTTTCCCTTTTGCGACCTTGGCAAACCGTGCACAAAGTCCATAGAGATGTCGTCAAATTTCCACTCCGGAATAGGCAAGGACTTAAGAAATCCTCCCGGCTTTTGGCACTCCGCCTTTACCAAGGCGCAGGTTTGGCACTTCGCTACGTATAGCGCAACATCCTTCTTCAAACCCGGCCACCAAAACAGTTTCTTCACATCACGGTACATCTTCGTGCTCCCCGGGTGAATCGAGTACTTGGTATGGTGCGCCTCGTACAACAACTCCACCCGTAAATTGCCCACACTTGGGACGCACAGACGACCGTCTTTCCAAAGTAATCCGTCCTCCACGACGAATTGGGAATTTGACCCATCCAGAGCCTCTACCATGAACTGTTTCATATGAGCATCCATATCCAAAGCCTGCCGAATCCGATCAGCCAGGTCATATTGGACTTCAGTCCAATTCAGAACTGCTTCAGCACTTGATTGTCTGTCCACACAAACAATCTCCAACGCCTCCAACTCTCGCACCAACCGCTCATCGTGCACCGATAGCCAATTGGCTTGAGCTGGGGCTCGGCGACTCAGCGCATCCGCAACCGCATTCCCTTTGCCAGGCACGTAGTGGATCTTGAATGTATAGTCCCCCAGGAACTCCATCCATCTACGCTGCCGCATATTCAGATCCTTCTGATCAATCAGGTACTTTAGGCTCTTGTGATCGGTGTAGATATCAATCTTCACACCGTACAAATAGTGTCTCCACAGCTTCAAGGCGAAAATCACGGCCGCTAACTCCAAGTCATGGAACGGATAGTTCCTCTCGTGCACTTTTAGCTGTCTCGAGACATAAGCTATCACGCTTCCGTGCTGCAGTAGCACGCAACCCAAACCGCTGCCCGAAGCATCGCTATATATCTCATAGCCTTCGGTTCCACATGGCGAACTCAGCACAGGCGCCGTGGTCAACTGACACTTCAACTCCCCGAAAGCTCGCGCGCACTCCGGCGTCCAAACGAACTTATGCTCCTTCCTCGTCAATGTAGTGAGAGGTAACGATATCCGCGAGAAGTTCTCTACGAAGCACTTATAATAGCCGGCAAGCCCCAGAAAACTCCGGACTTCCGCTACAGTAGCGAGCTCAGGCCACTCCCGTATCGCAACAATCTTCGCCGGATCCACAGCAATACCCTCTCCACTTACTATATGCCCGAGGAACGCCACTGAGGATAGCCAAAACTCGCACTTCGAGAACTTGGCATACAACTGATTTCTCCTTAGCGTCTCCAACACCAAATGAAGATGCTTGAAGTGATCTTCCTCACTTTGCGAGTACACCAAAATATCGTCGATGAAGACGATCACAAAATGGTCCAAGTACTCCCTGAACGTCCTGTTCATCAAATCCATGAACACTGGCGGCGCATTAGTCAGCCCCAAACGGCATGACCGTAAACTCATAATGCCCGTATCTCGTACTAAACGCTGTCTTCGGGATATCACTCTCCCTTATTCACAGTTGATAGTACCCAACCTTGAGATCCAACTTCGAGTACACCGTCGACCCGACTAACTGATCAAAGAGATCATCAATCCGGGGGATCGGGTACTTGTTCTTCTCAGTCAGCTTGTTGAGCTCTCGATAATCAATACACAACCTCAAGCTTCCGTCCTTCTTCTTAACAAAGAGGACCGGTGCACTCCAAGGCGAAGAACTCGGGCGCACATATCCTTGCTCCAGCAACTCTTGCAGTTGAACTTTCAGCTCCGCCATTTCCTTAGGCGCTAGCCGATACGGAGATCGTGACACAGGCTTTGCACCTGGCACTAGCTCGATCGTAAAATCTATCTCCCGCTGAGGCGGGGCTCCAGGAAGATCTGCGGGGAACACATCAGGGTATTCCGATACCACTGAAATACAATCCAACGCGGGCTTCGGCTTTGCAACCTCCACTAGTGTAAAGAACAGTTCTGCTCCAGCACGAACCGCCTTCACCACCTGAAGAGCAGACATCAACGTCTTGCTCGACCCCTTTAAGCCTGTAAATGTCGTCTCACGACTCGTTCCCAACTTAACTTCCTTGCTACCGCAATCTATATGGGCCTGCTACTCCGAGAGCCAGTCCATGCCAAATATGACGTCGAACTCCACTAACGGAAGTAAAGACGCCCGCAGGTCAAACTCCTGCTCCCCAATACGAATCTTAACATCGCAGATCCTATCCGCTCGCATCGAACACCCATTGGGCAACAACACATCCAACTTATCCTTCGCCATCGAAGAAGGGACTCCGATGCGTGATATAAATCCTTCGGACAAGAAGGAGTGTGAAGCTCCCGTATCGAAGAGTGCTCGTGCCGGATTTTCACAAATCAACACAAATCCTAAACAAGTAGTGGTAAGGTAACATGTGCATAACAAGTATTTACATAAATTGACTTGCTATAAATTAAACCGTACCTGTCACCACATCAGCTTGTTTAATGGCCTCCTGTTGGCCAAGATTGTAGACCCTTGGTTGGGCCGGAGCATAATGGGATGCGGTCGACTCCACCGCCTTTCCCTTTTCTTCATAAGTAGCTCCCGGCTTTCTCTCGGACTTAGGACGTCCGCTCCAACAGTCACAGGCGAAATGCCCCGTCTTTCCACATGTAAAACACGCACCCGGGGTCCGACTCGTAGTCGCCCCAGAAGCACCAGAAGGAGCTGGACCCGAAGTCCTATGCTTCTTGAAAGCCCTCCGATAGCCGGACTTTGAAGTAGTCGACACTTTAAACTCAGATTTCTTCTCACCCAAGCTTTTCTTCGCTTGTACATTTTTCATGTCCTTCTCCAAGGACCGGACAGTATTGACCAAGGTTAAGAAACCCTGCGTCATCGTCCCCGAGAGTAGTAATCTCAACTCATCTCTCAATCCTTCATAGAAACGATTAGTCTTGCGCTCCTCATCCATAATGGTGGAGCTAGCATAACGACTCATACGAGTAAACTCATGGAGATATTCATCCACGCTCCTCTCACCCTGTACCAACTTCAGGAACTCATTCTCCAATGCTATCTTCTGCGTCGAAGGGAGGTATCTAGCCAAAAATAATCTCGAGAACTCCTCCATCGAGACCTCACCAAGTTGCCTACCTCTCAGTAAGTGCAGCTCCAATCCTTCCCACCACATCCTCGCTTCACCGTCCAAAAGGAACGTAGCGATGGTGGTCATTTGCCACTCCTTCGTCTCCGTTGCTGTCATGACTCTCTTCACCCTGGAGAGCCAGTCTTCAGCCTGAGATGGGGTTCCCAACCCCGAGAATAACGGAGGGTTAAAGCTCATTACATGCTTTAGCTGCCTCTCAGTTGCCCTCCTTGGCACTACCGGTTCTACAACCACTTGCTCCACCCTCCTCGGCTCAGCCTCTTGCAGAGGTTCTTGCTCCATCACAGGAGCAGGCTGCTGCGCCTGCCTTCCAGGCTGCGCATTTATCACGGCCAACACCGCTTCAGCCACCAATCGTATCTTTTCAGCCGACAGAGGTGTTGCAGGAGCAACATCCGGTGCACTACTAGCCTCAGAAACTCGGTGTTCTGACGGCCCAACACCACTTCTGGTCACCTATAGTGGTACAAAACACCGTTAAGCGACCAAATAAATTGTAAACAGCAATTATAGGAACACGCAGGTTCCTCAAACACGAGTATTTTCATTCCTAAGTGGACATTCATGGGTTCTTTTACCATTATAACGATGACGCACACAATGTGCTCACCACCCCTTAAAAAGAATTCGCCCACGAATTCACTTTAAGCCCGACCAAAACCAGTAGTCTGATACCAAATTGTAACAACCCCTATCCGTCACATAGCATATAGCAGTAGGTCCGGCCGGGGCCCGACGCCATATACCACAGACAGACCGGGTGGTTACTTATGGAAACCATCCAACCAATCTCAACGTCCTACACAGAGCATTCTAACGGAAGCAGTTTATAAAAGTTGTAAACAAGAACCCAGCATTTAAGCACGAATGTCCACTAGTACGAATTAGGAATGTTATTACAAAATACTCAAAACAAGCCTTAAGGCCTTACAAAATGTTTCACTTGAATATTACATGATTTACAAACCACGGCACGCAGGCCGGTCATACATGAATAAAGCAATAAACATTTCCATTTGGGCCTTCGAGGGCCGGCTTCGCAAAAAGGGCTTTAGCCCGCTATTGATCGCTTGGTCCAGCTGCACCTGCAAGCAACAAACCACCGCACGGTGGCAAAACAAGGCAACGGTCAGCAATGCTGACCAAATTATAACGATCCCGCCCCCAACTCAGGGCGGCGTTGCTCCTTCCCTGCATTTCATTAGCATAAGCGAGCAATTTATATACTTAGCCATTTCATCACAGACGTTGGCTCGCTCGGCCACACGCCCCGTGCACTCAGGGCACATTCTCGGTGAACCGGTCGATGTCACGTCAATTAAAGCCATTAACATTCCGGACTCACCACCGCCACTTAGATGGCCAAACCTATGAGCAATTTGTCTTCCTGGCCTGGGTCACGACAATTTAAGCCATTGACCGCCGAAGACCCTAATCTATGCCAACGGTAAGTGCCACGTGCCTTTAGGTCTCTTTAACCGAACGACATAGAACGGGTACGGTTCCATCTAACCCGTGCTCACATCGCAACGGCAATTTAAGCCATTTGCGCGGGTCAAACTTCCACCGAGTCTCATTTCCATCACAAGTCACATAACCCCGTTATGTTCAAGTTGGCTCTCAAGCCACCAAGTTGGCAAGATCTCGTATCCGCCCAGTTTTCCCGGTGCACCTTTGGGTTAGTCCCCAAGGCTCCCTGCTGCAATCTACCGCGTAGAAAACCCGAAAAACAACCAATAGCACAGAGTCTTCTCCGGCATTATGCAATGCAACATCACCGATCCAGACCAACATGTCCGGGTAGGCTTCACACATCATGCCTACGTCCGTTCTCGCATACGGACTCTAAACAACGGGGACTTTACATATCTACCCGAAGGAACGCCTCCAACTCTCCGCAAACTCGCGAGAGCGGTCTTCCTATGCTAAGAAAGAGAGCTATTCATGCTCAAGATGAGGATCGTTACCCTTGCGTTCCTCTTTGGCGCCATTGAAAAGTAATCGGATGAAAATCACCGCACTAGCGTTGCCTCCGTGGATCCGGAGTCGGCTTGCGATTCGGAGCTCCGAAGCTCCTCCAATGGCGGATCTAGCTCCTTCTTCTTCCCTTAGCTCTCCTCTCTCTCCAAGGATTTAGAAAGAGAACAAGTGAAGAAAAGTAAGGGTTTTCTAAGTCAAAACCCGGGTATATCCCTTCAGGAACAACCCCCAGCCGTTGGATCTTCAGTCAAAGAAATGAACGGCTTCGATTCGGGACTGAAATGCCCAATCTGGGCCGAACACGGCCTGGCACACGCCCGTGTCCAGGGCCGTGTGCCACATTCGCCGTCAAAATCGAATCTCCTGGAACCTCACACGGGTATCAAACACGCCCGTGTTCGAGCTGACACGCCCGTGTTCCACTTCACACGGCCGTGTAGACGGCCGTGTACCCCATGATTTTTCCCCATTTTCAACCCGAGCACTGCACGGGTTCTAGGACACGCCCGTGTCCTTGCCCATGTCACATTGACACGCCTGGACCCCAGGCCGTGTACACGGGACACTTCGTTGAGGGAAGATCGACGACTTGATGACACGGCCTTGGACACGCCCGTGTCCTAGGCCGTGTGCCTTGTCTCGACGATCGTCGAGTGAATCTCAACGACTCCCCGGGACGATCGTCGACACGGGTCGACACACCCTGCGACACGCCCGTGTCGCAGGCCGTGTGCCCATTCTCGACGAATCGTCGAGTATATCTCGACGACTCACGGCTAAGTGTCGACACGGCTCGACACGCCCTGGGACACGCCCGTGTCCCAGGCCGTGTGCCTGCTGCCAGAACCCAAACTGGTCCAAAACGTCCCCCTTTTTCTCCTTTGAGTTTCGGGGCATTACAGTAAGTCACTTGACTTATGCAAATGATAGATATAAACTCTTGTTATCTACCTATCAAACTACAAAACTTATATTTTCTAATAAGATTTGAATGTGAATAGAATCAAAATCTAGAAGTTAACATATGATTAAGCTATCTCAACCAAGTTACAATAGTTAGATTTAGATAATAATATCCTCGGCATTCTCTTTAATAAGCTATAAGAAGATTGAAATCATATTCAGAAGAAAGTGTGACAAAAATGCAGAACCACAGTTTTATCATTCATAATATACACCATACAATGTTGTTCTGCAATTTTATATAAGACTTGACTTCTCCTTTCCCTTTCCTATCAACATGACTTTATTCATCTTGCTCCTATCTAACTCCTCTGGAAGTAGCTCCCATTTGTGCTTCTTAGAATCATGATCAATGACTTCCCTTATCACGAGAGAACCTCTAGAAGAAGTCGATACACCTCCAGTTGGGGGTGCAGGCCAGAAGGCAACATTATTGCACTTCTTCTCCTCCTTGTAGTCAGCTTCAATTAGTCTTCTAATCCTTTCGACCCTGCATTCCTCAACGTAATGCTCAAGATTGAGTGACAAGTTGTCCACTTTGAGTTTGAGCTCAGCAAGTTGAGTAAAGATCATGTCATGAACACCTTCAATTATTCTTTCATGGTGAGACTCAATTTAATGAGTCTATGCACCCATGATTAAACCCATATCATGGTCATCGGCAAGTTGGATTGCCGTAGTTTTAATTTTCTTTGATGAGCCAACTTCAATGGATTGCATTCTTGCTGATGTGTAATCTAGAGCATGTTTGGAGGAGGAAGGTGAGATGAGATTTGAGGTAGATGGATTTATACAGAGACTAACTCTAAGAGAATAGACATTTCTTGAAGAGTGAACCGCCACACAATTTAATTCATTAGGTAAATATTGGGAATTGATTATGGGACAAGATCAATCTATCCAATTGGGATTCGCATCCTGACGTGACATCTTTATTATTATATTTTTTATTTCTTTTAAAAATAGAAGTTGAAGAGCCACATACCTTTAGTGGTGATCAATATCAAGATCAGATGACTGAGAATTAACTTGAAGTGAAATTGATTGTGATAACCTTGGTTAATCAATCTCAACGCTAGCGTAGACACCACCTTTGCCAGTTCCATTGCACAAATTTGAACCTCCAAAAAGTTCGTTCTTGTAGTTAACATTATTAATTAATGCATGAGTGCTCACTCTTTTCTCTTTTTCAGAGATACATGTCCAATGCAGAGTTTTTCATTAGATTTGGCCTGAGAACATCTTGCACAGATAGATTACTCTACCTTAGGAGCCCAATTAAATTTGGGTCCTAGGTTCTTGTTAGCATAAAATGATACATTGTTGCCAACAACAGCCTTAGCTGGAAAGCTTCTTTTTGCATTAGGCACGTTAGGGCTGTGTCAACAATCTATGGCAAAGTGTCTCACTTTACCACTTCACCAATAGTCATGGATGTTATACCTTCTCTTCTGAACACTTCTAGATGTAAAAGGAACATCTGACGACTTGTGTTCAGCTAAGAAGGCAGTAATATTCTTCTTATTCCTCTCAGCTATGATCTGGAAGCTTGCTCGACAGTAAGCAACCTTACTCGGCGATGCCGACTTAACAACAACAAATGTCAGCTGAGTGGCTGATAGTCTTGATGGAATCTGATATGGCCTTGTTTGGGTTGATTACTGTCTTGCCACTGCCCAGCTTCTTTGCTAGAAGGTTTTGGGTAGAAGCTACTTCCTTACCCTTGAGAGTTGGAGCTGGGGTACCAATCATAAATTATTTATATTGACCCATTTGGATTTCCTCATGGGGAGCTTTCAAAGCACGCACCCTCATACCCTTTCTTCCTCCATAGTTAGGTGCAAGTTTGCCCTTACTATATGAACTTTCATTCTTCCAGTGACCATAAATACTATCTTGGTCACACCTATTGGAAGGAGGCAAGACCTTTTGAAATGTGTTCTGAGGCTTAACTGGAGCCTTGCCCTTTCCTCTATTCCAAACACCTGCGCCCATTCTATTGAAGCCCAATACCCTCCTATTTGTTTGGGAGGTGAAAAGAGTCAATAATGGACAACATTGATTTTAGCTTAGAGAATTGAGCCACTAATTTCTTCTCCTTGAGGAGATCATTCTCAAGCTTCTTAATAAGTTTTTATTTTTAAAACCTTATTTCAGTGTGCTTGTCAATGATCCCCTTGAGCTCAATTGAGTTAGTGGCCATTTGATGGAATGCTTTCATCTTTGCATCTAACTCAGCCTTAAGGGGTCAAAGAATCCTAAGCTCTTCAGTTTGCTTCTTAGAAAGCTTCTTGCATTTACCCAATGCCTCAAAGAGGGCCCCATAATTATCAATCAATTGATTGATATTATATTCTGAATCTAAATTATCCTCATCATTATATGAAGAGGATGCTTCAGATTCCAGTGTAGTTGTATAATATGAATCAAAAGATGAGATGGCAAGAATGAGTGCCTCATCAGGCTTAGATTCATCTTGATTGTTATCTTCTATTATGTCTATTAAGCCACAACTATCCTCTTCTTCTTCTTCCTCATTGTCATTATCTGGATGTGACAAGGGAGCTCTTATTCTTATCCCGACAGCATGATAGTCTTCATCTTCAACAACAACAAATAGCCCAATATAGTCTTCTTCTTCCTCAAAATCAGAAAAATCTGAGTCACTTTGACTCATGCTCTTCTCCCCCTTTTTGGCAATGAAAGTCTTCTCAGACTTCTTGATCTTGTGGTGATGCCTCCTATCACCATCATGCTTCTTTTCTTTGACAACATATTTTTGTTTTATTTTAACTGGGCAGTCAAAAATGACTTGCCCAGGCTTGCTACAATAATAACAAATAATATTAGTATAAACATGTTTACTAGAATTAGAAGCATACATGTCCCCCTTTGGGATTTTTCTTATAGTTGGATATGGAGGAAGGCTTGCTTGTTCAGTGCTTCTTCCTGGACATCATCCTCTTGAACTTCCTGGAGAAGGTAGCAAACTCTCCATCTAACATATCAAAATCAGATATGTTGGGCTCAAAAGATTTTGAGTTAGCATGTCTTCTGGAAGGAGAGGAAGCTCTTTCCTTATTCTTTTCCTTGGCGTCGAGGGCCCTATTTTCTCCTTCAGGTGAGACTTGGCAGCATTATCCTCCTCTTTCCTAAAATGTAGCTGCATCTCATAGGAGAGCAACTTACCATAGAGAGTGTGAGGAGGAATGTTGGAAATGCTCTTCATTTCCCTGATAACACAGATTTGTTATCTCAGTCTATTGTAAGAGACCTAAGGAACTTGTCATTTAGCTCATAATCTGTGAAGATCCTTCCATAGGTATTCAGCTCATTTACTATCTTGAAAAACTTTTCATAGCACTCTGCTATGCTGTCCTTGCCTCCCTGTATAGAGGCCTCATATTCCTAATTAAGGAGGGATTTCTTCTCATCCCTTACTTCCTCCATCCCTTCCATATACACTATAAGCGCATCCAACATCTCCTTTGCAGTTTGGTAATATACCAAGTTCTGAAAGGTGGAGTCATCAATTGCACTCACAATGATATTCTTGGCCATTTTATCCTTGGTGGCCAGCCCAATCTCATCCTTTATCATATCTCCATACTTCTTGGGAACTTTTACATTCAGATAATTGGTGGAGGCCTTCATGGGAATCAAGGGCCACTCTTTTACTATGATGTAGATCCTTGGGTTAGAGGCTTCCATGAACAGCTTCACCCTCTGCTTCCATATGTCAAAGGTTTCTTTTCTGCATATGAGTAGTTACATTGAGCTCATCTCTTATGATGCTCACTGAAAGACATGGTGTAATGTTAAACTACCTTTATAGGACTCTAGTCAGACTGTAAAGTCCTTTTTGACCAACCTTGCTTTGATACCACTTGATAGTTTATTGTTAGTGGGTTGTCTAACTCACATAGAGGGGGGGTGAATAAGTGTCTTGCTATTTTATGGGTTTTTTTTAATTTCAACAAATATAATAAAATAAATCAAACACACAACAAACACACAGAGATTTATAGTGGTTCCCCAAGGTCTGGGTACATCCACTTTCCCTCTACACCTATCTAGCAATGAGCTAGACTCGACAAACTCATTCAAAGCTCAGCTCAAATGAGCTTACACCGCAAATCTCTCAGGATTTCTAAGGTCTCCTCCAAGACCCTACTTCAGGAATATAGGCCCTACACTTAGGATTATCAGTAAGCCCTACCTCAGAGTGCTCCAACTCCTACAACTTAGAAACCCTCCAGGTTTCCTACCTCAGACTTACCGCAATTCCCACCTGTGATTTCCTTTGAAATCCTACCACTCAGGCTGGGAGCACAGCCCCACAACTAAAGAATAAGGGCCCTACAGTTAGACACAAAGGCCCTACAACTCAGGCACAAAGGCCCTATACCTTAGACACAAAATCCATACAACTCAGGCACTAAGGCCCTACAGAAAATATAGAAGAGAAATTATAATATAAGTCTAAATGTAAATAGACCTTGAATATTTGAGAACTTCTATTGTTCTTGCTTGATAACAAGATCTGGAGCAGGTCCCTAAATTGAATGATCTTCAAGCTGCACAAGTTAGGGCTAGCTCCTCCTTGATCTTCTTCTTCTTGTTAATAGAAGAACATCACTCTTAAGTCTACTGATTGACTCTTCCTGTTCTTATGAAAACCTTCAACAATAGCTAACTTTTCTTTTCACTTTGAGTGTCGTCGAACTGTAACTAGATTTTAGTTTTGTGTGATGGCAACAACACTGTTCCATTGACCCAATCGTTTATCTTTATAGTCTTCGACAATCTTTAATGGCCTCTTAAAATATCTTATCAACACATGGATAAGAATAGAATAGATTATCCTTGCTTTCGGCGCCGACGCTAAAATTTATTTCTGCAAAGTAGTATGGACTTCATCAATAACATTTTAAATATACTCCACGGTACTACTGAGTGGCAATTCATTCACAACGGTGACTGCCTTGGAGCTGAGTTCGGTAACTTCTCTACGGTAACACTAAGACAAGGCTTTGTTCTCAGTAATATCTGCCTTGGTGCTGAGTTTTGCAGCTTTCAGGGGCTTCTCCTCGATAATGTTGAGACAAGACTTTGTTCTCAGCAGTATGTCAACAATACAATTGACCTCTGCTATACCATCTCAGTAGTATAATCCATCTTTGCTCTAAGCTTGTTTTAGATACAATACTAATTGTCATGCATACACTTAAAGTAGATATGCTATCAAATACACTATGCTATTAGCATTGTAGGTGATGCTTCTTCAAATTTAGGAATATTGAGGGCAATATTTCCAACAGAATAAAACAAAAATAAATTAAACTTTCTAAGAGCAGTGAAAATACAATAAAATAAACTTTTAAAAAGGAAAATTCAGATAAAGATCAAATATTTGAAGAATTAGGCTACCGCTGATGGTAAGACAAACCGTCGGGCGCTAGCAACATGAACTTGATTTTTCATTTAAAATAATTACTTTTCGTGTTTTTTTACTTCTAATTTTTCTTGAACATGATTATTCATTATAGGGGCTGAAAGTTATGGGGTGTTCTTCACTTAGGGGGTGAATAGGTGATTTCGTCTTTTTAAATGTTTTGCAGAATAATTAAAGTGAGACCAACAATCACACAATCACAGAGAAAGCATGACACAAACACAAAATGCTATAATGGTTCCCTGAGTTGGCACATCCACTCCCCAGTGCCTATCTAGCAGTAAGCTAGCCTCAACAAACTCCAAACAAATCTCAGATCTACAGATCCTACAACTTAGAGACCAAATCTCCTACCTTAGTGGAACTGCCTGACCTCCAACCTCAGATCCCCTAGCTCAGGATCCTTCAACTTAAATTCTACACAGAATCATACACTCAAATCCCATAAAGGAATCCTTTAGCTTAAAGACAGAGACTCCTACCTTAGAGGTACTGATTGCCCCCTACCTCATATCATTAGTATCATATAGCTCAGATCTCAGAAAGATCCTAAAGTTCAATAAGTTTTGTTATAAAACTTTCTATAGACTCGGTTAATGATTCTTGATAGCACTAGAGTCGTCTTGAAGCCTGTTGAGCATGGCTTCTTCTATAATTTTCTTACAGAGATGATGGAAAGATTTGCTTCAGTGAATGTTTCCTCTAAACTTTTGAAGATTCTTCTTCTTGCTAAGAGATGATCGATCATTGAAATCAATAAGATGAATCGACTCTACTTCTTGAGAAATAAGTGTTTTTGCTTATGAGTATATCTTCTCCAACATGAGTTGTTTACCTGAGCAACACTTTTAAAAAATGACAACAAAAAGTTTAGGCTCGTTTTTGTCGATTAGCGTTTATTGCTCATGCCCTTTTTATTTATATGCTTGAGATTCTTAATGGTCGTATCTCAGACTATTTGATTTCAGAAATCTTTTACCTTAAATGATGAATTTGATTGGCCCTTTCCGCGGTGGCATTAAATGTGATAACACCAAGACCAAACTTCAATTTAAATATCAGCTTGTATGTTCAATTATACTAGATGTTTGGTTGAACCTCTGCATTTTTAGTCGAATCACTTCTTCACAACTTCTTCTACTAAAAGACAAACATTTAGTCGAATCTCACTTAATGCATATCCTTCCAGGTGCTTGTAGTTGAATTACTCCTTTCGTGCTTCTTTTACTCGAATAATGAACATTTAGTCGAATCTGGACTTAAAATAGTTTTCTATGAACATTCTTTCTTCCCATCTAGTTGAATGGATCTAGTAGAATTACTAAATTTTTAGTCAAACTAGCTTAGCCAGAACCTTCATCCTTCAAGGCCTCAACATAGCTTTGAGCTTTAAAGAACTTTAGTCAAATCAACTTGAACTTTCTGCACGATCATGTAGATGATCTAAATGAATCTTCACTTAGCAGTTTTATATATACTTATCACCTGCATGAATCATCTTGATTCATCTATACAAATGCTTTGATGTATAAGCGAATATTCACCGACTTTGCATTCTAAGTACTTTAGTCTGAACCATCTTGATAGTTCAGCATGTTCAGATTGATCTCATGTCGAATCTGTACTTAAGCAGATTTTTGTCTTCACGAGACTTCTACACAAATGGTTTTAATTCTTCTAAACAAATGACCAGATCCTCTAGTCGAATCTATACTTAGGCAGATTTTTGTCTTCATGAGACTTCTATACAAGTGGTTTTGATTCTTATGCATGAATGACCAGATCCTCTAGACGAATCTATACTTAGGCATTTCTTTGAAACCTTTCACATGATTCTACTAAATCCTAACGTAGATTCAATTGACTATCTAGTTAAATCAATGCCTTAATAAAATTCTTGTGCTTTGTTGATATCTACAGGATTTGACTTAATTCTTCTATGCATTTGGTTAGATTATCTAACAGTTAAACTACATGTCTAAGTATATATTCAAGAACTTAGGTCAACTTGATGTCTTTCATAATGAGGGATTGCATTAGTAAGACTAAGTCTGATGCCACTAAGTCTAGCCTTATGCTAGGCTTGTATAATCATGTTCCTGAAATTATCACAATAAAAAGGTGCAGACATCAAATACAAATGTGTTCATCTATATTGTGAGGACTTCTTCAAAACATGGACATTGTGGGAAATATTCTCAACATTGTTATCTAATGTAGTAAGAAAAATAAAAAAATAAGGAAAAAGTGGTGGATTTAAAAATTTAGCCTAAGATATCTAAAACTCACAAATCTAATCTAAGCATAGTAAATCATGCATTGGGGGAGTGGTTTAGTGAATATGTCTACAAGTTGATAATATGTTTCTATAAAGCTAATTCTTATATTTCCTTTTTTATATGATCTCTAATAAAATGATGTCAGACATCTATATATTTTGATCAAGAGTAATGTATGGGATTGTTTGTAAGATCGATAGCACTCATGTTATCACACTTTAATTCTATGTTATTTAGATTCACTCCAAAGTCTTCTAAAGTTTGAGTCATCCATAAAGCATGTACATAACAACTACCTAGTATAATATATTCGGCCTCAATAGTGGAGAGGACTACAAAATTTTTTTTATTACTCAACTATGATACAAGTGATGCGCCTAGAAAATGACATATGCTACTAGTACTCTTTTGGTCTAATGGATAACCTGCATAGTTTGAATCAGAAAACTTTATAAAATAAAGAAATTATTATGTGTTCTATAAGCCAATCTAGATGTATCAATTAGATATCTAAAAATTCTCTTAATTGCTTTTAAATGTGATTCTTTATGGTTAGCTTGAAATTTAGCACATAAACAAATGACAAACATAATGTCAGGTCTAGATGCAATCAAATATAATAATGATCCTATCATTCCTCAATATAAAGTTTGATCGATAGAAATATTGACTTCATATTTTCCTAATTTTTGTGATGCACTAATTGGTGATTAGTTTGCTTTTGGTTTTAAAATCCAAATCTTTTAAGTATATCATGAACATATTTTAATTTACAAATAAAAATTCCATCATGTCTTTGTGTGATTTGAAATCCGAGAAAATATGTGAGTTCTCATACCAAGCTCATTTCAAATTCATTTTTATCACTAAAACTACTTCATTACACAACTCTTCATTAGTGGCTCTAAAAATAATATCATTTACAATATAATCAAATCATTATTAACATGTTTAATGATGAGTGTGTTATCCGCACTTCCCATTTTATAACTGTACTATAACAAAAAACAATGTTAATCTTTTATACCAAGCACACGACGCTTGTTTCAAACCATAAAGCTCTTTTTATAACTTATATACGTGATTAGGAAATTTTTCATTTATAAAACTGGATGGTTGTTCAATATAAATTCCTTTTTTATTATCTCATTTAAAAATACACTTTTAACATCCATTTGATATAATTAAATCTTTTAAAATTTGCAAATGGAAGAATAATTCTAATAGATTCAAGTCGAGCAATGAGTGCAATAGTTTCATCAAAATCGACTCCCTCGATTTGCAAATAATCTTGAGCTACTAATATAGCTCTATTCCTTGTAATTCGTGAGTCATCGACTAATTTATTTTTTTTAAAAAAATCCATTTAACACCTACAACCGAATAATTAGATGACATCCCTACAAGTTTCCAAACCGTATTATGTTCAAATTGATTAAGTTCTTCATCCATAGCTAAAAACAAAAATTCATCATTTAAAGTGGTTGAAATGCTTTTTTGTTCAGTTTTGGATACAAAGCGATGGTTTGAAAATGACTCATGTAAAGAAGATGAAGTAATACCCCTTTTGATGGTTCTCTAATAATAAGATCCCTTGGATGATATTATCTAAATTTGAGCTTACTTGGAGGTATATATTCTTCTTTCTCTTTCTCCTATTTTCATCTTCTTTTTCTCCAAGTGATTCATCATACTCAAGTTCCAAAGTGGGAAGGGGTTCCTCTTTGTTTCCTGTATAATTAGTATCTACACAAGAACAAGCTCATCAAATCTAACATGAATATATTCTTCAACTATTTTTTTCCTTTTATTATATTTTTTATAAGCTTTGTTAGTTGAAGAGTAGCCAATAAAAATTCCTTCATCATATTCTGCATCAAATTTTACTAAGGTATCTTAAGTGTTTAATATAAAACATTTGCAACCAAAAATAAAAAAATATGATACAATAGGTTTTTTTTTAAAAATACAATTCATAAGGAGTTAATTTTAAAAATGGGTGAAGCATGACACAATTAATTATATAACATGCAGTATTAATGGCTTCAGCTCAAAATGATCTAAGTAACCCATATTCAGAAATCATAGTGCATGCACGTTCTTGAAGGGTTATATTTTTCCTCTTCATTGTACTATTTTTTGTGTGATGTGTGGATCGAAAAATTCATGTTAAATGTTTAGACCAATACAAAAAACTAAATTTTTCATTTTCAAACTCTCTTGCATGATTTGAGGGTATGCATTTAATTTTTAAATCAAGTTCATTTTGAATACGAATGCATAGTTTAGTAAATTCAAGAAATGCATTGGATTTAGAAGATAGAAATATAGTCTAACAATATCTAGAAAAATCATCCTTCGACACAAAAGTATATTTTTTACCTCCTAGACCTGGCATGCTAACCAGTCCAAATAAATCCATGTGAATTAGTTAAAGTGGTCTAGTAGTAGAAATAATATTTTTGTTTTTAAAAGATGATTTTAAAAATTTTCCTTTTCGGCAAGGCGAGCAAATAGAAGATAAATTTTCATTGAGCATAGGAAATCCCTTGATTAATTTATCTTTTGATAATTTTAAAATTAACTTGGTGCTAGAGTAACAAGATGCATATCCCAAAGTTCTAATTCTTCGATTTTATAAATAAAGCATTTTAAAGAAAAATGTGAAAGATCATTAAATGCAATCATAAAAACTTTATGCATTCTAGGTGCAGTGATTACAACATCATTTGTTTTAGAATTTATAATTTTGCAAAGATTTGTAGATGATTCAATTAAAACATTTAAACCTTTATCATATAATTGACTAATTGAAATTAGATTATGTATTAAACATTCTACAAATAATAAATTTGAAATAGAAATTAATTTCTTACCCACTATGTCAATGCCCATGATCCTTCCTTTGTTGTTATCTCCAAAAGTCACAATTCCTCCTTTTTTTATTACGAGGCTAAAGAACTTTTCTTTGTTGCCTACCTTGTGTTTTGAACAACTCGAATCCAAATACCACACGTCTTCTTTGTCCTTAGACTACCAACATACCTAGAGGGAAGATGATAGTAAATATCCATATACCCAAGATGTTCCTACCATTGAATATGTAGAAACCTTAGGTGCCCAGATTTTCTTTAAAGTAGTTTGTCCCTTCTTCCTACATGTGTCTATGGTGTGTCCAAATATATGACATTTGGCACACGATATAAAATGGGTTAAGTCCTTTTTCAAAGTTCTGTGTAAACTCTTGCAGAAAGTTGAGGTAATAGTAGATTGTTGATTTAATTTTGTATTATAAATTTTTTCTTTTGGATTTATTGCTACCACCGACGATAATAGTTACCGCTAGGCGATAGCTTCTAGAGACATAACCAAGCTCATATTTTAGACTACCTTGGCATTGGTTGTTCAAAATCATATGAAGGTTCTTTTGGCAAAATTCGAATTTTTTGTCCATGTTTAAATCTTGTATTCAGGCTTGTAAGGCAGTGTTTTACATTGCCAACATAACACATAGATTCGTAAAAGCTTTCTTTCTAGTTTCTATTTAAGAAAGAGAGTTTTTTAATTATGTTTGTAAGTCCCTTTTTCTTTAATAAGAGATTCAATAGTGGAGTGAGACTTAACAATAACTTCTTCAAGTTCTTTCTCCCTTGCCAAGTAGTGATTAGACTCTTGGCAAGATTGTAACACCCCATATCCGTCGCATAGCATATAGCAGTAGGTCCGGCCGGGGCCCGACGCCATATACCACAGACAGACCGGGTGGTTACGTATGGAAACCATCCAACCAATCTTAACGTCCTACACAGAGCATTCTAGCGGAAGCAGTTTAAATAAGTTGTACTCAAGAACCCAACAACAAGCATGAATGTCCACTACTACCAAAAGAAATGTTATTACAAAATACTCAAAAGTCGACCTTAAGGCCTTACAAAACGTTCCACTTGTTTAATACATGATTTACAAACCTCGGCACGCAGGCCGGTCATACATGAATAAAACAGAAAAACATTTCCATTTGGGCCTTCGAGGGCCAGCTTCGCAAAAAGGGCTTTAGCCCGCTATTGACCGCTTGGTCCAGCTGCACCTGCAAGCAACAAACCACCGCACAGTGGAAAACAAGGCAACGGTCAGCAATGCTGACCAAATTATAACGATCCCGCCCCCAACTCGGGGCGGCGATGCTCCTTCCCTGCATTTCATTAGCACAAGCGAGCAATGCATATAACCATAGCCATTTCATCACAGACGTTGGCTCGAACGGCCACACGTCCCGTGCACTCAGGGCACATTCTCGGTGAACCGGTCCATGTCGCGTCAACTTAAGCCACCAACATTCCGGACTCACCACCGCCACTTAGACGACCATTCCTATGAGCAATTCGTCTTCCTGGCATTGGTCACGTCAATTTAAGCCATAGACCGCCGAAGACTCACATCTATGCCAACAGCGAGTGCCATGTAACTTTAGGTCTCTCTAACCCGAACGACATAGAGCGGGTACGGCTCCATTTAACCCGTGCTCACATCACAACGACAATTTAAGCCATATGCGCGGGTCAAACTTTCACCGAGTCTCATTCTAACACAAATCACATAACCCCGTTATGTTCAAGCTGGCTCTCAGGCCACCAAGTTGGCAAGATCTCGTATCCGCCCAGTTTTCCGGGTGCACCTTTGGGTTAGTCCCCAAGGCTCCCTACTGCAATCTACCGCGTAGAAAACCCGAAAACACCCAATAGCACGGAGTCTTCTCCGGCCTTATGCAATGCAACATCACCGATCCGGACTAACATGTCCGGGTAGGCTTCACACAAAATGCCTACGTCCGTTCTCGCATACGGACTCTAAACAACGGGGACTTTACATATCTACCCGAAGGAACGCCTCCAACTCTCCGCAAACTCGCGAGAGGGGGCTTCCTATGCTAAGAAAAGGAGCGATTCAAGCTCAAGATGAGGATCGTTACCCTTACGTTCCTCTTTGGCGCCATCGAATCGGATAGAAATCACCGCACTTATGTTGCCTCCGTGGATCCGGAGTCGGCTTGCGATTCGGAGCTCCGAAGCTCCTCCAATGGCGGATCTAGCTCCTCTTCCTCTTGCCTTAGCTCTTCTTTCTCCAAGGGTTTGGAGAGATGAAAAGGGTGAAAAGTGAAGGATTTTCTAAGTCAAACCCGAGTATATCCTCTCAGGAACCAACCCCAGCCGTCGGATCTCAACCTAAGAAAACGAGCGGCTTTGATTCGGGGCTGAAATGCCCAATCTGGACCGAACACGGCCTGGCACACGCCCGTGTCCAGGGCCGTGTGCCGCATTCGCCGTCAAAATCGAATCTTCTGAACCCGCACACGGGTATCGAACACGCCCGTGTTCGAGCTGACACGCCCGTGTTCCAGCTGACACGGCCGTGTAGCCGGCCATGTACCCCATGATTTTTCCCCCGTTTCCAACCCGAGCACTGCACGGGTTCTAGGACACGCCCGTGTCCTTGCCCGTGTCACTTTGACACGCCTGGGCCCCCAGGCCGTGTACACGGGACATTTCGTCGAGGGGAGAACGACGACTGGGTGACACGGCCTTGGACACGCCCGTGTCCTAGGCCGTGTGCCTTGTCTCGACGATCGTCGAGTGAATCTCGACGATTTCACCTTGACGATCGTCGACACGGGTCGACACGCCCTGCGACACGCCCGTGTCGCAGGCCGTGTGCCCATTCTCGACGAATCGTCGAGTATAACTCGACGATCTCACGGCTAAGTGTCGACACGGGTCGACACGCCCTGCGACACGCCCGTGTCGCAGGCCGTGTGCCCATTCTCGACGAATCGTCGAGAATAACTCGACGACTTCGCGTCTAAGTGTCGACACACGCTTGACACGCCCTGGGACACGCCCGTGTCCCAGGCCGTGTGCCTTCAGCCAGAAACCAAAACTGGCCCAAAACGTCCCCCTTTGCTCCTTTGAGTTTTGGGGCGTTACAAATCTCCCCCTCTTAAAAGAATTTCGCCCACGAAATTACATAAAGGAAAGATATACAAAACAACATTTGTACCTGAGCGGAACAACTCCGGATACTCGTCAAGCATAGTCTGCTCTCGCTCCCAAGAGAGCTCCTCACGACCGCAATTGTCCCACCGGACTTTGACCATCCTGATCTCTTTATTGCGTAGCCGCTTGACCTCCGAGTCCTCAATCCGCACGGGCTTGACCTTTGTCGTTAGCCCACTATCCACCGGCACTTGATCGACCGCGATCACATGCGTAGGCTCTTGCACCGCCTTTCGAAGCACCGAAATGTGGAACACATCGTGTAAACCACTTAGCTCCACCAAAAGCTTCAACCTATAGGCCGCTTCTCCAACTCGCTCCAGAACCTCAAACGGTCCAAGGTACCTCGGGCTTAGCTTTTTCAACCGTCGTACCCGCGAGACACCCTTGAACGGCTTGATCTTTAGGTACACATAATCACCCACAGCGAACTCCACGTTCCTGTGCTTGGCATTATAGTACTTTGCTTGCCGATCCTGAGCGATGAGCAACCTCTCCCGAATGGTTCTCACCAAAGAAGTAGCATCATCCACTTCCGATCGCTTATACAACTTCGACTCGCCCGTTTCTAACCAAGACAACGGCGTGCGACATCTTCTACCATATAGGGCCTCGAAAGGCGCCATCTGAATACTTGCTTGGTAGCTGTTGTTGTATGCGAACTCCACCAAATAAAGGTGGTCCTCCCATTGCTTTCCAAAGTCCAAGACACACATGCGAAGCATGTCTTCCATGGTTCTATTGACTCTCTCGGTCTGCCCATCCGTTTGCGGATGGAAGGCTGTGCTAAACTTCAGCTTTGTCCCCAACATTTGCTGCACCAGCCTCCAATCATTGGACGTGAACCGCCCATCTCGGTCACTCACGATGCTGCGGGGCACACCATGAAGCCGTACTATGTTATCCACATATAGCTTTGCCAGCTTCTCCACCGGATCATCCTTCCTATGCGGAATAAAATGCGACACCTTTGTTAATCGATCGACCACCACCCAAATGGCGTCGTTCCCTTTTTGCGACCTTGGCAAACCGTGCACAAAGTCCATAGAGATGTCGTCGAATTTCCACTCCGGAATAGGCAAGGACTTAAGAAATCCTCCCGGCTTTTGGCACTCCGCCTTCACCAAGGCGCAGGTTTGGCACTTCGCTACATATAGCGCCACATCCTTTTTCAAACCCGGCCACCAAAATAGCTTCTTGACGTCGCGGTACATCTTCGTGCTCCCCGGGTGAATCGAGTACTTGGTATGGTGTGCCTCGTACAACAACTCCACCCGTAAATTGCCCACGCTTGGGACGCACAGACGACCGTCTTTCCACAGCAATCCGTCCTCCATGACGAATTGGGAATTTGACCCATCCAGAGCCTCTATCATGAACTGCTTCATATGAGCGTCCATATCCAAAGCCTGCCGAATCCGATCAGCCAGGTCATATTGGACTTCAGTCCAATTCAGAACTGCTTCAGCACTTGCTTGCTTATCCACACAAACAATCTCCAACGCCTCCAACTCCCGCACCAACCGCTCGTCATGCACCGATAGCCAATTGGCTTGAGCTGGGGCTCGGCGACTCAACGCGTCCGCAACCGCATTCCCTTTGCCAGGCACGTAGTGGATCTTGAATGTATAGTCCCCTAAGAACTCCATCCATCTACGCTGCCGCATATTCAGATCTTTCTGATCAATCAGGTACTTTAGGCTCTTGTGATCGATGTAGATATCAATCTTCACACCGTACAAATAGTGTCTCCACAGCTTCAAGGCAAAAATCACGGCCGCCAACTCCAAGTCGTGGACCGGATAATTCCTCTCGTGCACTTTTAGCTGTCTCGAGCCATAAGCTATCACGCTGCCGTGCTGCAATAGCACGCAACCCAAACCGCTGCCCGAAGCATCGCTATATAT
The DNA here is from genome assembly GCA_039583875.1 of Platanthera guangdongensis. Classification (NCBI taxonomy): domain Eukaryota; kingdom Viridiplantae; phylum Streptophyta; class Magnoliopsida; order Asparagales; family Orchidaceae; genus Platanthera; species Platanthera guangdongensis. The sequence goes on from CM077166.1 coordinate 112,968,907, forward strand.
CTCATAGCCTTCGGTTCCAACCGGCGAACTCAGCACAGGCGCCGTGGTCAACCGACACTTCAGTTCCTCAAAAGCTCGCGCGCACTCCGGCGTCCAAACGAACTTATGATCCTTCCTCGTCAAAGTAGTGAGAGGTAACGCTAACCGCGAGAAGTTCTCTACGAAGCGCCTATAATAGCCGGCAAGCCCTAAAAAGCTCCGGACTTCTGCTACCGTAGCAAGCTCAGGCCACTCCCGTATCGCAACAATCTTCGCCGGATCCACAGCAATACCCTCTCCACTCACTATATGCCCGAGGAACGCCACTGAGGATAGCCAAAACTAGCACTTCGAGAACTTAGCATACAACTGGTTTCTCCTTAGCGTCTCCAACACCAAATGAAGATGCTTGAAGTGATCTTCCTCACTTTGCGAGTACACCAAAATATCGTCGATGAAGACGATCACGAAATGGTCCAAGTACTCCCTGAACGTCCTGTTCATCAAATCCATGAATACTGACGGTGCATTAGTCAGCCCAAACGGCATGACCGTAAACTCATAATGCCCGTATCTCGTACTAAACGCTGTCTTCGGGATATCACTCTCCCTTATCCGCAGCTGATAGTACCCAGACTTGAGATCTAACTTCGAGTACACCGTCGATCCGACTAACTGATCAAAGAGATCATCAATCCTAGGGATCGGATACTTATTCTTCTCAGTCAGCTTGTTTAGCTCCCGATAATCAATACATAATCTCAAGCTTCCGTCCTTCTTCTTAACAAAGAGGACCGGTGCGCTCCAAGGCGAAGAACTCGGGCGCACATAACCTTGCTCCAACAACTCTTGCAATTGAACTTTCAGCTCCGCCATTTCCTTAGGCGCTAGTCGATACGGAGATCGTGACACAGGCTTTGCACCTGACACTAGCTCGATCATGAAATCTATCTCCCGTTGAGGCGGGGCTCCAGGAAGATCCGCGGGGAACACATCAGGGTATTCCGATACCACTGAAATACAATCCAAAGCGGGCTTCGGCTTTGCAACCTCCACAAGTGTAAATAACAGTTCTGCTCCGGCACGAACCGCCTTCACCACCTGAAGAGCAGACATCAACGTCTTGCTCGACCCCTTTAAGCCCGTAAAAGTCGTCTCACGACTTGCTCCCAGCTTGACTTCCTTGCTACCGCAATCTATATGGGCCTGCTGCTCCGAGAGCCAGTCCATGCCAAATATGACGTCGAACTCCACTAACGGAAGTAAAGATGCCCGCAGGTCGAACTCCTGCTCCCCAATACGAATCTTAACATCGCAGATCCTAACCGCTCGCATCGAACACCCATTGGGCAACAACACATCCAACTTATCCTTCGCCATCGAAGAAGGGACTCCAATGCGTGATATAAATCCTTCGGACAAGAAGGAGTGTGAAGCTCCCGTATCGAAGAGTGCTCGTGCCGGATTTTCACAAATCAATACGAATCCTAAACAAGCAGTGGTAAGGTAACATGTGCATAACAAGCATATAAAGGAATTGACTTGCTATAAATTAAACCGTACCTGTCACCACGTCAGCTTGTTTAATGGCCTCCTGTTGGCCAAGATTGTAGACCCTTGGTTGGGCCGGAGCATAGTGGGATGCGGTCGACTCCACCGCCTTTCCCTTCTCTTCATAAGTAGCTCCCAGCTTCCTCTCGGACTTAGGACGTCCGCTCCAACAGTCATGGGTGAAATGCCCCGTCTTTCCACATGTAAAACACGCACCCGGGGTCCGACCCGTAGTCGCCCCAGAAGCGCCAGAAGGAGCTGGACCCGAAGTCCTATGCTTCTTGAAAGCCCTTCGATAGCCGAACTTTGAAGCAGTCGGCACTCTGAACTCAGATTTCTTTTCACTCAAGCTTTTCTTCGCTTGCACACTCTTCATGTCCTTCTCCAAGGACCGGGCAGTATTGACCAAGGTTAAGAAACCCTGCGTCATTGGCCCCGACAGTAACAATCTCAGCTCATCCCTCAAGCCTTCATAAAAACGATTAGTCTTGCGCTCCTCATCCATGATGGTGGAGCTAGCATAACGACTCAACCGCGTAAACTCGTGGAGATATTCATCCACGCTTCTCTCACCCTGCACCAACTTCAGGAATTCATTCTCCATTGAAATCCTCTGAGTCGAAGGGAGGTATCTTGCCAAGAACAATTCCGAGAACTCTTCCATCGGAATGTCTATCAGTTGTCTACCTCTCAGGTGATGCAGCTCCAAACCTTCCCACCACATCCTCGCTTCACCGTCCAGCAGGAACGTAGCGATGGTGGTCATCTGCCACTCCTCCGTCTCCGTCGCTGTCATGACTCTCTTCACCCTAGAGAGCCAGTCTTCAGCCTGAGATGGGGTTCCCAACCCCGAGAATAACGGAGGGTTAAAGCTCATTACATGCTTCAACTGCCTCTCAGTTGCCCTCCTTGGCACTATTGGTTCCGCAACCACTTGCTCCACCCTCCTCGGCTCCGCCTCTTGCAGAGGTACTTGCTCCATCACAGGAGCGGGCTGCTGCGCTTGCCTCCCAGGCTGCGCATTGATCACGGCCAACACCGCTTCAGCCACCAATATTATATTTTCAGCCGACAAAGGTGTTGCGGGAGCAACTTCCGGTGCACTACTTGCCTCAGAAACTCGGCGTTCTGACGGCCCAACACCACTTCTGGTCACCTATAGTGGTACAAAACACCGTTAAGCGACCAAATAAATTGCAAACAGCAATTATAGGAACACGCAGGTTCCTCAAACACGAGTATTTTCATTCCTAAGTGGACATTCATGGGTTCTTTTTACTGTTATAACGATGACGCACACAATGTGCTCACCACCCCTTAAAAAGAATTCGCCCACGAATTCCATTCAAGCCCGACCAAAACCAGTAGTCTGATACCAAATTGTAACACCCCCTATCCGTCGCATAGCATATAGCAGTAGGTCCGGCCGGGGCCCGACGCCATATACCACAGACAGACCGGGTGGTTACGTATGGAAACCATCCAACCAATCTTAACGTCCTACACAGAGCATTCTAGCGGAAGCAGTTTAAATAAGTTGTACTCAAGAACCCAACAACAAGCATGAATGTCCACTACTACCAAAAGGAATGTTATTACAAAATACTCAAAAGTCGACCTTAAGGCCTTACAAAACGTTCCACTTGTTTAATACATGATTTACAAACCTCGGCACGCAGGCCGGTCATACATGAATAAAACAGAAAAACATTTCCATTTGGGCCTTCGAGGGCCAGCTTCGCAAAAAAGGCTTTAGCCCGCTATTGACCGCTTGGTCCAGCTGCACCTGCAAGCAACAAACCACCGCACGGTGGCAAACAAGGCAACGGTCAGCAATGCTGACCAAATTATAACGATCCCGCCCCCAACTCGGGGCGGCGATGCTCCTTCCCTGCATTTCATTAGCACAAGCGAGCAATGCATATAACCATAGCCATTTCATCACAGACGTTGGCTCGAACGGCCACACGTCCCGTGCACTCAGGGCACATTCTCGGTGAACCGGTCCATGTCGCGTCAACTTAAGCCACCAACATTCCGGACTCACCACCGCCACTTAGACGGCCATTCCTATGAGCAATTTGTCTTCCTGGCATTGGTCACGTCAATTTAAGCCATAGACCGCCGAAGACTCACATCTATGCCAACGGCGAGTGCCATGTAACTTTAGGTCTCTCTAACCCGAACGACATAGAGCGGGTACGGCTCCATCTAACCAGTGCTCACATCACAACGACAATTTAAGCCATATGCGCGGGTCAAACTTTCACCGAGTCCCATTCTAACACAAATCACATAACCCCGTTATGTTCAAGCTGGCTCTCAGGCCACCAAGTTGGCAAGATCTCGTATCCGCCCAGTTTTCCGGGTGCACCTTTGGGTTAGTCCCCAAGGCTCCCTGCTGCAATCTACCGCGTAGAAAACCCGAAAACACCCAATAGCACGGAGTCTTCTCCGGCCTTATGCAATGCAACATCACCGATCCGGACTAACATGTCCGGGTAGGCTTCACACAAAATGCCTACGTCCGTTCTCGCATACGGACTCTAAACAACGGGGACTTTACATATCTACCCGAAGGAACGCCTCCAACTCTCCGCAAACTCGCGAGAGGGGGCTTCCTATGCTAAGAAAAGGAGCGATTCAAGCTCAAGATGAGGATCGTTACCCTTGCGTTCCTCTTTGGCGCCATCGAAAAGTAATCAGATAGAAATCACCGCACTTGCGTTGCCTCCGTGGATCCGGAGTCGGCTTGCGATTCGGAGCTCCGAAGCTCCTCCAATGGCGGATCTAGCTCCTCTTCCTCTTGCCTTAGCTCTTCTTTCTCCAAGTGTTTGGAGAGATGAAAAGGGTGAAAAGTGAAGGATTTTCTAAGTCAAACCCGAGTATATCCTCTCAGGAACCAACCCCAGCCGTCGGATCTCAACCTAAGAAAACGAGCGGCTTTGATTCGGGGCTGAAATGCCCAATCTGGACCGAACACGGCCTGGCACACGCCCGTGTCCAGGGCCGTGTGCCGCATTCGCCGTCAAAATCGAATCTTCTGAACCCGCACACGGGTATCGAACACGCCCGTGTTCGAGCTGACACGCCCGTGTTCCAGCTGACACGGCCGTGTAGCCGGCCGTGTACCCCATGATTTTTCCCCCGTTTCCAACCCGAGCACTGCACGGGTTCTAGGACACGCCCGTGTCCTTGCCCGTGTCACTTTGACACGCCTGGGCCCCCAGGCCGTGTACACGGGACATTTCGTCGAGGGGAGAATGACGACTGGGTGACACGGCCTTGGACACGCCCGTGTGCCTTGTCTCGACGATCGTCGAGTGAATCTCGACGATTTCACCTTGACGATCGTCGACACGGGTCGACACGCCCTGCGACACGCCCGTGTCGCAGGCCGTGTGCCCATTCTCGACGAATCGTCGAGTATAACTCGACGATCTCACGGCTAAGTGTCGACACGGGTCGACACGCCCTGCGACACGCCCGTGTCGCAGGCCGTGTGCCCATTCTCGACGAATCGTCGAAAATAACTCGACGACTTCGCGTCTAAGTGTCGACACACGCTTGACACGCCCTGGGACACGCCCGTGTCCCAGGCCGTGTGCCTTCAGCCAGAAACCAAAACTGGCCCAAAACGTCCCCCTTTGCTCCTTTGAGTTTCGGGGCGTTACAAAGATACATTCTCTTTCCATGATGTTTTAACTTCTTCAGATATTTTTTTTCTTTTAATAACATTTTTCTTTCATATTTTAAGAGTTCAATATCTTTTAAACTTTTATCAAAATAATGTTTGTAAATATTCATTATATAAATCATCATAAAAAGGAGAAGGTACCTCAATGTCGCTTTAGACACTACTTTGATCATTGGAAGATGAGTTGTTATTTCTCATGAGGCACATGTTTGCCTCTTCTTCATTGCTTGACCTTGATCCGCTTGATTCCTCGGAAGAGGATTCAACCCATGTAGCCGTCTTAAGTAACTTCTTCTTTTTCTCCTTTCCCTTGTGCCTCTTCTCTTTTAGCTCTTTCAGAAACTTTGGGCACAGACTCAGAATATATCTAGTCTTTTTGTAGTGATATACTCTGGTGGTTTCCTTTCATAATCGTCATTGCCGTTACAATTTCCTTTTCATGATGTTGACTCCTTCTTAATGAAATATTTTTGGATGTTGTTTCTCCTTTTTGGATTCTTCATGAATCTTTTAAACTTATTTATAAACAAGCTCTCCTCATCCTCTTCATCATCAACATTGTTGTAATCCTCCTTCTTTTAATGCCAAGGCCTTCTTCTTTGACTCCATATTATACTATTATTATTGAATTTCTAGTTTAGCCTCATAGGTTTTGAGATTACCAATGAGGCTCTCGATTTGGACCTTCTTTAGATTGTGCGACTCTGAGATGGTTGTCACCTTTGGATTGAACCTTGGAGGGGTAGACCTAAGAAAGTTTCTCACCAAATAGACATTGGAGAATATCTTTCTAATAACTTTTGAGTCATTGACGATCTTGGTGAACCTTGTATACTTTGAATCTACATCTTCATCCACTTCCATCCAGAATTTTTGAACTTGGATTTTAATTGGAAGAGCTTTGAATCCTTGACCCGTGAAATACCTTCATGAGTAATATCAAGTAAATTCTAAATATCATAAGTTGTTTCGAAAGCACAAGTCCTACTGATTTCTGTTCTATCCAAGGCATAAAATAATGCATCCATAGCTTTAGCGTTGATCATATATCTCAACTTATCATTATCATCCCATTTATCCTTAGACTTTTCCATAATTACATCTACTACAAATGTTGGTGAATCATAACATTGTTCTTCCACATTCCAAACATTTATATCTAACAAAATTAAGAAACATCACATTCTAGTTTTTCCAATAAGTATAATCGGAACCTGTGAATAAGGGAGGTCTACTAACACTGCGCCCCTCATGAAAAGCATGATCACGATGTGCCAATATTCCAAGCTGTGAAACCATTTTGTAATAACCTTTGCTCAGATACTAAGTTTTGAATCTTATGACTCCCTTAGAGTGGGGGTGAATAAGAGCTTTATGAATTTTGAATTAAACATTGAAAAAATTTGACAATAAAGTTGATAGACGAAAATATATTTTTATATTGTAACCGCTGACATTAGTTGTTACTGCATGCCGGTAGATCTCAAGAATTTAAAACCTATCGAAAAATGTGCCGAAGTGTTTTTTCTTAGAAATGTTTGAATGAAATAAAATCCTAGAAATTCAGAGCAGATGAAAAATGATTTTATTTCAAAAGATAATTACAAAGACAATAATTTCAATAACACTTGAAATTGAGGCGATAAGAAAAATTCCTTTTTGTATCTTCACCAGTCCTTCACCTAAGGACCGATTGGCCATAACCTATCTTACCCCAGATATGGCCTCTATCCTCCTTTTAGATCTACACTTAGACTTAGCTGCCACAAACGTCATGATGAATTCGCTCAAAAACTCACAAGGCCTAGTCGTCAATAACTATGGCGAATTCACTACCATTACAAATGAAAAATTGAAGAATACAAAGTAAATTCTAAAATAAGAACTCCCTATGTTGAAGAGCTCTTAAGGATAAGATGAAGAATTGCCATGAACATCATTAGAGTTGAAGCATGAATCCTTCTTCAAGTATGACCATTCAAAAATCTCCTTTGCACTCGTGATCTTTAAAGATGGAGTTGGGTGTATGTGTGAAACTCGAATCAGTTCGGTTCAGTTCCCCTTAGAACCAAGAACTGACCCGTATAGGTTCGATTTCCATTTTTTGGAACCCGAACTGACCCATGGTTCTAAGTTGTAGAACCATAATCGAACTAAAAATGTTAGTTCGGTTTCAGTTCCGTTTTAGGTTCCCATTTGAATGATGATCAAAGAAATTGAGATAAAGAGACAACGAGGAAGAGGCATGTCATTGGCACGTCCAAAAGTGAGCCAGCAAGACGACAATAAGGGTGGCTAGGGGTTGGAAGGGTTTTTCACGAGACTACAGGAGAGGCGAGCCATTCATGATTTCACGGGAATTAAAATAAATAAATGGGAAAGGCAGAGCCATTCACATGTCATGGGATTTAAAATAAATTGAAGATTGTTCACATTTCAAGTGAATAAATTCTGCAAATTGTCGTTAAATTATAAATTAAGTTATTATTTAAGTTAGTTTAGGTTGATTCTTGGGTATCCGACAATAAGAACTGATAACCGAACTGAACCGCCGGTTCTATTTTTTTAAGAACCATACCCAAACCGAACCACAAGAGAACTGAAGCAAACCGTTCGGTTTGGGTAGGTTTTAGTTCAGTTTTCGATTCTTTTGTAACTTATGCACACGCCTAGTTGTGAGTGCTCTAGAACTCAAGGAGGAAGGCTTTCACGAAATGTTGGAGTTGTGCCTTCAAAAGTTGTAACCATGAACAACGAGAACTTCTCCTTAAATAGGCTTTAGGAGCTAGCTATAATAGTAGTGATACCGCCCAATGTTAGCGTACTGTATAGGCACGTAGTCGATGTTATGGAGAAGGTGGAAAAAATCATCTAAAATAAGAAGATAGTGGCATTACCACCCCATGGTAGTTACTAATGCCCTACGTTAGTTGTAGCATGCGCATCACGTGCCTGGATTGTGCTAATTATGGAGGAGATCATTGCCTTACCACACCACGATAGACATAAAGCCCATCATTAGCTCTTGTTACGTCTTCATTGTGAAAACTTCCTATTATCAATCTGTTGTCTTCACCAACCCTGCTTCATAATCTTAGGGGTATGCACTTATAGTTCTTGCACACTATAAACACACAATAAGAACGACCAAATATACTGCGAGATTTGTTATTCTCAAACCAAGAGATGCAGAACGCATGTTCTAACAACACTCTCCATTCCAAACTTCTTGATCAGCTCCTTAGTGAACTTACTTTGAGAGATGAAGATATCATCCTCAGATTGTTTCATTTGGAGGCCTAACAAGTATTTTAGTTTACTCATACTGCTCATTTTAAACTTCACATGCATCAAGTTAGCAAAATTTTTGTAGAGGCTATCATATGTAGATCCAAATTAAGATCTGTGATCAACATATAACTGGACTAACAATGACTTGCCTGTTGATGCGCGAAAATGGGCACACCAGCAGATAACGGGTGTTTGGTCTCACAAGCGAGGTGGAGAGAATGCATGGATTGAGGAGATATTGAGGATGCGGGGGATAATAGGGAAGGTTGATGAGGAACTTTCGAGCAGACAGTTACTTTGATAGTTAGGTTTGGAGGTTGATGTCGAGAGAGGAGAGGGGGAGAGAAGAAGAAGGGCCGCTTGCAGCGACAACAACAGACTTCGCCCACCGCGGCTTAAATGTCACTCTTGCGACAGGCTTTCCTTTGATTATAATTCAGTGTTACAGCTTGAGTTGTGTCCTTTACATGAGAATATAAAGGGTATAAAGGGAAGCTGGCTGCTAGAGGAAAGAAGATGCCAGAGGCCGCGCAGACTGAGCAAAGAGGTAGGTAGACCGCGTGGATAGCTGATGCCGCAGCTCGCTACTCAAGGTCGAGCAGACTGCACGATCAGGCGGAGAAGACCGCGAAGGTCGCTGAAGATAATGATGGGAACCAGGCCGGAAGGGCTTAACCGCATGGACAGGGAAGTTATGTCCGCGGGGTTTGCTATGATGACTATCCCCCGAGGGTCGTCCTCGACTGTCATGTACACAATGAGAGGTATGAGAGCCTATTTATAGGCTCGAGGAGGTGACAGTCTTAGTAGCGTTACCCCAAGTATGTCGGTGAGTTGTGCGAGTAGACGAGGAGTCCGCCGAGTCCACACCATATTGTGCGGACAACCTGTATAGAACTGATCTGTTGTTAGTAGACTACGACGAGTCCACCTCTGCTGCATTAAGCGAGCCCGCGTCAAGTTATGCGAGCTAAGGAGTAGTTCGCCTGTTGCTGGGAAGTGGCCGGTGCTGGAAAGATGTAGTGCTCTTGGCGGACTGCATCATGAGTCCTCCTAGCATGCGACAGACAGGTTGAGTCCACCTCTACTGCTGGATGGAGACGAATCTGCCGCCTTCTCCCGAATAGATGGAGCAGGTCGCCTGCTGCTGGAGGCTTGTCCCCCTTACCGGGCGATAAGAGCTTAGTGACCTGGCAGACTGAATAGAGCAGGTCGCGTATGTTGTTGGATGAAATGATTCCACCACCTCCTTGCGGGCTGGAGTTGAATCCGCATTGTGTTCTGTGATCTGGTGAAGAGTTGGCCCTGCTACCAAGTCATTTCTCATGCGAACTGAAGGGTTGGTCGCCCACATGGTGACCTGGTGGACTGAAGGTGCAGGTCACCCATACTAGTGGAGCGAGTTCACCACCTTCTAGAGGACTGAAGTAGAGTCTGCTGGATGTTGTGCGGGTTGACAGAGAGTTGGAGGGAGGAGCAAGTCCACCTCCCTTAGGCGGACTGAAGACCAAGTCCGCCTGCTGCGGGCGGACAGAAGGGTTGGTCGCCGAATAAGTGACATGGCGGACTGAAGGAGCAGGCTGCCTATGCAGCTGAATAGAAGGAGCAGGTCGCCCGTGCTGGTGGAGCAAGTTCGTCTCCTGTTGGATGGACGGACTTGTCGCCCCTGCTGGGCGGCCTGACACCTGTCGTCCTCTATTTGGCGACCTGGAAGCAGGTCGCCTACTTCTAGGAAGACTGGAATGTAGCAGAGAGCTGTCTGCACCTATAGAAAGGGTTGTCTCCTGGAGATGACGTAGCCTTGCTAGCAGGGCGACCTGCAGGAATGAGCTGAAGAGAGGACCATGCCTCATGCTGAACATGCAATTATCGAATGGTCTGGGCAGATAGGAATGCGAGTACTCCACCTAGTTGGGTAGTCCGCACCTGTGGGAATTGAGGGAACTATTACATAGTTAGCTGACCTAATCGCGCGGCCTGCAGGGGCAGACTTTGGGAGCAGTCAGCAGCTCCTGCAGAACAAACGACTGTTGCGCGACCTGGGCAGTCAGAACGGGGAGACCGCCCTAGCCGCGCTGCCTGAGCGTATAGAGGAGTCTATCCTCCTAACCAAAAAAGGGGGCTGAGACAGGCCGCGGCCTCTAGGGGGAACCTAGAGCAGGCCGCGATTTTCAAGCTAGCTTCCTTGGAAGGGATCACCGATTTCTGTGTTAACATAATCCTCGTACTTTTTTAAGTCCCGAAGGGAACTTCAAAAAATTAGGAGACCCGTGAAAATTGTGTTCCTCCCCTCGGAAAAATAAGTGGCAGGGAGAGATAGAACCTGAAATATCTCCTCGGAAAAGGTTTGCCAATGCCTATCTTTTTCCTGCAAAGGAAATGTTAATGCAGACGAAAAGTGGTACATATTGTCTGTACCTGAATTGATTTTGCAAAACAAAGAAGACTTGAATGTCTTCCATTGAGTCTCTGCAAAACAAAAGTGAGAGGAAGTATAAAAGGAAAATTACTTGCAAGTACCTGAAGGAAACTTGCAAGCACCTATTAACCTCTGCAAAAGGAAGGGTAAACAACAGATATGAAAGAAAAGTACGTTGCAAGTACCTGAAGAGAATTTATAAATATCCGCTAATCTCTGCAAGAAAAGAGTAAGCAGCAGATATGAAAAAAAATTAAGTTGCAAGTATCTGAAGAGAACTTGCAAATATCTGCTAATCTCTGCAAGAAAAGAGTAAGCGGCAGATATGAAAGAAAATTAAGTTGCAAGTACCTGAAGGGAACTTGTAAATATATGCTAATCTCTGCAAGAAAAGTGTAAGCGATAGATATGAAAGAAAAGTAAGTTGCAAGTACCTGAAGGAAACTTGCAAATATCTGCTAATCTCTACAAAAAAAGTGTGAGCTGCAGATATTAAAGAAAACTAAGTTGCAAGTACTGGAAGAGAACTTGCAAATATCTGCTAATCTCTGCAAGAAAAGAGTAAGCGACAGATATGAAAGAAAAGTAAGTTGCAAGTACCTGAAGGAAACTTGTAAATATCTGCTAATCTCTGCAAGAAAAGAGTAAGTGGCAGATATGAAAGAAAACTAAGTTTCAAGTACATGAAGAGAACTTGCAAATATCTCCTAATCTCTGTAAGAAAAGAGTAAGCAGTAGATCTAAAAGAAAACTAAGTTGCAAGTACCTGAAGAGAACTTGCAAATATCTGTTAATCTCTACACGGAAAGAGTGAGCAGCATATATGAAAGAAAAGCAAGTCAACTACCCAAGGAGTTTATGGATAAATCTTCTGCTAAAAGTTATTGCGATAAGATAGATATGATTAGAATACAGAAGGAAAATCCATCAAACCCTGCTATTGACTGAATGAGCAAAATCAAGTAGAGATCAGGTCACGACAATAATCTTCTTGCGTGGTCAAATATGATATCCCAATATGAAATCCCAATTAGTAAGATGAAAGCACTGACTAGACTTTAGCTGAATAGTTTGTTAATAAAGAGAACCAGATTCTCTGACCATCAATTAGTGCCAAAAACATCCAATAAGAGTAGTAGAGATATTGTTAACCATCATCTAATAGAGCTTCATGCAAGCCAAGTATACAAGATGAGCATAAGCAAAAACGATGTTGCAAATCCTTTTGATAGGTTGGATTTAACATGTTAATCTTGTAAGAAAGTGGAATGAAAAGGGGGTCTACACCTGAAGATGACCAAAAAAAGGCCGAATGCGCCACAGGTGTTCCACGGGGGCCTTAAGCATCGCCTGCCCACGAACGATCATAAAGAGTGTAGTCCTACTTAGAGCAGACTAAACACATTCCCTTAGAAGGGCACATAAGAGAAAAATGCACAAAATCCTGAGAAGAAACGATAGATACACTACTCCCATGCCTCGGGTTACAAACATAGCTGATCAATTAGACTAGATGCACCAAGTGGCCTATAGCATTGCTTGTCTTTGGAAAGATAAACGGAGTTGTGGGCCCCGCAAAATCACAGATTGAGAGTACCATAGAGTATTCGACTATTACAGTCATGAGATGATTGAATAGACAAGGCTACACTTGATCGCCATTGCTTGTCAAGCAAAGATCATCGTAACTGTAATGTATCCCTAGCGGAGCATAGTATAGCTAACACATGAGACCTCCCTTGATGAACACATTGTGTTAGATACCGGCCAGGATCCGAAGCCCTGAAGTTCACCTACATATATTGAACGACACTCACTACACATACGTGAACACTCCCCACTATATGTGGTCATTGTGGCCTTAAGCCCGGGAATAATCTATGGATGGAACAACAAGACTCATCGATATCTCAGTGGTTCAGTGATCCCTTTGGAAAAGAGAAAATAGAGGAGGAAGCACTCCAAAAAGGGCAATGTGTCAGTATTGGATCTCTGACGTAAAATTTATTGAAATGAATGAAAGAAACACTTAGAAGTGCTTTAAAGAGAAAATGTTTGAAGAATGTAAAGTAGAAACAACCGACAATGATCGCGAGGAGCTTTGAGAACTTTGCGTTGTTCTCCTTCAGCTTAGAATATGTCTCCGAGGGTGTCTACATAGTCGTCGTCAATGCTTTCAGTGCCAAGACCGAAGTTCATATTGTTGATTTAGTTTCCCCCTTTTGAGCCGAGAGGATTGCTCACTACTTCTTTGCTTTTTGAAGTGGACGGGTCAGAATGGTCATTCTGCTGGAGCAAATGTTGGTATTTACCCTATTTTAACATTTTCTCTACTAGTTGTTGAAGAGTTCCATAGTATTTTGTTGCATGACCCTTTCCTTTGTGATGTTCGCAATACTGGTTAGAATCTTTGACCTTCTGATTCACAGGCTGAAAAGGTCCTTCACCACTTGGTTTTCTCTTTATGACCCGAGTTGCTCCACCCACTGTGCTGTTAATCCCGATTTCTTTGCTTGGAAAGTGATGTCGACAATGACGGATTATTATTGGCCTATGAGTGGAAAGTTTAAGTGGCTCTCCCTGGTGATTGGCAGGGTAAGCGATGGTTTGAGGACCGAGTTTTTAGAAACACTCCCTTTGTCTAGCAGCTGGAGACTTCAAAGGGACTGTGGCTTGCCTTGGCGGTTAACTTGTCAGATACGTTGGCAGATTCTCTACTGATGGCGCCGGGTTGACTGGAGTAACTGGCGCTGTTGCGGGCTGCAAGTCTAGTCGCTGAATTATAGTTGTTAGGGTGTCATTAATTATTGCGACCTGATGGGTAGTTTCCTAGCGAACTTGGTCGACTTCCCGATATATCAGCATGAGGGCATCCCAATGAGCATCTTCGCTAGTACGTGGAATGCTTTGAGGGGGTTGACGGTCTGACATGAGTAACCATTGATTTTCACCGTCTGTTCGAGATCTGAAGGTCGAGTGTTAACTATTGATGCATGAAAATGGGCACACCAACAGATAACTGGTGTTCGGTCTCACGAGCGTGGTGGAGAGATTGCGGGGATAGAGGAGAGGTTATTGAGGATGTGGGGGATAGTATGAAAGGTTGATGAGGAACTGTCGAGCAGACGGTTACTTTGACGGTTAGGTTTAGAGGTTGATGCCGAGAGAGGAGAGGGGGAGAGAAGAAGAAGGGCCGCTTGCAGCGACAACAACAGACTTTGCCCGCCGCAGCTTAAATGCCACTATTGCAACAGGCTTTTCTTTAATTATAATTCAGTGTTACATCCTGAGTTGTGTCTTTTACATGAGAATATAAAGGGTACAAGGGGAAGCTAGTTGCTAGAAGAAAGAAGATGACAGAGGCCGCGCAGACTGAGCAAAGAAGTCGGTAGACCGTACGGATAGCTGATCCCACAGCTCGCTCCTCAAGGCCAAGCAGACTGCATGATCAGGCGTAGAAGACCACAAAGTTTGCTGAAGCTAAGGACAGGAATCGGGCTAGAAGGGATTAACCGCACAGACAGGGAAGTTGTGTCCGTAGGGTTTGCTATGATGATTGTCCCCGGGGGGTCGTCCTCGATTGTTGTGTGCACAACAAGAGGTATGGGGGCCTATTTATAGGCTTGATGAGGTGACAGTCTTGGTAACGTTACCCCCAGTATGTCAGTGAGTTGTGTGAGTAGACGAGGAGTTTGCCGAATCCGTGCCATATTGTGCAGACAACTTGTCTAGAACTGATCTGCTGTTGGCAGAATACGACGAGTCCACCTCTACTGCATTAAGCGAGCCTGCGTCAAGTTATGAGAGCTAAGGAGTAGTTCGCCTACTACTGGGAAGTGGCCGGTGCTGGAAAGCTGGAGTGCTCTTGGCATACTGCATCAAGAGTGCGCCTAGATCTCGGCGGATAGGTTGAGTCCTCCTCTACTGCTGGATGGAGACGAGTCCGCCTCCTTCTGTCGAATAGAAGGAGCAGGTCACCTGTTGCTGGAGGCTTGTCCCACTTGCTGGGTGACAAGATCTTGGCGACCTGGCAGACTGAATAGAGCATGTCGCACATGTTGTTGGATGAAACGAGTCCACCTCCTCCTTGCGGGTTGGAGTTGAATCTGCATTGTGTTGTATGGTCTGTTGAAGAGTTGGTCCTGCTACCAAGTCCTTTCTCATGCAGACTGAGACCGAGTACGCCACCTACTGGCGGACTGAAGGGTTGGTCGCCCATATGGCAACCTGGCGGTCTGAAGGAGCATGAAGGAAGGATTCTTCCTAATCCCTTGGTGTTCAGGGCTCTTGTAGGGAGCTTGATCTACCTGACGATTACAAGTCCTGACATTGTTTATGCTGTTGGCCGAGTAAGTCGGTTTTTGGCTAAACCAGGGAAGTCTCATCTGGTAGAAGCGAAGAACATCTTGAAGTATGTCAAGACAATTTCTGATTTGGGACTCCTCTATAGTAGAGATGCGGACTTTGCTTTGCTCGGATACATGGATGCTGACTATGGTGGTGACTCGGATGATCAGAGGTCAACTTCGAGTTATGTGTTCACTTGTAGATCAGCGTGCATTTCGTGGTGTAGCAAGAAGCAGGACTCAGTGTATGTGTCTACTACAGAAGCTGAGTATAAGGCTTCGGCCTTGGCTGCTCGGGAAGCCATCTGGTTGTGGAGGCTTGCAGAGGATGTTCATGAAGAAGTGCAAGAGCTTACTTTACTCCGGGGTGACAATGAGAGTGCTCTCAAACAGGTAAACAATCCAGCATGTCACGCAAGGACCAAACATATTGAGATCGAGCACCACTTCATAAGGGAGAAGGTGTTGGAGGGATCTCTTCTGGTCGGGCATGTTCAGAGTGAAGATAATCTTGCTGACATCTTCACGAAGCCGCTGTCGAAGGGGCCTTTTCAGCGGTTACGTAGCTTGCTGGGCTTGATCACCACTTCTCACTTCAAGGGGGAGTGTTGAAATTTGTGAAGTGGAAGTGGGTGATGGGCAGGCCGGGCGGACTATGCGGCCTAAGCGGTCTGAGTTTGCGGCCTGGACGGACTGCTGGTACGGCCTGGTGACCTTAGCTTTCTTGGTGGCTTGGCTGTTGAAGAGCACCTAATGCTGCCTGAGCGGCCTGGTATGCGGCCTGAGCGGCCTGGTATGCGGCTTGAGCGGTCTGGTGTGCGGCTTAGTTGGCCTATGGCTAGAGAAGTCGGGCTTCTGGCGATGCAGACTGAGCAGATTACAGTTTGCGGGCTGTTGGCAGTCCTTATTGATCAACGGCCTTGTGGTTGTACAAGCTCGTGTTAACCGGCGGTTTGGGTGAACTATCCGCATGAGGATTGCGGACTGGCGTGTCCGTAGTGTCCGCTGTGGCGGACTGGCCTTGGAGTTTGGCTGTGGCCCTTGCCGAGCTCCGGTGGTACAGCAGTTGCTAGCTGTTGTGGATGACTGCGCGGACTGGCTTCATAGTCCGGCAATTGGGAGTTTTGTCTGGACACCTGTGCGAGTAGTATTGGCGATCTGCTTACCTTGGTGGATTTGGTGATCTGCTTACCTTGGTGGAATTGGCGATCTACTTTGGATGTTAGCGGACTGGGCCTTGTCCGCCGAGCTCGTGCTAGGCCTTTTGGTGTTTCACTAGACTTGGTCACATTTTGTGACAAGTCTATTGTGTCCGCAGTATCCGCCAAGTCCGCTGTTGACCGGGCGGACTGCCTTTGGTCGTGGACTTATGGCGGATGGAGGCTCTGGTCTTGTGCTATGCAGACTGCCTCGATTGTGTGAGGACTGTCGCTGAAGGGGTTGTGGCTGTCCATGTGTGGTGTTGTTTGTAGACTGTGCGGACTGTATCTTGTCCGCATAGTGTGGGCGGTCTGGTGCAAGGCCGCCTAGTAATGAACAACTGTCTTGATCCTGGCAGTCTTCTTGGAATCCAGCTAAATCTTCGCGGACTCAGCAGACGGATGTTTTTCTAGTGCGCGGGTTGGGGTGGTGATTCTATTCACTAGGGTGGTGACCACACTCCTCACCTCGCCTATAAATAGAACCCCCCCGGCACGTCTATAGTAACAGAGTGAACAGTAAGTTGGGCTTGGGCAAGTGTTGTGGTCTGCGATTTTCTATCCGCGTGGGTCGAGTAGTGCTGACGGTTTGCTGTGTGTAGGTTGCGTGGCTAGCTATAAGGAGCCAGGAGTTGGGCATTAAAGTGTGCGGTCTCTGCGGTCTCAGTTGGTTGCTTCTATGGCTTGTCAGTTTTCTGCTTCAGCTTGTCTAAGTTCCAATAACCTGTCCCCCGGTCTCAGGCGGGTAGGCGGTCTGTTCCTCAGTTCTTCAGCAGGAGGCAAATAACGGTGTGTCCGCACGACCTCGCGGTCTCGACGGACTCCGTGTGCTATTCGGCTGGTAGTAGTTGTAGCTCGGACGACTTCGGCAACCTTGGCGGACTAGGCTGTCTCGGCGGTCTCCAGTGTTGTCCGCCCGGCTTGTTTTGTTCTTTCTGTTTGTAGCTTGTGTACTAGCGAAATCATGTCTCGTTATGTATACCTTGCCTTGTAAAAAAGTGTAAATGAATATAAGACCTGCGTGTTCTTCCATTTGTGGTTGTTATTAAGCTTGCTCCTTGGGCTTCCGCATGATCAAGGTGTTAACTGGGTAGTTCTGAGAATATTAATTTGGCTTTAGGCTATCCTGTTGACCACTTTGATAAAATTTAACAGATGTTTCCAAGCTAGGTATAACCTTCTTTGAGCTTTCATGGCTGCATCTTTAGCTTATATATTTCATTATACTGAATCTTGCACTTACTCTAGAATTTGATTGTTATCTTCAATGATTACATCTGGTGATGTTGAGTTCTTTGCTTTTGTATTCTCATCAGGAGTTAACTCCTTTAGATTTAAACATATTCATATAACACTGGAGGAGCTAGACGTTTTGATGTGTCATGTTTATCTAATCAAATATTACATTCATTGATTCTTCAACTACTTGTGTCTTGTTGTTAAATATTCTACATGTTTTACTATGACAATTGTATCTAACAAAAATTCCTTCAAAACACTTTTTAACAAACAGATAGGACATCCCATTATTTAAGACAAAACATCTACTTTCAAAGATCCTAAAGTAGGATAAGGTTGGGGTTTTGCCCTTCATTAATTCATAAGGAGTCTTTTTATTATCCTTGCTGATTGAGGCTCTATTCTACACATAGAAGGCTGTATTGACTGCTTCAACCCAAAAATATTTTGGTAGTAATGAGTCACTCGATATAGTTCTACCAGCCTCTATGAGTGTCATATTCTTCTTCTCAGCAACTCCATTTTGTTGTGGAGTTCTTGGAGAAGAGAATTCCTAAAGGATATCTTGTCTTTTGCAGAATTCTTTCATAGCTCCACACTGAAATTTTGTGTAGTCAGTTCTGATTTTTAACGCTATATAGTTCATCTCATTCTGTATTTGCTTGACAAAAGACACAACGATGTCCAAAGTATTAGAATGTCTCTTTAGAAAGAACACTCATGTAAATCTAGAATAATCAACAACTATCACAAAAGTTATATAACTTCCTAAACTGTGAATTGATATATAACTAAGTAAATCTATATGTAATAAGTACAAACATCTTTTAGAATCTTTGGAGCCAAGCTCTTAAAGGTGACCCTTATTTACTTGCTCTTTTGGCAGGCATAACATAAACCGTCTTTAATTTATTTTAGTTTGGGTCTAGTTTTAACTAGATCTTTAAAAAATAACTTATTTATCATCTTGAAGTTCATGTGAGCTAAGTCTCTTATCTCATTGTACACAAAGAGATATTTCCACTCATAGTGTTTGTTAAAGCTATTTCAAGATTAATGGATTTCTTGATCAGACACTTATCCTTGTGGAACTCAAAGACATGGCCTAAGTCATATAGTTGACTTATGCTTATGAGATTGTGTTGCAACCCTTCCACATAAGAAACATTTTTCAATGAGACTATGTCATTTGTAATCATACTATAACCTTTAGTAATCTCTCTATTAGAACCACCAAAATCACTTTGGGTCCATCTTCAATATGGGTAAAGTTCTTGAATGTGCTTCTTGTTCCAGTCATATGCCTGAAACAATCACTATTCAAGTATCATATTGGCATTCTATTAACCTTTGGACTAACCTACAGAGTAAAATTATTTTGCCTTATGAACTCAAATAGGTTTGGGTCCTTGGTTCATGTTAGTCCTAGCTATTGTATGCCTCATTATTAAGTTATTTGTAAATTTTACATTATTTTCCCTATGCACTATTGTATTTAACCAATATTCCATGGTAAAGTGGTCTATCTTGCCACAACACCGACAATCAAACTTATTGTATCTCTTCTTCTAGTTTACTTTAGGAGTAGGGTGTGTATGTTGATGACTAGAAGAGCCGCATTCAGAAATTTTTACAATTCTGCTATAAGCTTTGTGGTTGTGTGCTCGATTAGAATGGGGAAGCATAGTCGCATGACCTTTCTTGGCAATAGGCATTTGAATTGTAGCCTTTTATTTGCCTTTTCTAGATTGTGCATTAGAACCAATTACAAATAGTCCATGACTCCTCATATGGATTTCTTCATGGGTGCTTTTAATGTACTTAATCTAATGTTTGCTTTATTCCTAGAAGTTTGTGGCTATTTTATTCCACATTGCAGAGTACTCATTGGATAGGTATCCATAAGAGAGGTCTTGATCATATGTTTTTGTTGGCAACAAGACCTTTTTAAATATCGTTTTATTTTGTGATGATTTTCCTTTGTCTTGCTACTTTCAATACCCTATACCTCCTATATAAGATGTAGAGAAGCTATCAATGATTGGAAATATAGTTTATGACTTAGAAAACTTGGCCACAATCTTCCTTTCAATGAGGAGCTTGTCATCCAAAACCTTGATAACGTTTCTTTTTGATTCTGAATTTTAGCTTGTGCTTCAAGATTCTTTTAAAGCTCAAACATGTCATAATTCATCTTGGTTATTTTTATTATTTTTTCATCTGCTTGAGATTTAAATGACTTGAGAATTTATATTTCCTTAACCCGAGCCTTGACCAATTTTTTGCTTCTTTTTAGTGCTTCCAGGAGAGCACCATATTGGTCTACTAGATCAAAATTATTCTCATCATCCTATGAAGAGCTTTCTTTAGACTTAGATCTTGATATAGATAATTTTGCTTTAATGCATACATGAGAAGGATGTGAATCATCCTAACTCTCTTCATTAGTCATGATCATAAGCCCATAGTATACTTCTTCTTCAGAATCATTGCCTGATATGGATAAGGGTACCCTAATGCACACTCCAGCAATATGATCATCATCATGCCCCTCTTCTTTAAATAGTGCAATAAGCCCAATGTAGGCTTCCTCTTCAAACTCAGAGGAGTTGTTATTGTCACTTAGTGTCATGGTCTTTTTGGAAATGAAGTTCTTCATGCTCCTTGCCTATATAAGACCTTCCCTCATCAGATTTGGCATTCTCCTTTTTCTTGGATGGACAATCAACTATAACGTGACACATCTTCTTCCAGCAATATCACACAATGTCAGCATAAAAATGTTGTTTATGTTTAGAGTCATGCATGTCTTCCTTAAACTTGTGTTTTGGTTTAGGGTTATATTTGACCAAACCTTCTAGAACTAGAGAAGGAGGGTTTGCACTTGCCATGTCTCCTCTTAGATAACAATTTCTTGAAATGCTTCGAGAATAAAGATAATTTTCCATCTATCAGCTTAAAACCTTTGGTGTTGATCTTAGATTCATCATGTTTAGCATTTTTCTCCTGAAGACTTCGAGAGTCCTCCCTGATCCTTCTTATGCTTTTTGCCTTGAAAGCCACGAATTTCTCCTTGAAGTAGGATCTACTCCCCTCTTCTTCTATTTTTCTTGTGTTGAGCTACAACTCATGTGAGAGCAGCTTTCCAAACAAGTTCTATGGTTCCATCTTAGGAAGGTTACCCACTTCTCTAACGACACAGCTTGTTTAATATCCTATTCTTTATTTAGTGATCTGAAAAATTTGTCATTCATATTAAAATTGGAAAACTCTCTCCCACATGTTCTCAAACCACACACTGTCTCGAAGAATTTTTTTAAAACATTTTGAATTAGAGTCCTTCTTGTCTTGCTTGAATTCCACATATTCTTAATTCAGTAGTGATTTCATATCATCTCTTACTTCATTAGTCCCCCTTATGAATACTATTAGAGAGTCTAGCACATCTATGACAGTCTTGCAGGCAAATAAGGTTTTGAAAGATAGAATCATCAGTTGCACTGACAAGTATATTCTTAGCTCTCTTGTTCATGGTTATAAGAGTGATTTTTTTATTCATTTCAGTATATTTCTTTGGGACTTGCATGTTTGGATCAATTGCTGACACCTTTATAGGTACAAATGGACCATCTTTTATAGTGATGATTATCATTGGGTCAGAGTATTCCAAGAAGAGCTTGACCCTTTCCTTCCAAAAGAGCAAATTTTCTTTGTTGGAGATGAGAAGCTTCATAGAACTTATCTCTTTGTAGTTTTCTCCAGGAGCCATAGTGAGTATACTAATAATCCTAAGGGCAGATATGTTCAAGATGTTAGGCTTTGTTTGAACAAACTACCTTTGATACCACTTGTAAGTTATGGGATGCCTCTTCACCTAGAGAGGGGGGTGAATATGTGTTATTGTCTTCTTTGAATTATTTGTTTAATTGTAAGAATAAAGAAAGACAAACAATCAAAACAAACACAAAAAAATTATAGTGGTTCCCTGAGTTGGGTATGCCCACTTTCCCCCTCCATCTATTTAGTAGAGAGTTAAACTCAGCAAACTTCAACCAATCAACTCAAATCCATAGATCCTAATACTTGGAGTCAACACTCCTGCATCAGGGATGCTAACTGATCTCATACCTCAGATCCCCTAGCTTAGAATCCTACACTCATATTAACAACTAAAATCCTACCTCAGGTTTAAAATAGAACCCTGCACTCAGATTTCAACATAAATCCACCAAAGAGGTTTATGAGTTTATTACAAACTTTTTTAGACTCAACAAGATTGAACTTGTAATGTCCCAAGTCTTATTGAAGCTTGATGAAGAGCGGCTTTAGCTTTATCTTCTAATAAGAGGTCTTGAGAGAAATTATTTTATTAAAACGTCTACCTCTACACTTAGAAGATCTTCTTTATTGTTGTTTGTTGAGTGGGCCTTGAATAATTTAGCAAGTCTGAATCGATCTTAATCTTGAGTAGAATGAAAGGATTTGCTTTAAAATTTATCTTCATCAGGCTTGAGCTTTCAGACGAAGGAGCATAGAAAAGTTGATGATGGTGGAAACATCTTGTTTAATTTGATTGGGTTTAGATTCTATCATCTCTTACTTTTTATATTGAGCACATCTTCCAATGGTTCTAATTGACCCTTTATGGAAGTCAGACACGTGTTCTAGGTAGCCATAATTGTCAGAGCAAAGTGTGGGATTGATTTTGTCAATTCTGATTTGAAATCTGCAAAAATAGTGCGTCTGAAAGAATGTGAAGTTGCCTGGTTGATCGACTAGATGTCTAGTCAAATCGACTTGATATCCAATCAAATGGCTTGGCGTCTCCCAATATTTTAACTTAAAACATATTTCTCCCAAAATCTTGCAGTCGGCTGACTCATTCGATACTTATTCTAGTTGAATGTTGATCATCTAGATGAATGAGACTGTCCATTCCTCTTGATATCATAATCTGGTCTACTCTAGATATGTGACAGATCTCAAGTCTTCTATTTTTTTAACTATCTGGTAGACTGGATCAAGACAAAGGGTCTGTTTGGGACAGCTCTGGCGGATTGAAAAGCTGTTGTCCGGATACAGTTATTTTAAAATAGATCTCTGGGGAGCAGTTTTGAAAAACTGCAGAGTGTTTGGGTTTTCTGTGCAGAAGTGCGCTTTGAAGAGCGATTTTCTATTTTTAGCTGTTTGGAGAAACAACTTTTGGAAGCTGTTTTTTAAAAACTAAAATATATAAATATATAAAAATAACTGATAACATGAGTCTTTTACATAGTTCTAGAAAATAGAAAAAAGGTCTTTCAACATCCGACGACTGGTTTTTTCAATCCTTCCGATCACCTGTTCATAAACACACTGACACATAAACAAACTCACACACACACACATCCATACTCATACACATTCACAAACTCAAATTTACACACACACATACACACACACACACACACACACACACACACACACACACACACATCCACACTCATACACATTCACAAACTCAAATTCATACACATACATAAACACACCCACACACACATTCATACACACGCATACATAAACACACACACACACACATTCATACACACACATACATAAACACCCACACATACCCACACACACATAAACACCCACACACACCCACACACACATTCATACACACACACATTCATACACATACCCAACCAAAAATATAAAACCACACACACATACAACCATACACACATAAAAAAAACAAACACACACACACACACACACATCAACACTCATACACATTCACAAACCCAAATTCACACACGTACATAAACACACACACACACACCCACACACATATTCATACACACACATACATAAACACACACACACACCCACACACACACACATTCATACACACATACACACATCCATACTCATACACAAAAAATGGCTTATAAACACTCAAAAACCGTATATTCGAAAAAAAACGACTTATAAACATTAAGGAGTTTCGTTTGATTCGGCCTCCATTTCATAATTTTGGGGAATTGACTCAGGAATTGTGACTGAACAATGTTCCAGAATTAAACTATGCTCAAAGAAAAATAATTTTCAGAACTAAAAGTGAAATTTTATTCAATTACATACCAAGAAGGGACCCTTTCAGCTAAAAATTGAGTTTCTGACACAGGTATGGGAATACTGGAACCAAGGAATGGCGCAGCAGCTGGTGGATCGGAGTCTCAGCGATGAGTACCCGCCGGAGGAGACACTAAGATGCATCCAAATAGGGCTCCTGTGCGTGCACGAGGATCCGGCGGAGAGGTCGAGCATGGATTTGCTGGCAGTGATGCTGAGCGGGCAATGCTTTTCGATTCCGGCACCGTCGATGCCGGAGTTCCTGCAGAGGCTGCAGGTTATTGTGCCGCACAGCTCAGAAATTGATCTACCGAGGAGCGGTTACTCAGATTGGCGCGGGACTCTGTTGGCGAGCGATATCTTGAGTAGTTCCAGCGGGAGCATCAGACTCTTGAGCCCTACTTCTCCTCTACAATAACAGCTAGAGCGACAGGCGAAGCCGTGGTGCGGAAGGAGAAGAACGCGGGATCGGGAGAAGAATCACAGGGGAAAAAATGGGGAAGCGATTTTTTAGGCGCTGAACGCAAGGGCGAGGCACTTCCGAAAAAGAGCTCTGGGAGCGGCTCTTCAAAAAGCGATTTCATTTAAGAGCTGTCCCAAACAACGGCAATAACAGCTCTGGCGGCTGGAAAAGAGCTTTTTCAATCCACCAGAGCTGTCCCAAACAGACCCAAATTAGCTTGATGTCTAGTTGAATTTGAACTTAGCTAGATATATCTTTGTTTAAGACTTTTTGTCATCTTGTGCTTCAAGGGACATCTAATCGAATCGTCTTGATCCTTTTACACATTTGATTAGATGGTCTAGTCGAATATGTACTTAGACAAATTTATTCATGTAACACCACAAATTTAGTCAAAATAATTTTGGTCTGTGGATAGAGGGTTTGGGCAAGGGTTTAATATAAAACCTAAAACTAAGCCCTTCCCTCTCATTCCCTTTCTCTCGGCCGCCCCTTCCCGATTTCTCTCCCGATCTCTCTATCGCTTTCTCGCTCTCTCTTTCTCACTCGGGAGAAATTGTAAGGAGGAGAAGAACTCCTCACCCGGTCTCTCTCCCTTGTCGCCGCTACCGGAGCCCCGTCCTGATCACCCTATCTTTCTCGTGTACCGCTTGGGAGGAAGAATCAGAGCCCTGTACCGATATCGCTCTCGGTCGGGAATGTCAGCCGCAAACCGCCTGCTTATATCCCTATCTCTCCTGATCTCTCTCCCTCTCTTCAATTTCTTGGAGCCTAGGAGCAGCCTGGCCTCCTTCCCTCCTCTCTTTGTCATGGCTACTACCGGCTAGGGTTGAGGTCATAAGCGCAGCAGGAAGAACGACCCTTTTGCTGACCTTCACCACTTGGCCGACCTAGAGGGGCTGGGTTTGTGCTTGTACTTGATGGAGGAGGCCAACTAGATGTGTTGGTGAAGAGAAACTAGAGTTTCTGCTGTAATGCCCCGAAAATTGTGTGCGAGTCGGTCGCAAAAAAAGGGTTTTTGGTGCCAGTATAGGGGTACACGGCCTAGGATACGAGCGTGTCCAAGGCCGTGTCTGGCTGGTGAGTTTTGGTCGTTTTCAACCCGAGAAGGACACGGCCAGGAACACGGCCGGATGACACGGGCGTGTCATCCGACACGGGCGTGTGCCGACCCGTGTCCCTACCCGTGTTTAGTTGGGTCGTGTCCGTTGCCGTGGCGGTTATGCGTGACACGCCCACGAACACGGGCGTGTCGAGGAACCCGACACGGGCGTGTCAGGTGAGACACGGGCGTGTCTTAGCCCATGTGTCATTTCTCAGTTCGACGATCATGCCTGGATCGAGGCACACGGCCTGGGACACGGCCGTGTGCCAAGCCGTGTTCGGCCCAGGTCTGGAGAATTTTGTGCAGATCTGAGCCGTTCGTTTTCTTTAATTAGGATCCGACGGCCCAGATGAGATCCTGCTCTGTTAAGGCCGGGAATAGGGGGTTAATTCCTCATTTTCTCCCCAAAGCTTTCTCCTTCCAAAGTGAGAGAGAAGAGGAAGAAGAAGGAGGTTTTCGGCCACCGGCGGAGCGTCGGAGCACCGTTTCGAAATCGAAGAGCGGATCCGTAGAGGGAAGGTCGTTGCGAAGAGTTCTGTCCGCGTAGTTTTCCCATGGCGCCAAAACGGACTACAAGGGTAACGATTCTCAACTTGAGTATGTGAAGCTCTTTCTTTTGCATATGGAACCCCGCTCCCGCGAGTGTGCGGTGAGTGCGTGGTGTTCCTTGGGGTTGATGTGAATAGTCCCCCTTGTGTTGCATATAGAGCCCGGAATCGTAAGTATGGGCATAGGCATTGTGTGTGACGCCTACCCGGACGTGTTTTGTCTGGATCGGTGATGTTGCATTTGATATGATTTGCCGGAGAAGACTCCGTGCTTTGGGTTTTTTGGGTTTCTACGTGGTAGATTGCAGCAGGGATCCTTGGAGGTTAGCTTCAAGGCGCACCCGGAAAATTGAGCGGGAACGTGTTCTGCTAACTTGGCTGTCTGGGAACCGGCCTTGATCATAACTGGGTTATGAGATTATTTTTGAAAAATTTGGGATCCGAGAGAAGCTTGGCCCGCGCATAGGACTTAAATTGTATATGCGGCGTGAGCAACGGGCAAGTGGAATTGGACCTAGGCTATGTGGTATGGTGTGAGAAATCTGAAGACGTGCATTGGCCGTAGGCATAGTCGGAGCCTTAGACGGTGGTCAGATAGGCTAAATGCTCACATGTTGCTGCCATCCTGGGGGTGGTGGTGAATGCACTGATTGGTCAGGGTTCACCATGAATGTGCCCTGAGTGCACGAGGTGTTTGACCGTGCGAGCCTACACCTGTGGCGAAATATAATTGCGTTATATTATTTTATTGGACTAATGCTGTGCAGGGAAAGAGCACCGCCGTCCCGAGTAAGGGGCGGGGTCATTATAATTTGGTCGGCTTTTAGCTAACCGTTGCCTTGTTTGCCACCGTGCGGTGGTATGTGCTTGCAGGTGCTGCGGAGCCGAGCGCCAAATAGAGGGATGAAGCCCATCTTGCTGTGCTGGCCCTAGAAGGCCGTAGAATAGTTGTTTTTACATTTATCATGTGTGGCCGGCCTGCGAGCCGATGTATGTAAGACATATTATATTAAGTGAACATTTGTAAGGCCATAAGGCCATGTACCTGTTTCAGTGTATTTGGGGTTTCATTCCTGTTGTTGTAGTTGTGGACATTCATATTTGATGGATTTAAGTTTGGGTTCTTTCAACTTTAAAAACTTCCGCTAGAATGCTCTGTGTAGGACGAGTAGTATTAATTGGATTGTTTGATTTTTCATTTGGTAATCCTTCCGACTGTCTGTGGTATATGGCGTCGGGTTCCAGCTGGACCTTCTGTTATATGTCATGCGACAGATGGGGGTGTTACAATTTGGTATCAGACTTCTGGTTACGGTCAGGCTTAAATGAATTCGTGGGCGAATTCTTTTAAGGGGTGGTGAGCATATGTGTGCGTCATCGTTATAACATCAAAAGAACCCATGAATGTCCACTTAGGAATGGAAAATACACTTGTTTTGTGGAATTTGAATGTTCCAATGATTGCTTTTAGCAATTTGTTTGTCGTCTAATCGTGTGTCTTTGCTACTATAGGCAGCTGGGAGCGGTGCTGGTCAGTCAGAGCATCCGCAATCAGCGGAAAGTAGTGCACCAAGGGACGTGCCTGCTACACCTCCTTCAGCGAAAACCATCAGGATGGTGGCTGAGGCAGTGTTCGCAATGATAAGTGCCCAACCGGCAGGGCAAATGCATCACGCACCTCCTGTGAATGAGCAAGAACCGGTTAGGGCGGCAGAGCCGAGAGTATTGGAACGCGCAGCAGTGGAGTTGGTAGAGCCGAGAAGAGCTACGAAGAGGCAGCTAAAGTATGTGATGGGCTTTAATCCTCCGAGGTTCAATGGGGTTGGAACGCCAACTCAAGCTGAGGACTGGCTCTCTTCCATAAAGAGGGTCTTGACGGCCACAATAACTGAGGAGTGGCAGAAGACCACCATATCGACTTTTCTTTTGGAAGGTGAAGCGAGACTGTGGTGGGACGAGATGGAGTTTCATCTTCTAGTGCGAAGGCAACTTGCGGATGTGCCGATGGAGGAATTTTCAAGATTATTCCTAGCCAGATTTGTACCCTCTGCTCAGAAGTTGGAGATGGAGAATCAGTTTCTCGGGTTGATTCAGGGATCCAGAAGCGTGGACGAATATCTGCATGAGTTCACAGGGTTGGGTCGTTATGCTGGTGCTATGTTTACAGAAGAAGAGAGGAAGACCAACCAATTCTATGAGGGTCTTCGCGGCGATTTACAGTTACTCCTTGCTGGGCCTAAGGCGCAGGGCTTCCTAGCCTTGGTCAATTCGGCCCGATCGTTGGAAAAGGTTGCGAAGAAAGTTCAAGAGAAGAAGGACCCAGGAGAAAGGAAGACCGAGTTCAAGGTGCCAAACAACAAGTCAAGTTTCTGCAGGTGGAACAAGAAGCGGAGGACTTCGAATTCAGCCCCTTCGGCTGATGCATCGGGGGCAACTTCAAGTCGAGTCCCCGGAGCTTGCTACAACTGCGGGAAGACGGGGCATTTTGCTCGGGAGTGTTGGAGCCGACGTTCAAAGTCCGAGAGGAGAGCTGGAGCGACTTATGAGGAGAAAGGGAAGGCGGTGGAGTCAACCGCGTCCCATCATGCTCCAGCCCAGCCTAGAGTCTACAACCTTGGTCTGCAGGAGGCCATAAAGCAAGCGGACGTGGTGACAGGTATGAGTTAAATTACAGTGGTTTAACTTTTATAGGCGTTACCTTCATATTTGTTAGCTTACGTTTGTTAGTGCTAGGCTTTGTGTTAATCTTTGGGTTTCTAGCGAGTGCCCTTTTTGATACGGGAGCATCACATTCCTTCTTGTCCGAAAAATTCATATCGCGCATCGGAGTTCCATTCTCGATGGCAGAAATCAAGTTGGATGTGTTGTTGCCTAATGGGTGCTCAATGCGTGCGGATAGGATTTGCGTTGTGAAGATTCAGATTGGAGACCGGGAGTTTGATTTGCGGGCGTTGGCTCTACCATTAGTGGAGTTCGACGTAATCTTCGGTATGGATTGGCTCTCGGAGCAGAGTGCATGCATTGATTTCAACCGTAAAGAAGTCAAGTTGGGTCTGGACACTGATCGGGAGACTACTTTTGCGGGCATGAATGGGTCAGGGAAAGTTCTGATGTCGGCCCTTCAGGTGTTCAAGGCAGTTCGGTCTGAGGCAGAACTGTATGTCACTCTAGTGCAGACTTTGACGCCTAAGCCTAGTTTGGACAGCATCCCAGTTGTGTCCGAGTATCCTGATGTATTTCCAGATGATCTCCCAGGAGCCCCTCCTCAGCGGGAGATATACTTTACTATAGAGCTGGTACCGGGTGCCAAACCGGTGTCACGCTCCCCCTATCAGATAGCCCCAAGAGAAATGGCATAGTTGAAGGTGCAACTGCAAGAGTTGCTAGAGCAAGGTTATGTGCGTCCGAGTTCGTCGCCTTGGAGCACACCAGTTCTGTTTGTTAAGAAGAAAGATGGGAGCTTGTGGCTTTGTATCGACTACCGGGAATTAAACAAGCTTACAGAGAAGAATAAGTATCCTATTCCCAGGATTGACGATCTGTTTGATCAGCTGGTTGGGTCAACGGTATATTCGAAGTTAGATTTGATGTCCGATTACTATCATTTGAGGATAAGGGAGAGAGACATCCCAAAGACAACATTCAGTATGCGGTTTGGGCTTTACGAGTTCACGGTCATGCCGTTTGGGTTGACGAATGCGCCATCCGTGTTTATGGATCTGATGAATAGGACGTTCAGAGAATATCTGGATCATTTCGTGATAGTATTTATCGATGATATCCTGGTGTATTCACGGTGCGAGGAGGATCACTACAAACATTTACACATGGTGTTGGAGACATTGAGGAAGAGTCAGTTGTATGCAAAGTTCTCCAAGTGTGAATTCTGGTTATCCTCAATAGCGTTCCTTGGTCATGTTGTCAGTGGAGAAGGAATAGCGGTGGATCCGACGAAGATAGTGGCGATACGGGAGTGACCTACTTTGACTACGATGGCAGAGGTCCGGAGTTTTCTGGGGTTTGCTGGCTACTACAGGCGCTTCGTAGAGAACTTCTCGCGGATAGCACTACCACTCACGATGTTGACAAGAAAGGATCAGAAGTTTGTGTGGTCTCCGGAGTGCGAACAGGCTTTTGAAGAGTTAAAGAGGTGATTGACCACGACGCCTATTTTATGTTCGCCAAGTGGAACCGAAGGGTTCGAGATCTATAGTGATGCTTCGGGCAGTGGTTTGGGCTGTGCTTTGCTACAACATGGGAGAGTGATAGCTTATGGTTCACGACAACTGAAGGTTCACGAGAGGAATTATCCGGTCCACGACTTAAAGTTAGCGGCCGTGATATTTGCTCTAAAGCTTTGGAGGCACTATCTGTGCGGTGTGAAGGTCGATATTTACACCGATCATAAGAGTTTGAAGTATCTGTTGGACCAAAAGGATCTGAACATGAGGCAACGGAGGTGGATGGAGTTCTTAGGGGACTACACCTTCAAGATACATTATGTGTCTGGGAAGGGAAATGCAGTGGCGGATGCATTGAGTCGTAAGATTCCCCCACGAGCCAACTGGTTATCGGTACATGATGAGAGATTGGTCCAAGAGTTGGAGGCATTGGAGATATCTTGTGTCGATAAGCAGTCTAGTGCCGAGGCGAAACTGTTTTGGACAGAGGTGCAGTGTGACATAGCGGATGGAGTTCGGCAGGCTTTTGTTCAGGATAGCGGCATGAAGCAGATCTTGGAAGAATCTTTGGATGGGTCAAATTCCCAGTTTGTGGTTGAAGATGGGTTGCTAAGGAAGGACGGTCGTCTATGCGTTCCTAGTGCAGATAATCTTCGGGAGGAGTTGATGTATGAGGCTCATCATACCAAGTACTCAATCCACCCGGGAAGCACGAAAATGTATAGAGACATGAAGAAATTATTCTGGTGGCCGGGTTTGAAGAAGGATGTGACACTTTATGTGGCCAAGTGTCGTACTTGTGCATTGGTGAAAGCGGAATGCCAGAAGCCCGGAGGTTTCTTGAAATCCCTTCCTATCCCAGAATGGAAGTTTGACGACATATCTATGGATTTTGTGCACGGTTTGCCGAAGTCGCAGAAGGGAAACGACGCCATTTGGGTGGTCGTAGATAGGTTGACAAAGGTGTCGCACTTTATCCCAGTCAGAAAGGAAGATCCGGTGGAAAAGTTAGCCAAACTCTACGTGGATAATATTGTACGATTGCATGGTGTGTCTCACAGTATTTTTAGTGATCGTGATGGACGCTTCACGTCGAATGACTGGAGGTTGGTGCATGGTCTGTTGGGTACTAAGCTAAAGTTTAGTACAACCTTTCACCCGCAGACAGATGGCCAAACCGAGAGAGTCAACATGACTATGGAGGACATGCTTCGCATGTGCGTCCTAGATTTCGGGAAGAATTGGGAGGATCACCTGTACATGGTGGAGTTTGCATACAACAACAGCTTTTAGGCAAGTATTGGAATGACGCCTTTCGAAGCCTTGTACGGGAGGAAGTGTCGTACGCCGTTGTCTTGGTTGGAGGCAGGCGAATCGAAGTTGTATAAACGTCAAGCGGTGGAAGACGCCACTTCAATGATACGGACAATTCAGGAAAGGCTGAAGATTGCTCAGGATAGACAGTCAAAGTATTACAACGCCAAACATAGAAATGTGGAGTTCAACGTTGGCGACATGGTATATCTAAAAATCAAGCCGTTCAAGGGTGTACAACGGGTTTGACGCTTGAAGAAGCTGAGTCCGAGATACCTTGGACCATTTGAAATCCTGGAGCGTGTTGGCGAGGCGACATATAGGTTGAAGTTGTCGACGGAGTTAAGTGGGCTGCATGATGTGTTCCACGTATCGGTGTTGCGTAAGGCAGTGCAAGAGCCTTCACAGATCGTTGCGGACAATCAGGTACTGGTTGATTATTAGTTGACAACAAGGGCCAAGCCAGTATGAATTGAAGATGTTGCAGTCAAAAGACTCCGCAACAAGGAGGTCCAAATGGTTAAAGTCCGTTGGGATAATTGCGGACGTGAGCAGCTTTCTTGGGAGCGAGAGCAAGCTATGTTGGAGGAATACCCCGAGTTATTCCACTCAGGTATCATTTATATTTTGTGTACATTTGCTTAATTTCGGGACGAAATTCCTTAAGTGGGGGAGATTTGTAACGCCCCGAAAATTGTGTGCGAGTCGGTCGCGAAAAAAGGGTTTTTGGTGCCAGTATAGGGGTACACGGCCTAGGACACGGGCGTGTCCAAGGTCGTGTCTGGCAGGTGATTTTTGGCCGTTTTCAACCCGAGAAGGACACGGCCAGGAACACGGCCGGATGACACATGCGTGTCATCCGAAAAGGGCGTGTGTCGACCCGTGTCCCTACCCATGTGTAGTTGGGTCGTGTCCGTTGTCATGGCAGTTATGCGTGACATGCCCACGAACACGGGCGTGTCGAGGAACCCGACACGGGCCTGTCAGGTGAGACACGGGCGTGTCTTAGCCCGTGTGTCGTTTCTCAGTTCGACGATCGTGCCTGGATCAAGGCACACGGCCTGGGACACGGCCGTGTGCCAAGCCGTGTTCGGCCCAGGTCTGGAGAATTTTGTGCAGATCTGAGTCGTTCGTTTTCTTTAATTAGGATCCGGCGGCCCAGATGAGATCCTGCTCTGTTAAGGCCGGGAATAGGGGGTTAATTCCTCATTTTCTCTCCAAAGCTTTCTCCTTCCAAAGTGAGATAGAAGAGGAAGAAGAAGGAGGTTTCCGGCCGCCGGCGGAGCGTCGGAGCACCGTTTCGAAATCGGAGAGCGGATCCGTGGAGGGAAGGTCGTTGCGAAGAGTTCTGTCCGCGTAGTTTTCCCATGACGCCAAAACGGACTACAAGGGTAACGATTCTCAACTTGAGCATGGGAAGCTCTTTCTTTTGCATAGGGAACCCCGCTCCCGCGAGTGTGCGGTGAGTGCGTGGTGTTCCTTGGGGTTGATGTGAATAGTCCCCCTTGTTTTGCATATAGAGCCCGGAATCGTAAGTACGGGCATAGGCATTGTGTGTGAAGCCTACCCGGACGTGTTTTGTCTGGATCGGTGATGTTGCATTTGATATGATTTGCCGGAGAAGACTCCGTGCTTTGGGTTTTTCGGGTTTCTACGCGGTAGATTGCAGCAGGGATCCTTGGAGGTTAGCTTCAAGGCGCACCCGGAAAATTGAGCGGAAACGTGTTCTGCTAACTTGGCGGTCTGGGAACCGACCTTGATCATAACTGGGTTATGAGATTGTTTTGGAAAAATTTGGGATCCGAGAGAAGCTTGGCCA
Source organism: Platanthera guangdongensis (assembly GCA_039583875.1). Taxonomy (NCBI): domain Eukaryota; kingdom Viridiplantae; phylum Streptophyta; class Magnoliopsida; order Asparagales; family Orchidaceae; genus Platanthera; species Platanthera guangdongensis. The sequence goes on from CM077166.1 coordinate 113,002,172, forward strand.
GCGCGTAGGACTTAAATTGTATATGCGGCGTGAGCAACGGGCAAGTGGAATTGGACCTAGGCTATGTGGTACGGTGCGAGAAATCCGAAGATGGGCACTGGCCGTAGGCATAGTCGGAGCCTTAGACGGTGGTCAGATAGGCTAAATGCTCACATGTTGTTGCCATCCTGGGGGTGGTGGTGAATGCACTGATTGGTCAGGGTTCACCATGAATGTACCCTGAGTGCACGGGGTGTTTGGCCGTGCGAGCCTACACCTGTGGCGAAATATAATTGCGCTATATTATTTTATTGGACTAATGATGTGCAGGGAAAGAGCACCGCCGTCCCGAGTAAGGGGCGGGGTCGTTATAATTTGGTCAGCTTTTAGCTGACCATTGCCTTGTTTGCCACCGTGCGGTGGTATGTGCTTGCAGGTGCTGCGGAGCCGAGCGCCAAATAGCGGGCTGGAACCCATGTTGCTGTGCTGGCCCTAGAAGACCGTAGAATAGTTGGTTTTACATTTATCATGTGTGGCCGGCCTGCGAGCCGATGTATGTAAGACATATTATATTAAGTGAAAATTTGTAAGGCCATAAGGCCATGTACCTGTTTCAGTGTATTTGGGGTTTCATTCCTGTTGTTGTAGCTGTGAACATTCATATTTGATGGATTTAAGTTTGGGTTCTTTCAACTTTAAAAACTTCCGCTAGAATGCTCTGTGTAGGACGAGTAGTATTAATTAGATGGTTTGATTATTCATTTGGTAATCCTTCCGACTGTCTGTGGTATATGACATCGGGTTCCAGCTGGACCTTCTGTTATATGCCATGCGACAGATGGGGGTGTTGCATCTGCCATCATCGTTCATGAACGAGCCCTCTGAAACACTCATCAAGGGTAACGACATTTCTTTTTGAACAAGTGAAGTCCCCTTTATTTTAGCATGTTTGCATATAAGCCCACCTCCACCCCCCCCCCCCACTGACGGGTGGAGGAAGGGTGCTCTCCAATGAGTTGATGTGTACATCCCCGCTATTATTTGCATATAGTATCCGAAAGCGCGAGTACGGATTAGGTATGCTGTATGAAACTCATCCGTACATGTTGGTCTGGATTAGTGAAGTTTTGTGCGTTCCTAGAGAAGAATCTGTGGAAGTTGTATGGTTTGGATTATGGGGGTCTGTACGGAGTGACAGTTAGTACTGGAGGTGTGCTCTAGGAAACACCCAAATGTTTGTTTTGGATCATTGTATCATTGGTATTAACTCCCTGGGAGCTTTTATTGTGTTTGTGCATACCTGTCCTCTCGGAGATCGTGTGTTAGCACGTTGAGGTATGCGGCTTCGGTGCCCATCTTCGATGGCCACGAGTGCAAACCTTGGAAACATAACGTTGGTTATGTCATGTACGAAAAAGGGGATGCTGACCTGCGTTGTTAATATTAATTGGCACGATGATTTGAGCAACGAGAAAAAGCTGAACTGTACCCGCTCTATGTCATTCTGCTAAATATACCTAAAGTACGTGGCAATTATCATTGGCATAGGGGTGAGTCGAGGCTATAGGCATGACTAGTAATGCTCAAGCAGAACCATTCAGTCTGGGACTGAGAAAGGTGGTGGACTCATGGAGTTCACCGTTGGCGTGCTGTATGCACTATTGTATTCCTGTAATGGCAAAAGGTGGGACTCGGAGAAACTCAATACACCGTTAAGGTTCCCTGTGTGCACGAGACGTCTGGCTGGTTACGCCAATGTTTGTGATGTTTGGTGCTTAAGTTGCACATTCCTCGTAATATATAAACATCTTATTTGCTTGCAGAGAAGAAGCGCCGCCACCCTGAGAAAGGGGTGGGGTCGTTATAATTTGGTCTACTCTTACTGACCATTGCCTTGTTTGCCACTATTTGGTGGAATGTTTGGGTGCAGGTGTTGCGAAACTGGGCGGGAAATAGCGGGCTGGAACCCAAAGCTATGTCGACCCTCGAAAGCCCAAGTTTTTTGCTTTAGTTTTTCATGTTTTGTTGGCATGTGTGCCGATGTATGGAAACCATGTTATTGTTAACCATTTGGTGTGTGTAAGTCCTTAAGGCCATATCAAGATAATGTCCTTGTTGTTATTCATTCCTATTAGAGTCGTAGACATTCTAGTTTCAAGTTTATTAAATGCTTCAGTTAGCATATTAAATCTGTTATGGTTGACTATAGGGTTTGATTGATAATCATCTACTAACTCTTTAATTTTGTTCATTCAATATGGCGCGGGGTCCCGGCCAGACTTGCTGCTATATAGTTTGGAACAAGCAGGGGTGTTACAATTTGGTATCAGCTTATAGGTGTCGGTTCATTGTCCGCTGAATTCGTGGTCGAATTCTTTTAAAGGGTGAAGAACACATGTGCGCATCACCTTAAAAACGTAAAAAATACCAGTGAATGTCCACTTAGTAATGAAAAACACATATGAAACATGTTAAAGACATTATTTGTGGGACCTGAGTGTTCCTTTGTTTACTTTTTGTCATGATTATTAGTCACTAAATTATGTGTTGTGTAATTATAGGCGACAAGGAGTGGTGCAGAGCAGTCTCAAAATCAGCACTCTGCGGAAAGTAGTGCACTTAATAATGCACATGCAACCCCTCCTTTGGTAGAAATGATGAGGTTGGTAGCTGAAGTCGTGTTTGTCATGATAATTGCCCCATTAGGAAGGCAAGTGCAGCCTCCTGCCCCTATAGTGGCCCCGGTGCCAGTTGTGGTTGTGGAGTAATTAGTGGCAAGAAGGTCTTCAGACCAAAAGTTGAAGCACTTCCTGAGCTTTAACCCTCCATTTACAGTAGTTGGATTCCCATCTGACGTGAGGACTAGCTTTCTCGGATAAAGAGAACCTTAAATGCTACGGAGATAAAGGAAGCTCAGAATATCACCGTGGTCACTTTCCTATTGGATAGAGAGGCGAGGTTGTGGTGGGATGAGATTGAAGCTATCAGTTAGCAGGGAGATGACTGACGGATGTCTCAATGGGTGAGTTCTCAGGCTATTCCTGAAACGATATGTCCATTTAGCATAATAGATTGCGTTGGAAAACTAGTTTCTGAGGCTAACTCAAGGTGACCGTTAGGTCGATGAGTACCTACATGAGTTCGCAAGACTGGAAAGGTATGTTGGATCATCCCTAGAGAACAAAGAGAGAAAGACAAATCGGTTATATGAAGGTCTGCGGGATGACTTGCGGTTGCTTCTAGCATGCTCAATGATGCAAGGATTTCTTACCTTGGTCAACACCGTGCGATCCCTTGAGCAATATTTGAAGAGGGTCTAGAGTAAGAAGGAACTCTCGATGAGAAAGCAAGAGTTCAAGGTGCCGAGCCCTTCGAAGGCTGGGTTTCACATCAAGTGGAACACGAAGGCTAGGTTATCTAGACCAGCTCCTTCTACTGGTTTTGGAGATACCATGGGGCAAGGTCCGCTTACGTGTTATAATTGCGGCAAAGTAAGATATTATGCTCGAGACTGTTGGAGCCATCCCGCAAAGTCGGATAGAAAGGCGGGTGCGTTGTATGCTAAGAAAGGGAAAGCAGCGAAGTCGTCTGCATCTCACCATACGCAAGTCTAACCCAAAGTCTACAATCTTGGTCAGCAAGAGTCCATTATACAAAGTGATGTGGTGACAGGTATGAGCTTTATACAGTTTGTGTATTTTACATACTATATATACCTTGCGTACTTTTGTTTGATGTTTTGGTGTGTATGTTAGGCTTTCTCCTAATCAGTAACCATCCAGCGCGAGCACTGTTTGACACGGGATCGCCTCAATCCTTTCTATCCGAGGACTTCATTCTATGTATCATAGTGCCTTCCTGTATGTCAAGAGATGGATTGGAAGTGTTATTGCCCAATGGGTGCAAGATGCGTGCAGATAGGTGTTGCAGAGTGAAGGTGCAAATATGACATCTAGAGCTCAACTTGGAAGCATCAATACTATTGATTTTGGAATATGATGCGATCTTTGGCATGGACTGGCTCTCGAAGCAGCGTGCATGCATTGATTGTAATATTAAGGAGGTCAAGCCGGGGAAGAATACTGAACATGAAATTACCTTCTCTGGTATGAAGGAATCGAGCAAGATATTAATGTCTGTTCTCCAGGTTATCAAAGCAGTTCGGAAAGGTGCAGAGTTATTCTTCATACTAGTAGAGGATTCAAATCCCAAACCCGGTTTGATTAGAATTTCTGTAGTATTGGAGTTTGTTGATGTATTCCCTGAAAATCTCCCTAGAGCTCCACCTCAGCGAGAGATTGATTTCATTATTGAGATAGTGCTAGGTACCAAATCTGTATCAAGCTCTCTGTACCGTTTAGCACCGCAGGAGATGGAGAAACTGCAAGTGCAGCTTCAAGAACTGCTAGATCAAGGTTATGTCTATCCAAGTTCGTCACCTTAGAGTGCACCGGTTGTAACGCCCCTGATATTTTGATGTTTAATCTAATTCTTTTATTGGCATAATTTTGATGTCATGGTGTTACGTTGACGCGTGTTTTTGCAGGCGCCATTATTAGAGCTTGGTTTTGCTTAGAAAGTTTTCAGTGGGGTTTGTGTCTAGCTTGTTTGTGGAATTCCCTTGCGAGCTGAGTCTATTTTGGTGAGTCGGTGGAGCATTTTTGGGATGTTTGGTGTATATGCTTTGGGGAGTGTTTACCCGAGTTTGGTCTGTCAAATCCTAATTCTGACTTCGTCGTTGGATTCGTAGCATCAACATTTTGCTATGTTGCGATTTTCATAGAAATCCGTGTTAGTGTGAATTTTGAGTCGTTTGGACGATTAGTTAATAATAAATTATTATTATAATGCTCATATTTATAAGTATAAATAGCCAAACCGTATTCATCATCTTTTTCCTGAAACCGTCGCCTGTTTGCGAAAGAGAGAAAGAGGCGGTCTTTGGAGAGCCTTCGACCGGCAATTTTAGGTGCTCCGGTGCACGAAATCGCCGTCGGAGAGTAGATCTGGATAGCTCTCACCGAGATCTACATTTCTACTGTAAGTTTTTCCCGTTTCGTGAAATTTTGAGTGTTAGGAATTTCATTTTGACCTTCTTTCCTCTCGAAAAGTTTCAGATGTTTCTACTTAGGAGTTTTTGCGGCCAGATCTGTAAAAAAAAAGAGTGATGGTGTCGCCGGGCTCGACAAGGTTGAGGCAAGTGGCGGTTTTTCCCCTTGCTTATTCTTTGTTTCCTATTATCTTGCTTCTTTCAGTGTACGAAAATTTAGATTAGGGTAGGGTTTCCCCCTTGTCGTGTTGTTGTAGAGCCTTTCTCCTGTGTTTGGGCCCTTTCCTTATTTGTTTCTGAAATTTATTCCGGGTTTGAGCATGAGTATTGTCAAAAGTTAGGAGTTGATTAACCTCTATTTTGGTGGGATAGTATGTCTGACAACCTTTCTAAGGAAAATCGTTTAGTGAGTGGCATACACTCAACACGGCATTGAGTAAGCAAAATACACTCAACTCAATCCTTTAAAAATTCTGTCTAAGTTAAAAAGCATTGAGTGAGTGGTATACACTCAACGCGGCGTTGGGTGAGCTGAATACACTCAACTCTGTCCTTTAAAAATTCTGTCTAAGTTAAAAAGCATTGAGTGAGTGGTATACACTCAACACGGCGTTGAGTGAGCTGAATACAATCAACTCCATCCTTTAAAATTTGATCTAAGTTAGAAAGCATTGAGTGAGTGGTATACACTCAACGCGGCATTGAATGAAGCTAGTTTTGCTGAGTAGTCTGGTTGGCGTCAAGTGCGTTGATTGCACTCGACGCGGTGTCCAGTGTACTCGACATTGTTTTTCTCCGTAAACTTGGGAAATTTCACTAATTCGACGTATTTCTCTAATAGCCTAGTTTTGCTAAGTTAGAATCTTTGAGTTTTTGTTGAATCCGTCAAGTTTGAGTTTTATGGGTGTTTGGATATAAGGCCTCGTTTGGTTGGCTTGTTTTCGTGAATCATTGCACCCAGGTATGTTTTTGGTCTATTTTTGGACTGTTGGGTTGTGCTGGACCAAATGGCCACCACCGCAGTGTCGTTTTTAGACATTTGGGTCAGTTAGATCTGTTTGGACAGTTTGGTCCCGACTCATATCTGGTTGTTTTAACGGTGTTAATGATTCACGTGTTAGTGAGATTTTAGTCTCATTTCTCCTTCTTATGGCTTAGACTCATGCTATTTCTGACTATTCTCGCAGATGTTCTCGGAGCATGACTCTGTTCGCACTTGGTGCAAATTTCTTTACCTCTGAGTTTTAAAAGTTAACTCTTTCTGTATTGATTTATAGTTAGTTTGCTGTGTTTTGACAATCTGGTTTGGGTTGGTAATCTTATTACTCCTTTTGTTTACTGACAAGTTTATTTGCCACTTCTTTATTTTCTTGCTGAGGTTTTCTTTTCTTGTGAATGCCTCAGGTTCAGAGCAGTAGCCGATTGTGCGACTAGAGTTTGGTGGTTGTTCATGTTCTGCTGTCGCAGTAGATTTTCCTCACCATTTGTGAGGTAGTTTGATGCTTCCTCCCTTTTAGTTCAGATATACATATATTTTTAGTGGGTTCGTGTCAAGTTGTTGTCACACATTAGAATTTGTTAAATGTTTAATACTTGCTAGCTGTTGAGCCTTGTCCTTTATGGATTGTTTGTTTCCTTGCTCTTTGGGAAGTTTTTATGCTAGGTTGCATGTTAGATATTTTAAACTATAAAAGTGTCATTTCTATTACCATATTTGTAACAACCCAGGTTTAGAGCTCAGAGGCCCACAGAAACGTGCAGCTTGTCTCGCCCCTAACCCCCATTGCAGGGCTGCATCCCAGACACCCAAACCCCTCTCCGACCTGTTTCTCAACATAGTAGGTTTTTGAGCATGCCAGGTTTTGAACCCAACACTGATGTGTCATCAGGATGTCTTGACTGAAGCAACCATCTCTACTTAGTGTTAGTCGTCTAGTTATATTTCATACATACACTGATGTGTCATCAGTACGTCTTGACTGAAGCATGAACATTGCACTCATAAGCATGATAAGAAGTATACAAGACATATTATGTAGTATGAGATGCATAATATGTGTTTGTATATGGATCCACCATAGGAGGCAACATGTGACGGTTATGTAGTATGAGATGCATAACCATCATCACATGGATGCCCATTAGCACGTTTTACTGTCTCGTTATATGCAATATTATGTAGTATGAGATACATAATATTTCATGTGTACTTCGCTCATCGCATGTATTAAGACCTTTTATAGAATGCATAGCATAACATGCACGACATAACATAGCATTAGCATACGTGCCAAGCTAAAGGTTTACATGATGACATATATACACACATGTTTTTAGAGTAAAAGGCATGAAAATTCATGCATTCATGGTTTATGCACATGAGTCAATATGGTGACAGTATATCATCCTAAGTTGAGCATGACATTATTAATGAAAATCCTAGAGCAAGTATTTAAGCATGTATTGTCTGAACTAAGTTATTTAGTTTTAGCGGTTAAGGTAGGTTTTGATTAGTTGTTTGTTGTTCTATTAGAATGGCACCTGAAAGATATGGTACCTAAACACCTAGAGGGGGGGGGGGTGAATAGGTGACCTAAACCTTTTTTGACTTTTGTTTGGCAGCACAACAGTTTTTCACTGATTACTACAGCTAACAGCAAATACAGAAATTAAGCATTCAATTCACAGCACAGCACAGAAGACACACTAATTTTATAGTGGTTCCCCAATCTTTGGGTACATCCACTTTCCCCCTTCGCCTATCTAGCAGTGTACTAGATTCGGCCAAACTTCTCCACTAGCTCAGAACCCAACAAGGTTCCTACCTCAGGCCCAAAGCCTTACACTCAGCCAAAAGGCCTACACTCAGCCACCCAGGCCTACACTCAGCCAATCAAGGCTTACACTCAGCCAATTAAAGGCCTACACTCAGAGTTCTTCAACTCCTACACTCAGGCACCAAGCCCTACCCTCAGCCTTTATAAAATAGGCTTACAATCACTCAGATCCAATGGATCTTACAAGTTTAAAATAGAAATTACAAATGCTAACTCTACAACTCAGAAAGGATGAGAGGAGTTGAGAGTTTCTTGAAGAGTTCTTGGAAGAACTCAGCTTGATCCAAACTGACTTAGCTTTCTTCAAAGCTTCTTGAGTAGAACTGAATTAGTCTGAATCTTCTGCAGTTGATCCTTGATCTCTGCTTCTTGAAATCCAGATGACTCTGAATTGTTCTTCTCAGCCTTAGTTCCAAAGACTGAATCCTTGGTTGGAGCTCTCTCTCTCCAACTACTTAGATCTGCAGTTGGACTGCCTGATCTTCTTGTGTTGATCCTCTATGTATCACTTCTTGATTTAATCTGATCAACCACTTCAATTATTCTCACAACAAGTAATGATTGTGAACAACTTAACCACTTAACAACTTAACTGCTCATTCTGTAAACTGTGGGTGCCTATTTATAGGCTTCCTTCATGGTAACCGGCTGATCCAGTTTATAACAGACTTTTGACTTCTCTGACAGTTGCTGTAGACCGGCTGGATTGGCAGCTGTCATGTCAACCAGTCACTTCTTGAAATCTCACTAACTGTCAGATAGTGTCGAGACTTTTTGTTCTTAAGTGTCGACACTTATAGACCAAGTGTCGACACATGTTGTGTAAGTGTCGACACAAGTCTACAAGGTGTCGACACAATTCCTTGTATGTCTCGACACAGTTTCTTCTGCATGTGTCGACACTGAAATTGAGTGTCGACACAAGTACTTATACTTCATTCTTTATCTGTATTCTTCTAAGTGTCGACACATCACCTTTGTGTCGACACATCTTCATGTGTTGAAACTGTCAAGTGTCGACACTGATTCTTGGTGTCGACACAAGTCTTCATTCTTGATTCTTCAGCTGAGTGTCGACACATTCCCTTAGTGTCGACACTTATACTTAGAATATTTTACAACTTTTCTGTTCTTTGCTAAGTGTCGACACATCTCCTTGTGTCGACACTTCCTTCTAGTGTTGAGTCTTCTGGTTATGTGTCGACACATTGTGCTGAGTGTCGACACATTCTTCAAGTGTTGACTTCTTTGAGTGTGTGTCGACACATTGTGCTGAGTGTCGACACATTCTTCATATGTTGACTCTGCTGATTGAGTGTCGACACATTATGTTGAGTGTCGACACTTGTACTTAGTCTCTGCAGAATTTTGCTGGGTGTCGACACAACTCCAAGTGTCGACACTTTCTGATGTTGACTCAGCTCTTCTAGGTGTCGACACTTCTGCTAAGTGTCGTCACAGCTTTTCTGCATCCTTCTACACTGAGTGTCGACACAGCTCCAAGTGTCGACACTTTCTGACTGGTGTCGACACTTCTTCCCAGGTGTCGACACAATGACTCCAAGTGTCGACACTGCATGTCTGGGTGTCGACACAAGCTTTCTCAAGTGTCGACACTTTGCCTCTGGGTGTCGACACATGGACTTAGAAATTTTCAGCTTCAGTCCAGTGTATATCTAACCTGCACAAGTAACTCAAACAAACATCAAATACATTCTGATGTATATCATTGAGTTAGGTGAGGCTTCTTCAAATCAGGTACATTTGACCAATGTACCCAACAATCTCCCCCTATTTGGAGAAGTCATAACCCTTAGTCAATGATATACACCACTCATAATTAACAATTACAAAATGATGTAAAACATATAAATGACAACAGGGTAAACTTGAACATGTAATAAAGCACACATGTATACTTATTAAACATTGCAGAACAATTAAGAAACACACATATTTCAGAACATTCATACTATATTTATCATATACTGTCCCAATAATGTTCCTTATACATTTTCAATGAAGTATTACAATGTTTATCACTTAACAGATTACAACAAGCATCAAGTTAATTCCTAATCTAGTGCTGATCAGGTTCTTTAATAACAATGCCTTTTCCAGCTTTAACTTGAGCTTTCACAGCAGCAGCAGCAGCAGGCTCAGCTTCAGCAGTCTTCTTCCCTTTAGAGTCCTTCTTCTTCTGTTCTTCAGCCTTGATCTTTTGTCTTTCAAAATAATGATAGGGCTTAGGAAAGTACTTGCTAGGCTCCACAGCTGTTGGAGGTAGCTTTCCTAACATAGCCTTCCTTCTAAATTGGACAATTGCTTCCTGCCTACTCTCATGCTTTCTCCATTCAGCCTCTGAGAACCACTTGTTCCTCTCATGGGCATTGTCCTTGGCAGCTTTCCAGGCTGTGAGAATTATGTTTCTAGAAGTAGGGCTCCATTGTTCAAAATCTGGCTTTTGCTCAGCAATTTCCCTAAACTTCTTCTTTGACAGCCTAGTTTCTTCTTCCTTGTCCAAAGCCTCTTGCATTGCAGCTGTGATAGGTTGAACAACCTTTTCCAGAATAATATTAGGCTTGCCAGCAGGTGGACTATACATTGTGCTTATATCTGCATGAATCATTTCAAAATCTGGAGGAGGATAGATTACATCAGCCACTGCCTGTTGCTCACCTCCAAGATATGTTCCTTGAATACCAGATTCAGCTACTTCATTGTCATCACACAGGGGAGGATATCCAAGTGTAGCCCTGATAGAATTGGAAATCCATTTTGCATGCTCAGAACTGGCCTTGACTAACACTCTCTCCCCCTTTATGACTTCTTGGGCCACATGATCTCTCACATCATCTTTCTGGAATCGGATTTGGCTATCCAAATACCTTATGCCCTCTTTAAAGAAAGGTCTAAGCTTTGTAAGCTGTTCTGAAATGACCTTCTGTGAGTCTTTTATTGCAGTCTGTACAGCAGCAATCTCTGCTTGAAATATCTTATCAAAATCAGCCTTGGCAGCAGCAGTGGAGGTTGATGGTTCATCAGACTTTTTCTTGAGTTCAGTGACTATGGCATTGTGAGATGCAGTCAAATTATCATTCATCCTGAGTTGATTCTCCAGCACATAACCTTGTTTTAGTGCTATATCATCAACTTGAGTCTTTATTTTCTCTTGATGGTTTGCCAAATAGACTACTGCATAAGCACCCTTTGTAAAACAATCAGTCATCTCTGTTTTATTAAGGTTCATTTCAAACCTTATTGACTTGATTTCCTGGCCCAGATCAGATTGTAGTGCTTTGTGCCCTTCATCAACATAAGTTTCTAAAGCTTTCCTTTGTTCATCCATCTTGATTTGCATGGCAAGCAATAGAGCACTGTAATCAGTGGATGGAGCTTGTTGAACTAAGGAATGTTGAGCAACTGTTTGGAGAGCCTTCTTATAGCTCTGGCTTCTTCTTTTGAAAACAAAGAACTTCTTTTTCTGAGCTTGCTCAGCTTCATCATCTTCAGAGTCTGATGTACTGGCTATATCCACCCTATCCTTAGGGCTGGATTGTTTTTCAGTATGCACATCTTGTGCCTGCTCAGTATCTAGCCTTATAGGCTCCTCCACAACTTCAATGTTCTCCCCCTCAGCAGCAGCATTCTTTACTGTATCAGCATCATTCTTTTCCATATCAAAATCATCCTGTTCTAAATTCAGAAATAGATCTTCCATGGTATATTCTGGTGGAGATTGTGCAGGAGATGTACTTGGTTCAGCAACTTCTTTATCAGGGATAACTTCTTGTACAACAGATGTGTCAGGAAGACCAACATCTGGTACTGTACTTGCTGGCTGATTGTGCTGATGGTCATCAGACAAATCAGAATTTATTATAGAAAAATCCAAAGTATTAAGGTCAACAAGTACCTCTTGAATGAGGAGGGTGGCTTGCTCACTCTCCAGTGTAGATGGTTCTGCTACACCTGGAAGCTCCCCCTGGATGTCAGCTGCCTCCTGAGGAGCAGGTGTCTTCTCTGCAGCCACATCTTCTGGACTTTCAGGAGTGAAGACCACATGGTTCTTCACTGCCTGAGCTGCTTGAGGACTCCTGAATCACAGCAGCTAACTTCCTCTTCTTCTTTGGAGGAGAATCTTTCTTCTGAATTTGTTTCTCTGGAGTAGGAACTTCCTTGGATAACACTCTTTCCCATCTGGAGAATATTCTTGAGTCCATCTTCCTCATATGATTGATCTTAGTTCCTGCAGTATTGCTCATTACCTCTGGAATTGATCCAGCCAGGTAGAGACTTAGTATCCTGCCCAGATTGGGCTTCTTCAGGCTTTCCTTCACTTTTTCATAAACCACCATGGACCAGTCTGTTTTCAGATTGAAGATGATTCTGGTCATGACTTCAAACATGGAGGCAGACACCCTGTCATGCCCTCCTGGCTTGCTCAGTATGACCTTGCCCACTATTTCAGACAAGAACTTGCCTTGATTATTCATACCTTTTCTGTTAAAGACTGATCCCACTTTCATCTTTGGATCCAGTCCACACCAAGTAAGAGCTTCCCTGGTCTTAGAAGCAGTTACTTCCTCTTCAGCTTGAACTTTAGGTAGCTGAAGTACCTTTCTTAAAGACTTGGGTGATATTTTGACCTTGGTGCCATGCACCCTTGACTTAATCCTGTAGCCTGAGTCATCTACAGACGCGCCAGAAAGGAATTCAATGACTTCCTTCTTCCATATTTTCGTTGGTTCTGAAACCAAGAACTCCAATCCTGAATTGGCAATTAGGGTTAGCACTGATTTGATTTCTTGGTCGCTGTCGTCAAATGCGCCTCGCACAAGCTCATAGCCTTCGTTTATGTTCTCTTCCAGCTTGGGAGCCATTAGGGTTTTGAGAATTAGTCTTGAGATGAGAGAAATGTCGACACAAGAGTTTAGGTCTCGAAACTTTGAAAGCGTGTCGACAATCAAAGACAGAACCCTATTTATACCTGTCTTGTTTGAAGACGAACAGGCGGGATGAATTTCTAATGATGTGTCGACACTGTCAATAAGTGTCGACACTGACTGATAATGTCTCGACACTCATGTGTCGACACAAATTTAGTCAACAGATTTTATGTGTCGACACTTGGTTAAGTGTCGACACCACTATACTCGACATGTGTCGAGACTTTACTTAGAAAAATTCTGAGTAAAACTTAAGTGTCGACACTTTATTGGATGTGTCGACACCTACTCGACATGTGTCGACACTAACATTCTGAAGTGTCGACACTAACTTCCTAGATGTGTCGACACCATTTTCCTGAAGTGTCGACACTTACTATTCTGTGTCGACATAGACTTGTCTATGTGTCGACACCTTTTTACTTAGCCAATTTTTGTTCTGTATACTTAGTCTAAATTTATCATACCTAGTTCAATTTTGAACCTATTAAACTTAGCTTCTTCTAAGGGCTTAGTAAACATATCAGCTATCTGATTATCTGTTTTAACATATTCAAGTGCAATATCATTTCTTTCTACATGCTCCCTAAGAAAGTGATATTTTATCTCAATATGTTTAGTTCTACTATGTGATACAGGGTTATTAGCTATGGAAATAGCACTTGTAGAATCACAATAAAGTGGAGTTCTACTTACCTGACATCCATAGTCTTCTAGCTGATGTTGAATCCACAGAAGTTGAGCACAGCAACTTCCTGCAGCTACATATTCTGACTCAGCTGTGGAGATGGCCACACTGGTTTGCTTCTTACTACTCCATGAAATGAGTCTTCCACCTAGGAATTGACAGGATCCAGTTGTGCTTTTTCTATCTTCTTTGCATCCTGCAAAGTCTGCATCTGAATAGCCTGTTAGATCAAAATCTCCATTCCTAGGGTACCAGAGGCCTAGATAAGGTGTGCCCTTTAGATATCTCAAGATTCTCTTGACTGCAGTCAAGTGAGATTCTTTGGGGCAGGCTTGATACCTGGCACAAACACATGTAGCATACATAATGTCAGGCCTACTTGCAGTCAAGTATAGTAGGGAGCCAACTATCCCTCTATACAAGGTTTCATCCACAGGTTTCCCTGCATCATCCTTGCTTAGAGACATACTTGACCCCATAGGAGTCTTCATGGTACTGGAGGAATCCATACCATATTTCCTTATGAGTTCTAGGGTGAACTTTGACTGACATATGGACAAGCCACTTTCAGTCTGTTTAACTTGGAGACCCAAGAAAAACTTCAGTTCTCCCATACTACTCATTTCAAATTGACTTTGCATAAGCTTTGCAAACTTTTTGCAAAGGCTACTTTCAGTAGACCCAAATATAATGTCATCTACATATATTTGGACAAGTATTACTTTGCCTCTAGATTCCCTAAGGAATAGAGTCTTATCTATTTTCCCCCTTGTGAACTTGTTCTCAATGAGGAAACTAGATAGGGTTTCATACCAAGCTCTAGGAGCTTGCTTTAACCCATACAATGCTTTCCTAAGTCTATAGACATAATGAGGAAGAGTAGGATCAACAAAACCTGAAGGCTGCTCCACATATACTTCTTCTTTTAAATTACCATTAAGGAATGCTGACTTCACATCCATTTGGTATACTTTGAATCCTTGGTAGGTTGCATAGGCCAAGAACATCCTGATGGCTTCCAGTCTGGCTACTGGAGCAAAGGTTTGATCAAAATCAATACCTTCTTCTTGCCTATATCCTTTTGCAACCAGTCTTGCCTTATTCTTAATGATGACTCCTTGTTCATCTAACTTGTTTCTGTAGATCCACTTTGTTCCTATCACATTGTGATCTTTAGGCTTAGGAACTAAGTCCCAAACCTTGCACCTCTTGAACTGGTTTAGCTCTTCCTGCATAGCTTCAGTCCACTGTGGATCTTGTATTGCTTCTTCAAATTTCTTTGGTTCTATTTGAGACAGAAAACTTGAATATACTGCAGCATTCTGATTTCTGCTCCTTGTCTGAACACCTTGTCTTGGATCTCCAATGATCAGCTCCACTGGATGATCTCTTAGATGCCTGTTGGCTGGAGGCATCCTTACTTCTGGTTGTACTTCTTCAGCATCTTCATCATGCTGAGTTCCTTGAACTTCTTCAGCTCCTGGTACATGTAGTTCTCCCCCTGGACATAAGCCATCTTCTTCTACTTGCTGTCTTGCAGCAGGTACATCTTCCATGGTTAGCTTGTCCATCTTCTTAGAAAGACCTGTGGGGCTGCACACACTACTAGACAACTCATTGTTAATAAGAAGTGTCTCATCAAAAACTACATGCACAGACTCCTCTACAACTTGTGTAGTCAAGTTGTAGACTCTATAAGCCTTACTATTACTGCTGTACCCAACAAACACTCCCTCTTGGGATTTGGCAGCAAACTTAGTTAAGTAAGACTTCCCATTGTTAAGTATGAAGCATTTACAACCAAAAATCCTGAAATAGGATAGATTTGGTTTCCTGCCTTTCACTACTTCATAGGGGGTCTTGTTTAACCTTTTAGTGATGGTAGCCCTATTTATCACATGGCATGCAGTGTTTACTGCTTCAGCCCAGAAATATTCTGGCAGTGATGAATCACTTAATAGGGTTCTACCAGCCTCTATCAAGGTTCTATTTTTCCTTTCAGCAATGCCATTTTGCTGAGGTGTTCTAGGTGAAGAGAATTCTTGAAATATCCCATAGTCTTCACATAATTTTGTCATGCTTTCAGATTGAAACTCTGTACCATGGTCACTTCTAATTTTGACCACTGTACAGTTCAATTCATTCTGAATTTGCCTAACAAAACTGTGGAAGACACTAGGTGTTTCAGATTTCTGCTTTAAGAAGAACACCCAGGAAAACCTTGAGTAGTCATCAACAACTACAAAGGTGTAGACCTTCCTACCTAAGCTGTGAACTGGCATTGGACCAAATAGATCCATATGCAAGAGGTATAAACACCTCACAGCATCCTTGTTGTCAATGCTTCTAAAGGTGGATTTAGTCTGCTTGCCCTTTTGACAAGCTGAGCAAATGCCATCTTTGACACACTTAACTTGAGGACCATTCCTCACTAACTCTTTACTAAAGAGTTTGCCAATAGTCTTGTAATTAAGATGAGCAAGCCTCTTGTGCCACTTGACACATTGAGAGACTGTCTCATCAGCTACAAGACAAACTGGAGAACTATTGTTCTCAACCATAATGTCTAAACAATAGACATTTCTCTTCCTATAACCTGTCAAAATGATCTTTTGATCACTTGACCTCTTGATATGACAACCATTTTTAACAAATGAGATGTCATACCCTACATCACTTAATTGACTTATACTAATGAGGTTATGTTTCAAACCTTTAACATAAGCCACTTGAGTAATGGTAACAAGGTTAGAAGAAATGTTACCAAACCCTTTGATGATTCCTTTTTCAGAACCACCAAAGGTCACCTTTGGACCATTTTTGATTGGGATGTAGTCCTTCAGTAGTCCCCTAGTTCCAGTCATGTGTCTGGAACATCCACTATCCAAGTACCATGTAGGGGTATGGCCACTTGGATTTTCCTGCAAAACAAATTAATGAACCTTAGAACCCAAAGTAAACTTGGGTCCTTGGTGATTGTTAGTTTGCAATTTGACATAGCTACCTGCTGTCTTTCCAACAGGTAACTTGCTACACAACTTGGCACTGGCATTGTGCCAACAATCCAAAGCAAAGTGGCCAACCTTGCCACAGCACCAACATTCAAATTTGTTGTACCTTTGCTTAGGTTCTGACTTAGCTGTCTTAACTACAGCAGTCTTGTTGAATGTTGGGGCTTTGCCCTTGGACTTGGACTGATCCTGAACAGTCCTAGCTGGATTAACAAAACCCAGTCCAGTCTTTCCTTTATGATGAACAAAATCATCAATCAAGGGTAGCACTGATTTAGGTTTTGAAAACCTAGCTGCTAGCTCTTTCTCCTTCTGAAGATTAATCTCCAGTTTCTTAATTTGATCATTCTTAAATGTAATAGTACCCATCTGAATCACAGTAATGTGTTTCAGCCTGGCCACTTCATTCAGTTTTTGATCATAATTCTTCTCATAATCTATTGCAGCTGCCTTGAGATCAGCAATTTCCTTGGCCAAATTTTTGGCTAGGGTCTTGCTTTTCTTATAGGCTTGCAATAGTACTTGATATTCATCTAGGAGTTGATGAATATCTCCCTCAGACTCAGATATATTCTCATCACTTGATGAAGAATAATCTGACTCTGAACTAGAACTGGAATCAGAACTTTGAGTTAAACCTTGTACCTGACTGGGTCCTGGCTGCTCCAGGTTTTTGGTACTTTCAGTCAAAGCCATCAGTCCTTGGCTTTGACAGTCTTCTTGCTCATAGATAGATTCCATGATCTGCATAAACTCTTCTTCTTCCTCAGCAAATAGCCCAATATAGGCTTCAGCATCTGTCTCAGTGTCTGAAGAAGACATATCTGAAAGAGTCTTCTCATTCTTTGCAACAAAGGACTTCTCCTTCTTTCCTTTGAAGTGTGTTTTCTTTTTGTCACTGGATTCTTTCCTTCTTTCAGGACAGTCTGCAATAACATGGCCCTGTCTATTGCAGCAGTAACAAATTATCTTGGATCCAGTTGCCTTACTAGTCTTGGTCCTTTTCTTGTCCTTCTTTGAAGGCTTCTTTTCCTGATACTGAACCTCTTTCCCTTTGGAAGATGAAGGTCTAGACCTCCACTGTTTCTTCTTAAGGAACTTCTGAAAATGTCTGGTGAATGCAGCAAAGTCTTCATCACTTTCACTGCTTGTAGATTTTGTACTTTCTGACTCTTCAGATTCTGATTCAACTACCTCAGGAGGAGGAGTTGATGACTTGGTCCTGCTCTTTCTGGGTACATCTGACTTAAAGGCAACAGTCTTTTCTCTGTATTCAGTCCTTGTTGACTTTTCTTCTTCTTTTCTCACTGACAATTGCATCTCATAAGATAACAACTTGCCAAAAAGTGTGGGAGGAGGAATTTCTCCCAACTTTGCCATTTCTCTGATGGCACAGATCTTGGTGTCCCAGTCTTTGGTGAGGGACCTTAAGAATTTATCATTCAACTCATAGTTTGTGAACTCTCTTCCATATGACATGAGTTCATTTACAATTCTATAAAATTTCTTGTAGCATTCAGTGATGCTATCTCCTCTTCCTTGCCTAAAGCTCTCATATTCTTGATTAAGCAAGGACTTCCTATCTTGCCTTACTTCTTCAGAACCTTCCATATAGACAATGAGGGTGTCCCACATTTCTTTTGCAGTTTTACAGTGAATAAGGTTCTGGAAGGTGGCATCATCAATTGCACTAACTATTATATTCTGTGCTCTTTTGTCCATGGTTGCTAGGACAATCTCATCCTTGGTCATTTCAGAGAAATCCTTTGGAGTCCTCTGATTTGCATCCAATACTGAAATCTTCATGGGCACATATGGCCCTTCTTTGACTGTGATGTATATCCTAGGGTCAGAGGCTTCCATAAAAAGCCTAACCCTCTCTTTCCAGATCCCAAAGATCTCTTTTCTGCATATAGGTAGTTTCATTGAACCCAACTCCTTATGATTCTCTGAAGAACCCATGTTCTTGATTTTCTTGAAACTGTTTCCTGTTTCCTGACTTATACTGAATCTGCCAAACTGGATCTCCTCAGACAGTTAGTCCTGATTTTGAGGAACCTCCCTCTGATACCACTTGAAAGATATGGTACCTAAACACCTAGAGGGGGGGTGAATAGGTGACCTAAACCTTTTTTGACTTTTGTTTGGCAGCACAACAGTTTTTCACTGATTACTACAGCTAACAGCAAATACAGAAATTAAGCATTCAATTCACAGCACAGCACAGAAGACACACTAATTTTATAGTGGTTCCCCAATCTTTGGGTACATCCACTTTCCCCCTTCGCCTATCTAGCAGTGTACTAGATTCGGCCAAACTTCTCCACTAGCTCAGAACCCAACAAGGTTCCTACCTCAGGCCCAAAGCCTTACACTCAGCCAAAAGGCCTACACTCAGCCACCCAGGCCTACACTCAGCCAATCAAGGCTTACACTCAGCCAATTAAAGGCCTACACTCAGAGTTCTTCAACTCCTACACTCAGGCACCAAGCCCTACCCTCAGCCTTTATAAAATAGGCTTACAATCACTCAGATCCAATGGATCTTACAAGTTTAAAATAGAAATTACAAATGCTAACTCTACAACTCAGAAAGGATGAGAGGAGTTGAGAGTTTCTTGAAGAGTTCTTGGAAGAACTCAGCTTGATCCAAACTGACTTAGCTTTCTTCAAAGCTTCTTGAGTAGAACTGAATTAGTCTGAATCTTCTGCAGTTGATCCTTGATCTCTGCTTCTTGAAATCCAGATGACTCTGAATTGTTCTTCTCAGCCTTAGTTCCAAAGACTGAATCCTTGGTTGGAGCTCTCTCTCTCCAACTACTTAGATCTGCAGTTGGACTGCCTGATCTTCTTGTGTTGATCCTCTATGTATCACTTCTTGATTTAATCTGATCAACCACTTCAATTATTCTCACAACAAGTAATGATTGTGAACAACTTAACCACTTAACAACTTAACTGCTCATTCTGTAAACTGTGGGTGCCTATTTATAGGCTTCCTTCATGGTAACCGGCTGATCCGGTTTATAACAGACTTTTGACTTCTCTGACAGTTGCTGTAGACCGGCTGGATTGGCAGCTGTCATGTCAACCAGTCACTTCTTGAAATCTCACTAACTGTCAGATAGTGTCGAGACTTTCTGTTCTTAAGTGTCGACACTTATAGACCAAGTGTCGACACATGTTGTGTAAGTGTCGACACAAGTCTACAAGGTGTCGACACAATTCCTTGTATGTCTCGACACAGTTTCTTCTGCATGTGTCGACACTGAAATTGAGTGTCGACACAAGTACTTATACTTCATTCTTTATCTGTATTCTTCTAAGTGTCGACACATCACCTTTGTGTCGACACATCTTCATGTGTTGAAACTGTCAAGTGTCGACACTGATT
Organism: Platanthera guangdongensis; assembly: GCA_039583875.1. Taxonomy (NCBI): domain Eukaryota; kingdom Viridiplantae; phylum Streptophyta; class Magnoliopsida; order Asparagales; family Orchidaceae; genus Platanthera; species Platanthera guangdongensis. The sequence goes on from CM077166.1 coordinate 113,022,080, forward strand.
CTTGGTGTCGACACAAGTCTTCATTCTTGATTCTTCAGCTGAGTGTCGACACATTCCCTTAGTGTCGACACTTATACTTAGAATATTTTACAACTTTTCTGTTCTTTGCTAAGTGTCGACACATCTCCTTGTGTCGACACTTCCTTCTAGTGTTGAGTCTTCTGGTTATATGTCGACACATTGTGCTGAGTGTCGACACATTCTTCAAGTGTTGACTTCTTTGAGTGTGTGTCGACACATTGTGCTGAGTGTCGACACATTCTTCATATGTTGACTCTGCTGATTGAGTGTCGACACATTGTGTTGAGTGTCGACACTTGTACTTAGTCTCTGCAGAATTTTGCTGGGTGTCGACACAACTCCAAGTGTCGACACTTTCTGATGTTGACTCAGCTCTTCTAGGTGTCGACACTTCTGCTAAGTGTCGTCACAGCTTTTCTGCATCCTTCTACACTGAGTGTCGACACAGCTCCAAGTGTCGACACTTTCTGACTGGTGTCGACACTTCTTCCCAGGTGTCGACACAATGACTCCAAGTGTCGACACTGCATGTCTGGGTGTCGACACAAGCTTTCTCAAGTGTCGACACTTTGCCTCTGGGTGTCGACACATGGACTTAGAAATTTTCAGCTTCAGTCCAGTGTATATCTAACCTGCACAAGTAACTCAAACAAACATCAAATACATTCTGATGTATATTATTGAGTTAGGTGAGGCTTCTTCAAATCAGGTACATTTGACCAATGTACCCAACAGCACCTAAGCGTGTGGCGGCTAGGTCGACTCTCCAGTCAGAGGACGAGTCTTCGGGTATGTAGAGCGATACGGTGATCGAAAGTTTGCAACAGAGCAATAAGACTTTGTCTAGGCAGATGGTGGAGATGCAGTCACAGATCCAAGCATTGTTATCAGTTGTGTCAGGACAGATGCCGAGAGTGTAGGACCCTGCGGTGGGTCTAGCTGTTCCTGTTCCCCCTGCTCCTCTGGCACCTCCAGTTTTGTTGCCACCAGAGATGAACGTCATCTCACATTTCCAGCGATTAGGACCCCTACCAATGATGGTAGGGCAGACTTTATGGCTTTGGACGACTGGATTATAGCAATCAAGGAGATGCTCTCTTACTCTGGAGTTTCAGCGGACCAGAGTGTGATGTTTGTTACTTATCAGCTCAATGGACTTGCAAAGAGTTGGTGGTTGAGAGAATAGGAAAACCTGAAGGATGGGTGTTCATGGGAAGCCTTCAGGGATCTTTTGCTGAAGAAGTTTTTGTTGTTGGTCGAGCGTGACCGTTTGATGAACAACTTTCTGCACTTAAAGCAAAAAAAACTCACGGTTAGTGAGTATGAGATTAAGTTCAGCAAACTGAGCCAGTTTTCCCCTGACTTGGTGATGTAGGAAGCCAATAAAGTTAAATGTTTTTGGGTGGTCGAAGGAGTGACATCCAGCAGCTAGCAAATGCTTATGGATCAGAAACCTATGCTGAAGCAGTAGAAATTGCTCTGAAGGTCGAAGCGATCGACAATGTTAAGAATCGAGGTCAACAGATGAGAAAAGATGAGAGGAAATCTAATGAGGGAAGAAACTCCAAGGAATCTGGTTCTACTTCTAGGAAAAGATCGAAGCAAAGAGACATAAAGTGTATAAGACCCCTTCCCCCAACTTTTACCCGGGACGGGCCGGAGGGGATCTTACTGCCCAAGATGTCCACCTAGTGCACCTTAGGAGTAACGACCCACCCTATCTAAGCACTAGGTGGCCGCCTTGCTCGGATATAATCACAACATTCACAATACACCAGAGAATTGCGGAAGCATTAACAGGAAACCAGAGTACAATATATATAACATCATATATATTTACATGAGTACAAATGTCGTAGTCTAAGTATTTATATAAGCCCGCAGGCTGTACAAGTACTACATATAACTCCTCACTCTCTCTCCCTAACTAGATCGTTGGTAATCACATCTTGAAACTCTAAAGACATCGGGGTTGCTTCTGCTCGAGTAGTTCTAATTACTTGCGCAACCTACTGCGGCAGGGGGTCACTACGGTGCTCCATTTCCTGTGAATGGTTATTTAAATAGTCGTTAGTCACAGAGCTAAGTGGAAACAAATCTCCTCCCCGGATCCATATCCTGGGTACGAGCACACACCCACCCAAAAGTAGATAGTCAAAGCAAGGGATAGTTAGTACAACATTTCAAATAAATAGGCTAAGTGCAACAATAAAGAAGTGCGACATAATATAACTGGAATACCAGCAGCAATGTATATCAGTTATAATCAAGGCTCCATCTGCGCATCAGGTATCCACAACCTGCACCCTACTGCAGGCATTCACAGCCGCACAAATATCACATGTATTCACAGCCGCGGACAAACCGCAGGAATTCACAGCCGCGCACATACCACAGGCATTCACAGCCGCGCACACACAATTCTATGTCGACATAGTATGGACCACTTCTATTCCAGCAGGGTAGCGAGCCCCGCGGGCCTCACCAATGTGGTTGTCAGTGACAGTGGCCAGTTCTGCCACTTCTGGTGGTGGTCGTACCGCACAGCCCAGGACATAATGTACAATCCCGTTTACTCTTGGATGTGAGTGACAACCAGCGTTTCAATATTTTGGCTGACCAGTGGAGGAAACCCGACGAGAAAAATATTAAGGTAGCTCACCCGTGGTACTCATCTCCCTGTCGCCTTGAGTCTTCGAACTTTTTGCAACAGTACGAACAGTCTGCGGAAGTGACTGATCTGTCACAGTTTACCACAAGCAATTTACAAACAATCAAACAGTCAATTTTCCTAGCACGCTACGAGTCTATGGCGGCCTGCCCTACTATGCTTTAATATTCAGGCAGTAATGCTCAGCTCAACTTTAGACAAGGAGCATGGGAGCAATTTATTTGGGGCTAAACCTAGAGGAACACCTCAACTCCGGTTATCCCCAACTAAGGCTCAACCCTAACAGATTGCTGCTCATCAGAGCAGGACCCATGCTTATAATAGTAAATTGCAGTAATGAAAATACGGTAACTAAAGCTGGTGATAATAAATGTTGCATAATTTAAGTACTGAATGAAATATGATCAGTACTGAACTGGAGTAGTACTGAAATGAAAGTTCTGAAATGAACTTGACCAGTACAAGACTGGAGTAGTACTGAATTGAAAGTACTGAACTGAAACGGACTTGACCGGTACGAGACTAGAGTAGTATTGAATTGAAATATACTTGACCAGTACGAGACTGGAGTAGTATTGAATTGAAATGAACTTGACCAGTACGGTACTGGAGTAGTATTGAATTGAAATGAACTTGACCAATACAAGACTGAAGTAGTACTGAATTGAAAGTACTGAACTGAAATGAATAAAGGAACGAGATCAGTGCAAGACTAGAATAATCAAAAATAAAATGATTAGTAGTCCAATCGCTCCACCAGGAGGCTTCAGTTCCATCTCCTATCTTAGGAGGCACATTCAGTTCCATCTCTTTTCTCAGGTGGCATATCCAGTTCTATTTCCATTTTTAATAAAGCTTGCTTGGTTACACCAATAATTAAGATCTCATAGTAATTTGGTTGCGCCTTTTTAATCATGGCTTAATCGGATTAGAGACTTATTAGGAGTTACACCCTTATTATTCGTCGAGGATAATTTTGCAACTCACTACTCATACTCTTATCTTCCGAGCGTGCCCCAAATTACCCGAGAGTCGAGGCGCTCGACAGTTTCTCGAAATCTCGGAACACCCGGAGCTTGGTCATTTGCCTTGACCACTTTCGTTGATAAGACCATTTATTATTCATATTATAAAGGGTGGTCGCGCGCTCTAATTTTAACTTTCGAGGAAAATGAGCGTAATAAATTCCAAGCGCGGCCCTAGGCTCCAAGGAACTGAGAAAAATTCAATTTTGATCCCCAAGTCCCTTAATTTTGATACAACCTCTAAGGGGGTCTATAATGATATGCCTACAGAAATTTTCATAATTTTTTGAAGAGTTTTGCGCCTTTAATTTGGCCAAATAATTTTCATTTGGGCTTTTAAAAATACTAAATCAACTCAAAAAATCCTTAAAAGTTTTGTGGGGAAAGCCCATGGTATGGGGAACATTTTTCATGTTGATCACTTTGCCCCCAGAGGCCTAGAAATGGCCCAGGAAATTTCTCAAAGTTTATATATTAATCTGGTCCGCCGATAACAAATCAAGAGATATCCTGTGGCTGAAATCGAGCCGGACCTCAAAAATCATCCTTCTGACCCCACAACAGATCAGTCGTGGATCCGCTGTTTGGGCGCTGATGCTAAGATGAGGGCATGATTTAATAAAATCCCGGCCGTCCGATCTTCATCACCAGATCAGACGGCATCTGCTCCTCGCCAGCGGGCAGTCAGGGATAACCTCTGCCACTGCCGGCCAGTCACCGTTGGGTGCCGGAGCTTCCCCCAGCCATTTTGTCGGGGGCCGGCGAGTCCCTAGGTGGTGGCCCGGCGGCCTGCCGTCGCCGGCCACCGTCTGATTTGGCCAACCCGTGAGCGGAGTGTAACACCCCAAAAATTAGTTGGTCGTAACAGGCTACACGTCGTGCAGAGATCGATGAAAGTTATCGAGCGGAGCTCGATGAAGATCATCGAGCGGAGCTCGATGAAGTTCGCGAGCGGAGCTCGACGAAAGTCATTGAGCGGAGCTCGAAGAAAGCACCACCGTACCACCCCGCCTCTCCGGCGTTGAGCCCAGCCCCGTAACCACCCCCGGCCGGCGCGCCGGGGGCAGGGCTCTTCACCGGTGGTGGTTTAGAAACCATCCACTGTCGGTCGCTGCCAAAGGCAAAACAGAGGAAAAAGGCTCTGCTTCTCGGGTGCCGCCAGAGCGGTATTTTCTGGCTGCACCCCGGCTTCCCCCCACCGGGAAAAGTGATCATGGTGGGTCAACCCTTCTCCATCACCACCCCTGGCGTAGGGGCTAGCCTTCCTGTGGCCACCACCTGACCTGGAGCATGGGTCGGGTGGTGCTGGCGGCATTCTGACCGCCGGAAAGCCCATGTAGAACGTCTAGAAAGAGGGGAAGGGGGGAGAAGTTTCTACCTATGGAGGAGGGGCTTGGGAAGGGCCGGCTTGGTTGGCCATACAAGGTGGCGGTGATGGAGCTCAGGCTTGCATTTTCCGGTGACCTGAGCTCCGCCAGAGCTTGGGGAGGGGTGGGGGAGTTGCTCTCTGAGCTTATTAGGAGAATATCAGGGGCAGGGGCCTTTATATAGGTTGTAGGGGAGGGGATCTCCTCCCCTACCCAATGTGGCATTAATCCCTCCTTAGGGTGGGATTAATCTCCACCCTCCAGCTGTCCAAGGACAGCTGGAGGCTCAAGGAGTTTCCCCCATGTGGGAAAATAGGGTTAAGCCATTATGGGCTTGGGCTTTTAAAAGTGGGAAAGGGAAAAAGAGGAGGGGAGTGGAGGGAAGTGTTGGTGGGCCACCACTTGGGCCCAGTCCATTCCATCATTTTATTTTGTGGCCCCATGGGTAGGGGCAATGCACTATTTACCCATGGAGAGGAGATGGCCTCCTCCTTAGGGAAAACTTCCAAAAATGGGAAAAAGGGAGGGTTTGACCAAAGTCAACCCTGGGGTGGGTCCCCCATGATGCTCATAGTCAAAATAGGTCCAATTCATCGGGGTTGGGTCAAAGTTGAGGTGTCATGTCACAATTGGTGTGCGCACGCTTTTCGGTGCACGGTTAGGCTTGATTTGACCAAGGTTTGACCACCCATCATCGAAACTGACCGGGACCAATTTCGTTGACTTTATATTGACCATACGAATCCAACGCCCCTGACCTGGGTCGAATCAGAGTTTGTTTGGTAAAAGTCCAAAATCTGCACGTCGCGAAGCGCTAAAATGGTCAAAATGTATATATTTGTTGTTAGATCTCAGATCGTGACGCAGCGAGTTCCGATGCGCTCATATGGGTCATACGAGACCACAAGAACTGGCGGAACTCAAATCAGAGTTCTCTAGCTCTATCTCCCACCTATGATTACCTTCTACCGGGTCACGGGTAGGGGTTCAGGTCACTTTTATTGGGCCCACTAGGGTTCTGGTGGCCCAATAAAAGTTGGGATATTACACAGTGTCTGCGGCCGGCCAGGCCATCCGTTCGAGAAGTGTTTCGAGAGAATAGGAGCTCTGAATCAGGAGCAAGTTCATGCGATCCAGGGTGCTCCTAAGGGAGATTTGGTTTGTACTTCGTTCAAACGGAAGGGGCACGATGTTGCCCATTATTGGGATAAGAATAGAGTCTGCTTTCAATGCGGACAGAAGGGTCATTTCAAGTCGAAGTGCCCACAGTCTTAGCCCGCGCTGCAGCCAGTTCTGCTTCGGGCTTTGCCACCGCCACAGCTTTTGGACAATGGAAAGGGCAAGCTGAACGTGGTATATTTAGAGGAAGGTCAGACGTCTACTAAAGTGATATCAGGTTAGATCCTTCCCTGGTTTTAGCTTTTATTATGTGGTTATAGTTTCGACGTTCGTTTCCTTAGTAGCGTATGCAATTTTTTATGGAAAGGTTTAAGATAAAGAATCGCTGGGCGCGTGTTCTGTTTGATTCCGGTGCTACCTACTCATTTGTGTTAGGGCTTTCGTAAAGCGTCATCCTTTGACTCTTGGTCGGGTTGGCGACGCGTTTAGTGTTAAGTTTCCTTCTGGTGATTATGTGGTATCAGACAAAGGTATTCAGAGTTGTCTGATACTGTTAGGCGATTTTCTGGCCGTTGCTAATTTGAAGGTGATAGACTTGGAATATTTTGATCTGATTTTGGGCATGTACTGGTTGTCCAAGTATGATGCGTTCATCCAATGCAAGGTTAAGCGCTTTTACTTCAAGATGGACAACGGTCAACTCAGGAGTATTTATGGTTTTCCGCGCTAAGTTTCTATGATTATTTCTATGGTACGTGCTTGGAAGCTTGTGAATTCTGGATGTTTTGCCTGGTTTCGGTGTTGGTGACTGATAGTAGTTTGCCGCGAGTTGAGGAGATTGCTGTTGTGCCCGAGTTTCCTAATGTATTCCATGATAATCTTCATGGTCTTCCACCCGAGAGAGACGTGGAGTTCGTCATAGATTTGGAGTCGGGTACCCGTCCTATTGCTAAGGCGTCGTACTGTATGGCCCCGCGTGAGCTGGAGGAGCTACGTACCCAATTGGATGAGTTGCTATATAACGGTTTTATTAGGCCGAGTTCTTCTCCATGGGGTGCTCCTGTGCTATTTGTAAAGAAAAAGGATGGATCGATGTGGTTATGCATTGATTATAGAGAACTGACCAACGTGACTATCAAGAACAGGTATCCATTGCTGAGAATTATGATTTGTTTGACTAGTTGCGTGGTAGTTCTCTGTTTTCGAAGATTGACCTTTGTTCAGGCTACCACCAGTTGAGGATTCGTGAGACGGATATCCCATAGACTGCCTTTCATTCCCGGTATGGACATTTTGAGTTCTTGGTCATGTCTTTTCATTTGACTAATGCACCCTCTGCCTTTATGGATATGATGAACAAAGTGTTCAAGGATTTTCTAGACCGTGTCGTGGTTGTTTTTATAGATGACGTCCTGGTATACTCCCGTTGTGCTGAAGAGCATGCCCAGCACTTGCATTTAGTTTTGTCTAACTTGAGAGAGCATAAGTTGTATGTCAAGCTAAGTAAGTGTGAGTTTTAGCTTCCTCAGGTTTCTTTTCTAGGTCATGTGGTTAATAAGGATGGAATTTCTGTGGACCCTGAGAAGATAGCTGTTGTTATGGATTGGAACAGACCCGCCACACCCAAAGAGATAAGGAGCATCCTAGGGCTAGCAGGCTATTATAGGAGGTTTGTGGAAGGTTTTTCTTCATTGTTTACGCCTTTGATGAAGCTTACGCAAAAGCATGCAACTTTTGTTTGGAGTGATAAGTGTGAAGAGGCTTTTCAGGAATTGAAGAGGAGATTGTGCACTACTCCGAGTTTGGCCTTGCCGATAGAAGGAATAGAGTATGCTGTTTTCGTGGACGCATCACACGCGGGAATCGGTTGCATGTTGATTCAAGAGGGCAAAGTAATAGCGTATGGGTTGAGATAGTTAAAGATTCATGAAAGGAATTACCCTACGCATGATTTAGAATTCACAGTTGTGATCTTTGCCTTGAAGTTATGGAGACATTTTTATATGACACTTTGTGTAAGATTTATACCGATCATAAGAGTTTGATGTACGTCTTCACTCAAAAGGAATTGGATTTGCTCTAGCGGAAATGGTTAGAGTATGTTGCAGATTATGATGTTGAGATCCAATACCATCCGGGCAAAGCTAATGTGGTAGTCGATGCCTTGAGTATGAAGACAGCTAAAATCTTTAATCTTTCTGTGGATTCTCTGGTTGAGGAATTTTTGATGATGAATATTTCAGTTGGAAGTTGTGACTTGCCGAGTAGTTTTGTGGTAGCAGAGCCTTCATGGATTTCATTGACAATGCTACATCAAAGGGATGACCTCGATTTGTTGCACCTTTACAGCAGAACTGTGAAAGGGGAATTGCCGGACTTTTGGATTGATGACGTGGGTACCTTGATGTACCACGACAGATTTTGCATTCCCGTAGTTGAGGATATACGAGTTAAATTATGCAAAGAGGCATATGGTTCTAGTGTTGCCTACCACCCCGGTTATACTAAAATGTATAAAGATTTGAAGCACATCGTTTGGTGGTATGGTATGAAGGGCAATATAGCTGAGTATGTATCAGAATTTTTTACTTGCAAGCTGGTGAAGGCCGATCATGGTAGGCCTGGAGGCAAGTTGACACCCTTAGAAATTCCAGTTGGAAGTGGGAGAGCATTTCCATGGATTTCATTACGGGATTGCCAAAATCTCTCCGAGGACACGATTCAGTTTGGATTATAGTGGATCGACTGACGAAGTGTGCTCACTTTGTGTCGTTTAAGATTGACTACTCCATGAAGAAGATAACTGAGTTATACTTGGATGAAGTCATCAGACTACATGGAGTACCTGTCATTATAGTATCAGATCAAGACTCCAGGTTTACGTCTCGCTTTTGGAAAAGCCTACCGGAAGGTTTGGGTACCGATTTGAGGTATTCCACAACTTATCATCCGCGGACAAATGGTCGGACGAAAAGAGTAAATCAGATTCTGGAAGATATAATCAAATGTTATATTCTGGACCACGGAGGAGCGTGAGACGAGCGTTTGAGATTGATGGAATTTGCATACAACAACAGTTATCAAGAAAGTTTATAGATGGTCCCGTTTGAGGCTTCGTATGGGAGGCGTTGCGGGACTCCCTTATTTTGGACTGAGGTGGATGAGAGACCGTTGTTGGGTCCTGAACGGTTAGAAGAAATGGACATTTCTGTGAGGCATGTTCGAGAGAAGCTTTAGATAGTTCAAGAGCATTATGAGAAGAACGCCATTCAATGTAGGTCTGATTTGGAGTTTGCTGTAGGGGACATGATGTTTCTTAAGGTTTCCCTGATGTCTGGTATTAAGAGGTTTGGTAAGAATCATAAGTTGGACCTGAGGTATGTGGGACCGTTTGGAGTTGTTGAGCGGATTGGTGTGTCAGCTTATAGGCTGAATTTACCCGCAAATTTCCCTGGTGTGCACGATGTGTTTCACGTAATCCAGTTGTGAAAGTGTGTGCTAAACTACCAGCAGATTCTTGATGTTGTGCTCCAGCTGGAGTCTAATCTTTCCTATGTTGAGATGCATGTTCGCATTTTGGATACTCAAGATCGAGTGTTGCGGAGGAAAACCATACCTATTGTTAAAGTTTTGTGGCAGAACAAAGACGTGGAGAGCACTACTTGGGAGTTGGAGTCAGCTATGAGGGAGGCTCATTCTCATCTGTTCTCCTAGTCTTGTTTTTTTACGTATTTTTATTTGATAGCCCTTGGTTATTTTTCTTTTATAGTAGAAGTTTTATGCGTAAAGTTTCAGGACGAAACTTTCATTTATGGGGAGTGGTTGTAACACCCCTAATATTTTGATGTTTAATCTAATTCTTTTATTAGCATAATTTTGACGTTATGGCATTACGTTGACGCGTGTTTTCACGGGTGCCAATGTTAGAGCGTGGTTATGCTCTGAAAGTTTTCAGTGGGGCCGGTGTCTAGCTTGTTTGTAGAATTGGCTTGCGAGCCGAGTCTGTTTTGGTGACTCGGTGGAGCATTTTTGGGATGTTTGGCGTATATGCTTCGGGGAGTGTTTCCCCGAGTTTGGTCTGTCGGATCCTAATTCTGACTTCGCCATTGGATTCGTAGCATCGACATTTAACTTCAGTACGATTTTTGTAGAAATTCATGTTGGTGCGAATTTTTAGTCGTTTGGACGATTAATTAATAATAAATTGTTATTATAATTCTCATATTTATAAGTATAAATAGCCTTGTGAATAGACAAACCCTATTCATCATCTTTTCCCTGAAACCGTCGCCTGTTTACAAAAGAGAGAAAGAGGCGGTCTTTGGAGATCCTTCGACCGTCGATTTTAGGGGCTCCGGTGCACGAAATCGTCGTCAGAGAGTAGATCCGGATAGCTCTCACCGAGATCTACGTTTCTACGGTAAGTTTTCCCGTTTCGTGAAATTTTGGGTGTTAGGAATTTCGTTTTGACCTTCCTTCCTTCAAAAAGTTTCAGATTTTTCTGTTTAGGAGTTTTTGCTGCCAGATCTTTAAAAAAAGAGTGCGGGTGTCGCCGGTTTCGGCAAGGTTGAGGCAAGTGGCGGTTTTTCCCCTTGCTTATTCTTTGTTTTCTATTATCTTACTTCTTTCACTGTACGAAAATTTAGATTAGGGCAGGGTTTCCCCTTGTCGTGTTGCTGTAGAGCCTTTCCCCTGTGTTTGGTCCCTTTCTTTATTTTTTCCTGGAATTTATTCTGGGTTTGAGCATGAGTATTGTCAAAAGTTAGGAGTTGATTAATCTCTATTTTGGTGGGATAGTATGTCTAGAAGCCTTTATAAGTAAAAGCATTGAGTGAGTGGTATACACTCAATGCGGCGTTAAGTGAGCTGAATACACTCACCTCCATCCTTTAAAAATTCTGTCTAAGTTAAAAAGCATTGAGTGAGTGGTATACATTCAATGCGGCGTTGAGTGAGCTGAATACACTCAAATCCATCCTTTAAAAATTCTATCTAAGTTAAAAAGCATTGAGTGAGTGGTATAAACTCAACGCGGCGTTGAGTGAGCTGAAAACACTCAACTCCATCCTTTAAAATTTGATCTAAGTTAGAAAGCATTGAGTGAGTGGTATACACTCAACGCGGCATTGAGTGAAGCTATTTTTGCTGAGTAGTCTGGTTGGTATCGAGTGTGTTGACTGCACTCGACGCGGCGTCGAGTGTACTCGACATTTTTTTCCTCCATAAACTTGGGAAATTTCACCAATTCGACGTATTTCTCTAATAGTCTAGTTTTGCTAAGTTAGAATCGTCAAGTTTCTGTTGAATCCGTCAAGTTTGAGTTTTATGAGTGTTTGGATGTAAGGTTTGCTTTGGTTGGCTTATTTTCGTGAATCATTGCGTCCGAGTATGTTTTTGGTCTATTTTTGGACTGCTGGGTTGTGTTGGACCAGATGGCCACCACCGCACTGCCGTTTTGAGACATTTGGGTCTGTTAGATCTGTTTGGACAGTTTGGTCCCGACTCAGATCCGATTGTTTTTCCGGTGTTAATGATTCACGTGTTAGTGAGTTTTTAGTCTACTTTCTCCTTGTTATAGCTTAGACTCATGCTATTTCTGCCTATTATCGCAGATATTCTCGGAGCATGACTCCGTTCGCACTTGGTGCAAATTTCTTTACCTTTGAGTTTTATTGACTTCTAGTTAGTTTGCTGTGTTTTGACAGCTATTCTGGTTTTGGTTGGTAATCTTACTACTCCTTTTGTTTACTGACAAGTTTATTTGCCCCTTATTTATTTTCTTGCTGAGGTATTCTTTTCTTATGAATGCCTCAGGTTCAGAGCAATAGCCGGTTGTGCGGCTAGAGTTTGGTGGTTGCTGGTGTTCTGCTGTCGCAGTAGCTTTTCCTCACCATTTGTGAGGTAGTTTGATGCTTCCTCCTTTTTAGTTCAGATATACATATTTTTTTGTGGGTTCGTGTCAGGTTGTTGACGCCCACTGAAATTTGTTGAATGTTTAATACTTGCTAGCTGCTGAGCCATGTCCTTTATGGATTGTTTGTTTCCTTGCTCTCTGGGAACTTTTTATGTTAGGTTGCATGTTAGATATTTTAAACTATAAAAGTGTCATTTCTATTACCATATTCATGTCATCTTTTAAAGCTAACATCACCATATTTTAACCAGCATACAGACTATTTCTATACTTATGCTAAATCTAGAGTCATGCATTACATGACTTGTCCAGTTGGGATGTTTATACTCATGTAGGATGTTAAATCAATCTAATCAAAGTATTTTTGCAGCGCATAACTATATTTTTCTAGTGGACTAGTTGATCCACTAAGCCGATGGAAATGGCTAACCACTTAAATAAACTGGATTTTCATTAAATAACTTATAAATCTTTCGTAAAGGTGTTCAGTGGAGTTTTGTCTGAGCGTCTACAGTTATCCCCTACTGACGTGGCATCATGACACACATTTTCCCTTACTCTAATATATTGTTAAATGCAGAGAAAATGTGGGCTGTGACACCAGTCCTTTTTGTTAAGAAAAAGGATGGAAGCTTGCCGCTGTGTATAGACTACCGAGAGTTGAACAAGCTAATAGAGAAAAATAGGTATCTGATTCCAAGTATCGATGATTTATTCGATCAACTTGTAGGTTCTACTGCTTACTCGAACCTGGATTTGAAGTCTGGCTATTATTAGTTGAAAATCAGAGAACATGACATTCCCAAAATGGCATTTAGCACGCGTTACGAGCATTATGAGTTCACGATTATGCTATTTGGCCTAACGAATGTGCCTTCGGTATTTATGAACTTGATGAACAGAACGTTCATCGAGTGTTTGGACCAGTTTGTGATAGTCTTTATTGACGAAATCGTGGTGTACTCTCAGTCGGAGGAAGATCATGTGGATCACTTATGCACTCTGTTGGAGACCCCGATGAGGAGTTAATTATATGTCAAGTTCTCGAAGTGTGAGTTTTGTCTATCATCAGCGACGTTCCTCGGTCATGCGGTGGATGCTGTGAAGATAGTTGAGATACGAGAGTGGCTTGTGTTGTTTACTGTGGCGGAAGTTCAGAGTTTTCTGGGGCTTGTCGCCTCTATAGGAGCTTTGTAGAGAACTTCTCATGGATAGCGAGGCCCTCACTACCTTTACGAGGAAGGATCAGAAGTTTGTTTGGTCTTCGGCGTGCACACAAGCTTTTGAGGAATTGAAGAATCGTCTGACCATGTCGCCCATTTTGTGCTCGCCGTGTGATATGGAAGGCTACGAAATATATAGCGACGCATCAAGGAGCGGCTTAGGCTGCAGCTCAACTGGTGATGAGAAGTGAAGGAACTCCATAGTTAAGCGTGCTTGGGCGAGAGTAGTACTGGGATGGGTGACCTCCTAGGAAGTCCCCGTATGACCCAGCTTAACTGTCGAGTTCGCTCATAAAAGGGAGGTTGTGGCCACCAACAACCCGCCTGTGGAGGGAGAGGGGTTGGGGTGCTTGGGCTGCAGCCCGGTAACGGTCTAACGGAGGCCCAGTGGGCTGAGTCCCACGGACGGCCCAGGGAAGTTACATAGGCTGCGTTCTACTCCAACATAGGAAGGTGATAGCTTATGGCTCTTGCCAACTGAAAGTGAATGATAGGAATTATTCAATCCACGACTTGGAGCTAGCATTTGTGATATTCACTCTTAAGCTTTGGAGTCACTACTTATATGTTATGAGGATTGATATCTTTACAGACCATAAGAGTCCAAAGTATCTGATCGATCAAAAGGACTTGAACATGCGACAGTGGAGGTGGATGAAGTTCCTTGGGGATTATACCTTCAAGATATATTACATTCCCAGTAAGGGAAATGTAGTTACAGACGCGTTAAGTCGGTGGGCTTCTGAGCAGGCCAACTAGATTTGATGCACGATGAGAGCCCTATCAGTGACTTTGATGTCTTGGGAATCTATTGCGTCGAGAGAAGCATAACGACGAATGAATGCTTGAACTGGATGGAGGTGCAATATGATATGACAGACATAATTCGTCAAACTTTAGAGCTTGATGAGAGTATGAAGCGCTGTGTGGCGGAGACCGTAGATTTGTCTAATGCTGAATTCTTGTATGAAGATGGTCTTTTGTGAAAGGGTGATCATTTGTGCGTCCCAAAGGTTGGCACTGTATGGGAGGAATTGATGTATGAGGCTCACACTACCAAATACTCAATCCACCCGGGGAGCACAAAGATGTACAAGGACATGAAGACACTATTCTGGTAGCCAGTATGAAGAATGATATAGCTCATTATGTGGCAAAGTGTCATACTTGCGCACTAGTGAAGGTTGAATATCAGAAACCGAGAGGATTTCTAAAGTCATTGTTGATTCCAGAATGGAAGTTTGACGATATATCGATGGATTTCATGCATGAATTGCCGAGATTGCAACATGGGAACGATGTCGTCTGGGTGGTCATAGACCGTTTGACAAAGGTGTCACACTTCATTCTGAACCAAAAAGAGGATTCGGTGGAAAAGCTAGCAAAGCTCTATATTGATAACAAGTACGATTGTACAGTGTGCCTCGTAGCATCGTGCGTGACCGAGATGGGCATTTTACTTCAAATGATTGGAGGCTAATCCACCAACAGTTTGCTACAAAATTGAAGTTTAGCATGACCTTTCATGCTCAAACAGATGGTCAGACCTAAAGGATCAACAGGGTGATGGAGGATATGCTCCGTATGTGTGCCCTAGATTTCAAAAAGAGGTTAGAAGGTCATCTCTACATGATTGGGTTTGCCTACAACAACAGCTACCAAGCGAGCATTCAAATGACTCCCTTTGAGGCCTTTATGGAAGGAAGTGTTGAACTCCTTTAGCTTGGGCGGAAACAGGCGAGACTAAGCTGTACAAACGGAAAGAAGTCGAAGATGCAAATTTGGCCATACATTTGATTCAGGAGCGACTGTTGATTGCTCAGTATAGGCAAGCTAAGTATTACAATGCCAAGCACCAAAATATTGAGTTTGTGTTTGGTGATTGGGTATATTCTAAGATCAAGCCATTTAAAGGTTTTTCCAGGATTCAGCGCTTGAAAAAGCTAAGTCTGAGATATCTTGAATCGCTTGAGGTTATTGAACGAGTGGGCGAAGCTGCCTATCGGCTGACTCTTTTAGCAGAGCTAAGTGGTTTGCAAAATGTTTTTCAAATATCGGCATTGCAGAAGGCTATACATGATCCTACACAAGTCATTGTTGTGGATCAAGTTTCATTTGATAGTGAGTTGAGTACGAAAGTCAAGCTCATTCAAATCGAAGACACGAAGATCAAGCAGTTACGAAACAAGGTGATCAGGATGGTCAAAGTCTGCTAGAACAATTGTGACCGTAAGGAACTTACATGGGAATTCGAGCAAAACATTCTTGAGGAGTTCCCTGAACTATTCCGTTGAGGTTCCAATTTTTATATATTTCGTACTTCTTTGCTTTTTTCCTGTATGAATAAATTTTGTGACGAAATTTTACTAAGGAGGAGAGAATTGTAACGCCCAAATTTAGTCGAAATAATTTTGTTCTGCGGCTAGGGTTTAATATAAAACCTAAAACTAAGCCCTCCCCTCTGATTCCGTTTCTCTTAGCTGCTTCTTCATGATTCCTCTCCCGATCTCTCTCTCTCGCTCTCTCTTTCTCACTAGGGTGCAATCAGAAGGAGGAGAAGAACTCCTCTCTAGATCTCTCTTCCTCATCGCCGCTGCTGGAGCCCCATCGCAATCTTCCTCTCTCTTTCTCATGTGCTGCTTGGGAGGAAGAATCAGATACCTGTCCCGATCTCGCTCTCGGTCGGGAAGGTCAGCCACAAACTGCCTCCTTCTCTCCTGATCTCGCTCGATTTCTCTCCCTCTCTCTGATTTCTGGGAGCCTAGGAGCATCCCAGCCTACTTCCCTCCTCTCTTTGTCCAGGCCGCCGCCGGCTAGGGTTGAGACCGTGAGCACAGCCAGAAGAATGACCCTTTTTCCGACTATCTCCACTTGGCCGACCTAGAGGGGCTGGGTTTGTGCTTGTACTTGCTGGTGGAGGCCAACAAGGGGTGTTGGTTGAGAGCAACTAGAGTTTTTGCCGTCGTCGTTCGTGACCGAGCCATACCTCTGAAACACGCGTCAAGGGTATTAATGTTTCTTCTTGGACAAGTGAAGTCCCCTTTTTAGCATGTTTGCATGGAAGCCCCCCACCCCACCCCCACCGATGTGTGGAGGAAGGGTGATCTCCGACGGGTAGATGTGTACATCCCTGCTATTATTTGCATTTAGTATCCGGACGCGTGAGTACAGATTAGACATGCTGTGTGAAGCCCATTCATACATGTTGGTCTGAATTGGTGATGTTCTCGAGGTTCTCGAAGAAGACTCCATGGAATTTGTATGGTTTGTATTATGGGAGTCTGCAAGGAACGACAGTTAGCACTGGAGGTATGCTCAGGGAAACACCCTAATGTTTGTTTTGGATCGCTGTATCGTTGGCATTAGCTCCCGGGGAGCTTTTGTTGTGTTTGTGCGTAACCGGTCTCTCAAAGACCATGTGTTAGCGTGTTGAGCTGTGCGCATTGGGTGCCCAGCTTTTGTGGCCACGAGTGCCAACTTGGAAACATAACGTTGGTTATGTCGTGTACAAGAAAGGGAATGTTGACCTCCATTGTTGTACGTTAATTGGCACGACGATTTGAGCAACGAGAAAGAGTTGAACTATACCCGCTATATATCATTTGGCTAAATACACCTAAAGTACGTGGCAATTATCGTTAGCATAGGGGTGAGTTGAGGCTATAGGCCTGGCTAGTAATGATCAAGCGGAACCATCCAGTCCAGGACTGAGAATGGTGGTGGACTCATGGAGTTCACCGTTGGCATGCTTTATGCACTACTGTATGTCTGTAATGGTAAAAGGTGGGACTTGGAGAAACCTGATACACTGTTAAGGTACCTTGTGTGCATGGGACATCTAGCTAGTTGCGCCAACGTCTGTGATGTTTGGTGCTTAAGTTGCACATTACTCTTAATATGTAAACATGTTATTTGCTTGCAGGGAATAAGCACCACCACCCTGAGAAAGGGGTGGGGTCGTTATAATTTGTTCAGCTCTTGCTGACCATTATCTTATTTTCAACTGCTTTGTGGAATGTTTGCGTGCAGGCGCTGCGGAGCCTAGCGGAAAATAGCGGGTTGGAGCCCAAAGCTGTATCGGTCCTCGAAGTCCCAAGTTTTTTGCTTTAGTTTTTCATGTTTTGTCGGTTTGCGTGCCAATGTATGGAAATCATGTTGTGGTTAATCATTTGTTGTGTAAGCCCTTAAGGTCGTAGCAAGACAATGTACTTGTTGTTATTCATTCCTATTAGATTCGTGAACATTCTTGTTTCAAGTTTATTAAATGCTTCTGTTAGCATATTAAATCTGTTATGCGTTGAGTATAGGATTTGATTGATAATCATCTAGTAACTCTTTCGTTTTGTTCATTCAATATGGCGTGGGGTCCCGCCCGGACTGTTGTTATATCATTTGGAATGAGCATGTGTGTTATAATCCATTCACAAGACATCTACTTGAATCATCTTGATTCTTCTACGCGTCGATTAGATGGTCTAGTTGAATCTGTACTTAGACATATTTTTATATTTAGAAGTCATCTACTTGATTTATCTTGATCCTTCTGCACTAGTGGCTAGATTATCTAGCCAAATCTGTACTTAGACAAATTTTATATTTATGAAACATTGCTCGAATCATCCAGATCATTTTGCTTGCTTTGTTAAATTGACTAATAGATCGACTAGATGTCTAGTCGAGTTTATATTTAGAAAAAAATTCTATGTTCCTGAATTTACTTCCTTTGCTCTATTTAACCTTCTAGACTTTACTGACTAATTTATATAAGGGATTGTCAAGCTCAACATAGTCTAGATATTAAGTCGACATGGTGTTTTGCATAATGCGGGATTATATTGGCAAAACTATGCATGATGACACTAAGTCTAGACCTATGCTAGGTTTGCACTATCAAGTGCCTGAAATTAACACAACTAAATATACGCATCAAATACATTGTATATTATCATCTCTATTTTGAGGACTTCTTCAAAGCAGGAACATTATGAGAAATTTTCCTAACACTTCAATTAGACATTTTCAACCCTCTATTGTACTTTTGAGTGGTATAATTCCGGCTCTATCCTCTTTTTTTAATTTTATTAGTTAAGTTGGATGTTCATATGTGTGTGTGTGTGCTTTTATAATTTATTTGGGTTGTTTTTCATCAAAATAGATAGTATATTGATTATGTAGGGTGTAATGAGTGTGGAATTGCCTGAGTTGCTCATAATGGGCGAGTAACCAAACATTATCCAATTAGTCGATGTGTCAAAACAATTTTCTAATGATAAATTATTCTTAAGTAAGGATGAGGTTATTCAATGAGATTGTAAGGTCAGCAAATATTTACGGTTGTAATTACAATCTAAATAGCAGATAAATTAACATAAAGAGTGAGGCGTAGTGTCTTTCTTTGCTGCGGTAGGTCTAGATTTTCATGTGATTGTCAGAGAAAGGATTAGGTCAAGAGAAACTTACGAAAGTCTAGTACAAATAAATATAGTTGGACATTCTTACTTCAAGAGCAAAAAAAGCATGTTCAAATACATGGAGATTAAAACTTAGAAATGGGGTGCATAATCATGAGTTTTTTTTTCATTAAGAGACACACTCTTATCTTGGTTGATTAACTGAAAATGAGCAAAATGTTGTTGAAGAAATGTACGCAACGGGTATACAATGTAGAATTTTTTAGCAACTTTAAGGAAAAGGGATCCCTCCAACTGCACTGTAATGCAGACTATTTATAATGAGATGTTCAAGCTTTATAAAAAGGAGTTGGCCGGAAGTAGTCATATTAAATTTTTGTACAAGACTATTAGTGATGCTTGGTATGTTATTTACAATAAGATTAACTCTATAGGTTACCTTGGCAGTTTATATTTGCACATCTCACATCCATTCACTCAAGCAAAATGTTCATTGATGTTTTAATAATGAATTGTACTTACAAGACAAATTGATATTGATTACCATTATTATTGATTGTTGGAATGGCATCAACAAATATGACCTTTTTCTCTTCCTTTGCAATTACTGGAATCATATTATATTAGGTGCATATTAGCAAGAATATTTTTGAACATTACAAGAGGTTCTTTAAGTAGAGAAAAAAGTATGAAGCATTCTTAAATATGTGACACAAATTAGTTGGCTCTCCAACAATACTTGATTTTCAACAAAAAATTAACATAATATTAAGTATGTACTCAAAAAAGTACCATAATATGATAAAGTATGTGGTTACTACGTAGATTGAACCATACAAGGAGTATTTCACCTCTACGTGAATTGATAAGTATTTACACTTTGGAAATTACACAACCAACTGGGTGGAAAGTTGATACAGCCAACTAAAATGATATTAGAAGTTATATATGAGATTTTAGATCCTACCACAAGTCAAATTTTGGAGCCAATTATGCCTGAAAAATTAAAAGGACAGCTGGAGGGTAATTCAATCATGGTTAACATGGAGGAGTATAAATCAACAAAGCGTGAACATTCTCTTTCTGAGCATGTTCTTATGGGTGAGCAACACTAACTACAATGCAAATCAATTACTTTTAGAAAGAAACTTCTCTCCAAAGTCCATAAAGAAATGCCTTTAAACATAGCAAACTGTATAGTTGATACTGTAAATGTGTTCGGGGGTGGTCATTTTGGTTATAGAGTAATTAGTGATGCTTTAGATGTGGGTACATATTGATTGTG
The DNA here is from genome assembly GCA_039583875.1 of Platanthera guangdongensis. Classification (NCBI taxonomy): domain Eukaryota; kingdom Viridiplantae; phylum Streptophyta; class Magnoliopsida; order Asparagales; family Orchidaceae; genus Platanthera; species Platanthera guangdongensis. The sequence continues at coordinate 113,042,116 of CM077166.1, forward strand.
GATGTGCCTTGACCTAACAAATGAAATAACATGCAATGTTCATCAATATACACAATTTTTGGAAATGTAATACTAATAGAGTTAATATCATATATATCTTGATTGTAGGTAGTTCTTACTCCACTTGACAAATGAATGACAAAGTCAGATATAAGTTTAGTCATTATATTGTGCTACAACATTACAGTGGTTTATTACTCGAGATATATATATATATCATTTACATTTCTGCTATTGTGTTCCTTGCGCCTGAAAGACTTCAAGGTGGTATTCATTGGATTTGTTAATGGTAACCATTTCTTCTGCACACTTATGCGCGAGGAGTATCCGCTTCTGCCTGTTTTTGTTGTTTGAGCAAGATATCATAGTTAGATCGTGAAAACATGAGACTTGACATATATCTCACATGCTAGAGCTTCCAGATCCAAGAATACGAATTTGGAAGTTGTAAATTTATTGGAAACATGACATTAGGTAATGCAATATTTTATACTAATTTCAATATACTTTATTTTTTATAATCAACGTCTAATCACTTTTACGTCAAATTAGGTACAAACTGATGTTTTGGAGTTTCAAAATATTATAGTACGTAGGTAACAAAAAAATCTAAAGAATATAAAGGTATGATTTGTTCAATTTTAGTTCAACTTTATTTAAATTTATTTACTATATTCGAACAGACTAATATCAATTCTTGTGCTATAGGTTGCTAAAATAACAATAAACAACACTCAAGCCTTTATCCCATTATAGTGGGGTCCAGGGGGGACCCATGTTTCGACACTCCCGGGCACGTACCCAGGTACAAATATTTGTGGTTTGTTATAACACCTCATATTCGCTATTCCTTCCTCTGGGGGAGAGAGAGGGGTGGCGCAGGCGTGCCCTAAAAATCCAAAATCTTAAATGCAGCTTAAGATTCCCCCCTGCTGCCATGGAGTTATCTGTTATTTACAACGTGCTTTAGTGATTTTCAGTGTTTTTATCAAAAATGGGAGGTGGAAGAAGCTTGAGTGTGGGTTCCACTTGAATACAGTTCCTAAACATGCTTGAAAGTAGTTGAATGAACCTCCATGTTTCTTAGCCGAAAATCCCTATTTCTTAGCTGAAAATCCTCTGTGTTCTACTATTCTTCCATGTTTCTTTGTTCTTCCCTTTTCACGATTTCTTCTTTGTTCTTCGATTTCAGGCTTGAACCTTACTGATTTTCGGCTTGAACCTTACTGATTTTAGGCTTGAAAGTAATTTTTATTGTTATGAAGAACTACAAATTTAGGTTATTAGATTTCTTCTGCTCTAAATGTCAGAATGTGCAATATTTGTGTTATTAATTTTGTTGTTGTTGTTGTTTTGTTCCACTGATTTCCTTTAAAACATTGTGCATGTGTTATTGATTTTTTTCTTTGAGATCTATTCTTATGCCATTGAATAAATTGGAGAAGGCCTCCTGTTTTTTTTTCTTATGTACCTTGATTTTATCTGATCGTAGGAACGTTAGGATTGAAGAGCGTCGTTGTTGTAATTGATCGGGCAGTCTCACATGTTAAGTAGAGGTATACTTCGTACTATTTTTTATTTAAATTGAAATGATGGAGCATTGTTTCTTGTTTGCTTATGAATTTCATTTAATATGAATTCAATTGTTCTTGTGAGTTAAGATGGATAAGTTTTTGTCAAAATCAGTTGCAAAAAACTTAGAGTGTAAGAGGCCTCGAATTGAGTTCAACTTAGAGGACTTACCCACAGATCCAGGTTTGCGGCCACTAATATCAAGTTATGACGTTAATGTTCAAGATTCTATGAGAAGATATTACTTGCAAAATGGGTCATGTCAACCACATTTAACTCAATTTCCACCAACTATAATGGGACAGGAAACTCGAAGATTTAGGCTATATTTGGTTCAGCGGTGGCGGGTGCATCCGGTGGGTCGAAACGCCACTTTGGAACCAGAGGGGAGAGGTGGGGGTCAAAACAGAGTGGATCAGGGTCATTTCCTCCTTGCTGCGGGTGCAAACGGAGCAAACGCTGTCGGCGGCCGTTTGTTTGCTCCAAACGGAGGTGGCAAAATGTCGAACCAAATGAAGCCTTAATAAAGATTGGTTCTATGAATTTAGGGGTTGGTTGGAGTATAGCGAAACTAAAGATGCAGGATTTTGTTTGTATTGCTATGTCTTTCCACAAAATGATTGTGATCTAACATTTACAAATTGTGCATTTAGATGTTGGAAAGATAAAGCTATACTTGAAAAACATGTTGGAAAACACAATAGTACACATAATGAATCAAGAAGAATGTGTGATAATTTTATGAATCAAAAGCAAAGTATTCAGAATGATTTACTAGACAGGAAGACACACAAATTTTAGAATATCGTGCTCGCTTATGTGCATTCATTGACTGTATTTATTTTCTTGTATGTCGATTATTATTTTTTCGTGAGCATGATGAGTAAAAAGATTCACTAAATAAAGAAAACCTTTTAGAATTACTAGATTTTCTTGTTTCACATAATGAGGATGTTAAAACGATTGTAAGAGAAAATGCCCCCAAACAACTGTCAACTAGTAGCATCAAAGATCCAAAAAGAAATGGTTGTCGTAATTGCAAGTGAAACGACAAAAACAAATATTACACGGATTGGACAAAAGTTTTTGGTCATTTTGGTTGATGAATCCCATGATATTTCAACTAAAGAGCAGATGACAATTGTTTTACGGTATATTGATACAAATGAGGCTTTTGTTGAACGACTTCTTGGTTTTGCTCATGTACAAGATACTACTGCATTATCACTAAAAGGAGCTATTGATCAACTATTTATGAAGCATGGACTTAGTTACTCAAAATTACGTGGTCAAGATTATGATGGGGCAAGCAATATGAAGGGAGAGTTTAGAGGCCTCAAGACATTGATTTTGCGGGAAAATCCGTCTGCATTTTATATTCATTTTTTGCTCATCAATTGCAGTTTATATTAGTTGTTGTTACAGAAGGTCATTCTCAAGTAGCCGAGCTATTTTTTTATTAACAATGCATTGAATATTGTGGGAGGTTCTTGTAAACGTCGCGATAATCTCAGAGCAGCAAAAATTGATAGAGTTACACGGGAACTTGGCTGTGGCGAGCTAGAAACAGGTCGGAGAATAAATCAACCATTGGAGACTAAAAGGGCTGGAGACACGCGATGGAGTTCCCATTACAGTACAGTGTTGAATTTTACCTGAATGTTCTCATCTATTATAGAGGTTCTAGAATTTATTGAAGTTGATGGAGTTGATGGAAATCAAAGAGGGGCGGCTACCAATATAATCAAAAGTATATTGACTTTTGATTTCGTATTTCTTTTACATTTAATGAAGGGCACTTTGTCAAAAACAAATGAGTTATCACAAGCACTTCAGAGAAAATATCAAGATATTATTAATGCAACGAATTTTATGCAATTATCGAAACAATTATTAATCAATTTGAGAAATAGTGAACATGAATGAGAGTCATTTTTAGGTGAGGTGAATAAGTTTTGTGGTAAACATGATATTGAAGTTTCTAATATGAATAACAGGTACATTCAAGCTGAGAGATCAAGAAGAAATGCAAGAGATGTCACAAATTTTCATCATTATCGTGTTGAGATTTTTAATATAGTAATCGATCGGATATTAAATGAGCTGAATGATCGTTTTAACGAAGTGAACACTGAGCCGCTTCTTTGCATTTCATGTCTCGATCCAGCCAATCAATTTGCTAGATTTGATAAGCAAAAATTGATTCGTCTTGCAGAGCTCTACCCACATGATTTTGATCCATTAGATTTGCAGTTGCTTGAAGGTCAACTTGACATGTACATTCTTGATATGCGATCAACTAACACATTTTCTCACGTCAAAGGACTCAGTGAGCTTGTTCAAAAACATGTGGAACTAAAAAAGCATGATCATTTACAACTGGTTTATCGACTTCTGAACTTAACATGTTTACTACATGTTGAAACTGCTACTGTTAAGAGGATGTTCTCGGCAATGAAGATAATAAAGACTCGTTTGAGGAACAGAATGAGAGATGATTAAATGAATGATTGTTTAATCGCATATATCGAGAAGGATGTAATGAAAGATATTGGCAATGAGATAATCGTCACACGTTTTCAAAACATGGGTCCACGGAAAGTGGTTTGGTAATGTTATGTGCATATTTTTATTATTGTTAATGTTTTGTTATGTTTGATAATGTATTGTCATTGCGATAATATTTATGTTAAAAAATTATCATAATCATACTTCATGAATCTTTAGTTGGTGCCCGGGTCAACCGAAATTCCTGGGTCCGCCACTGGTGGGGTCCCCTGTTGGGTACATTGGTCAAATGTACCTGATTTGAAGAAGCCTCACCTAACTCAATGATATACATCAGAATGTATTTGATGTTTGTTTGAGTTACTTGTGCAGGTTAGATATACACTGGACTGGAGCTGAAAATTTCTAAGTCCATGTGTCGACACCCAGAGGCAAAGTGTCGACACTTGAGAAAGCTTGTGTCGACACCCAGACATGTAGTGTCGACACTTGGAGTCATTGTGTCGACACCTGGGAAGAAGAGTCGACACCAGTCAGAAAGTGTCGACACTTGGAGCTATGTCGACACTCAGTGTAGAAGAATGCAGAAAAGCTGTGTCGACACTTAGCAGAAGTGTCGACACCCAGAAGAGCTGTGTCTACACCAGAAAGTGTCGACACTTGAAGTGAGTGTCGACACTCAGCAAAAGTCTACAGATTCTAAGTACAAGTGTCGACACTCAACACAGTGTGTCGACACTATGCAGAAGACTCAGCACTGGAAGTAAGTGTCGACACTCAACACAATGTGTCGACACTTAGCTAAAGACTCAGTATTTGTAGAATGTGTCGACACTCAGCACAATGTGTCGACACACAATCAGAAGAGTCAACACTTGAAGAAAGTGTCGACACTCAGCATAAAGTGTCGACACTTAGTTGAAGACTCTACACTTGAAGAAAGTGTCGACACAAGGAGCTGTGTCGACACTTAGCAAAGAACAGAAAAGTTGTAAAATATTCTAAGTATAAGTGTCGACACTAAGGGAATGTGTCGACACTCAGCTGAAGAATCAAGAATGAAGACTTGTGTCGACACCAAGAATCAGTGTCGACACTTGACAGTTTCGACACTTGGTCTACAAGTGTCGACACTTAAGAACAGAAAGTCTCGACACTAACTGACAGTTAGAGAATTTCAAGAAGTAACTGGTTGACATGACAGCTGCCAATCCAGCCGGTCTATAGCAACTGTCAGAGAAGTCAAAAGTCTGTTATAAACCGGATCAGCCGGTTACCATGAAGGAAGCCTATAAATAGGCACCCATAGTTTACAGAAGAATATATAGAAGGTTGTTCTTTATCATTACATGTTGTGAGAATAACTGAAGGGTTGATCAGATTAAATCAAGAAGTGATACATAGAGGATCAACACAAGAAGATCAGGCAGTCCAACTGCAGATCTAAGTAGTTGGAGAGAGAGAGCTCCAACCAAGGATTCAGTCTTTGGAACTAAGGCTGAGAAGAACAATTCAGAGTCATCTGGGTTTCAAGAAGCAGAGATCAAGGATCAACTGCAGAAGATTCAGACTAATTCAGTTCTACTCAAGAAGCTTTGAAGAAAGCTAAGTCAGTTTGGATCAAGCTGAGTTCTTCCAAGAACTCTTCAAGAAACTCTCAACTCCTCTCATCCTTTCTGAGTTGTAGAGTTAGCATTTGTAATTTCTATTTTAAACTTGTAAGATCCATTGGATCTGAGTGATTGTAAGCCTATTTTATAAAGGCTGAGGGTAGGGCTTGGTGCCTGAGTGTAGGAGTTGAAGAACTCTGAGTGTAGGCCTTTAATTGGCTGAGTGTAGGCCTGGGTGGCTGAGTGTAGGCCTTTTGGCTGAGTGTAAGGCTTTGGGCCTGAGGTAGGAACCTTGTTGGGTTCTGAGCTAGTGGAGAAGTTTGGCCGAATCTAGTATACTGCTAGATAGGCGAAGGGGGAAGTGGATGTACCCAAAGATTGGGGAACCACTATAAAATTAGTGTGTCTGCTGTACTGTGAATGTACTGTGTTGAGAATTGCTGTGTGCTGTGATAACTTATTCAGAAATCTGTGTTATAAACTGTTGACTGTCAAACAAAAGTTTGAAAAGGATTAGGTCACCTATTCACCCCCCCCCCTCTAGGTGTTTAGGTACCATATCTTTCAAGTGGTATCAGAGGGAGGTTACTCAAAATCAGGACTAACTGTCTGAGGAGATCCAGTTTGGCAGATAAAGATTGAGTCTGAACACAGTTTCAAGAAAATCAAGAAACATGGGGTCTTCAGAGAATCATAAGGAGTTGGGTTCAATGAAACTACCTATATGCAGAAAAGAGATCTTTGGGATCTGGAAAGAGAGGGTTAGGCTTTTTATGGAAGCCTCTGACCCTAGGATATACATCACAGTCAAAGAAGGGCCATATGTGCCCATGAAGATTTCAGTATTGGATGCAAATCAGAGGACTCCAAAGGATTTCTCTGAAATGACCAAGGATGAGATTGTCCTAGCAACCATGGACAAAAGAGCACAGAATATAATAGTTAGTGCAATTGATGATGCCACCTTCCAGAACCTTATTCACTGTAAAACTGCAAAAGAAATGTGGGATACCCTCATTGTCTACATGGAAGGTTCTGAAGAAGTAAGGCAAGATAGGAAGTCCTTGCTTAATCAAGAATATGAGAGTTTTAGGCAAGGAAGAGGGGATAGCATCACTGAATGCTACAAGAAATTTTATAGAATTGTAAATGAACTCATGTCATATGGAAGAGAGTTCACAAACTATGAGTTGAATGATAAATTCTTAAGGTCCCTCACCAAAGACTGGGACACCAAGATCTGTGCCATCAGAGAAATGGCAAAGTTGGGAGAAATTCCTCCTCCCACACTTTTTGGCAAGTTGTTATCTTATGAGATGCAATTGTCAGTGAGAAAAGAAGAAGAAAAGTCAACAAGGACTGAATACAGAGAAAAGACTGTTGCCTTTAAGTCAGATGTACCCAGAAAGAGCAGGACCAAGTCATCAACTCCTCCTCCTGAGGTAGTTGAATCAGAATCTGAAGAGTCAGAAAGTACAAAATCTACAAGCAGTGAAAGTGATGAAGACTTTGCTGCATTCACCAGACATTTTCAGAAGTTCCTTAAGAAGAAACAGTGGAGGTCTAGACCTTCATCTTCCAAAGGGAAAGAGGTTCAGTATCAGGAAAAGAAGCCTTCAAAGAAGGACAAGAAAAGGACCAAGACTAGTAAGGCAACTGGATCCAAGATAATTTGTTACTGCTGCAATAGACAGGGCCATGTTATTGCAGACTGCCCTGAAAGAAGGAAGGAATCCAGTGACAAAAAGAAAACTCACTTCAAAGGAAAGAAGGAAAAGTCCTTTGTTGCAAAGAATGAGAAGACTCTTTCAGATATGTCTTCTTCAGACACTGAGACAGATGCTGAAGCCTATATTGGGCTATTTGCTGAGGAAGAAGAAGAGTTTATGCAGATCATGGAATCTATCTATGAGCAAGAAGACTGTCAAAGCCAAGGACTGATGGCTTTGACTGAAAGTACCAAAAACCTGGAGCAGCCAGGACCCAGTCAGGTACAAGGTCTAACTCAAAGTTCTGATTCCAGTTCTAGTTCAGAGTCAGATTATTCTTCATCAAGTGATGAGAATATATCTGAGTCTGAGGGAGATATTCATCAACTCCTAGATGAATATCAAGTACTATTGCAAGCCTATAAGAAAAGCAAGACCCTAGCCAAAATTTGGCCAAGGAAATTGCTGATCTCAAGGCAGCTGCAATAGATTATGAGAAGAATTATGATCAAAAACTGAATGAAGTGGCCAGACTGAAACACATTACTGTGATTCAGATGGGTACTATTACATTTAAGAATGATCAAATTAAGAAACTGGAGATTAATCTTCAGAAGGAGAAAGAGCTAGCAGCTAGGTATTCAAAACCTAAATCAGTGCTACCCTTGATTGATGATTTTGTTCATCATAAAGGAAAGACTGGACTGGGTTTTGTTATTCCAGCTAGGACTGTTCAGGATCAGTCCAAGTCCAAGGGCAAAGCCCCAACATTCAACAAGACTGCTGTAGTTAAGACAGCTAAGTCAGAACCTAAGCAAAGGTACAACAAATTTGAATGTTGGTGCTGTGGCAAGGTTGGCCACTTTGCTTTGGATTGTTGGCACAATGCCAGTGCCAAGTTGAGTAGCAAGTTACCTGTTGGAAAGACAGCAGGTAGCTATGTCAATTTGCAAACTAACAATCACCAAGGACCCAAGTTTACTTTGGGTTCTAAGGTTCATTAATTTGTTTTGCAGGAGAATCCAAGTGGCCATACCCCTACATGGTACTTGGATAGTGGATGTTCCAGACACATGACTGGAACTAGGGGACTACTGAAGGACTACATCCCTATCAAAAATGGTCCAAAGGTGACCTTTGGTGGTTCTGAAAAAGGAATCATCAAAGGGTTTGGTAACATTTCTTCTAACCTTGTTACCATTACTCAAGTGGCTTATGTTAAAGGTTTGAAACATAACCTCATTAGTATAAGTCAATTAAGTGATGTAGGGTATGACATCTCATTTGTTAAAAATGGTTGTCATATCAAGAGGTCAAGTGATCAAAAGATCATTTTGACAGGTTATAGGAAGAGAAATGTCTATTGTTTAGACATTATGGTTGAGAACAATAGTTCTCCAGTTTGTCTTGTAGCTGATGAGACAGTCTCTCAATGTGTCAAGTGGCACAAGAGGCTTGCTCATCTTAATTACAAGACTATTGGCAAACTCTTTAGTAAAGAGTTAGTGAGGAATGGTCCTCAAGTAAAGTGTGTCAAAGATGGCATTTGCTCAGCTTGTCAAAAGGGCAAGCAGACTAAATCCACCTTTAGAAGCATTGACAACAAGGATGCTGTGAGGTGTTTATACCTCTTGCATATGGATCTATTTGGTCCAATGCCAGTTCACAGCTTAGGTAGGAAGGTCTACACCTTTGTAGTTGTTGATGACTACTCAAGGTTTTCCTGGGTGTTCTTCTTAAAGCAGAAATCTGAAACACCTAGTGTCTTCCACAGTTTTGTTAAGCAAATTCAGAATGAATTAACTGTACAGTGGTCAAAATTAGAAGTGACCATGGTACAGAGTTTCAATCTGAAAGCATGACAAAATTATGTGAAGACTATGGGATATTTCAAGAATTCTCTTCACCTAGAACACCTCAGCAAAATGGCATTGCTGAAAGGAAAAATAGAACCTTGATAGAGGCTGGTAGAACTCTATTAAGTGATTCATCACTGCCAGAATATTTCTGGGCTGAAGCAGTAACACTGCATGCCATGTGATAAATAGGGCTACCATCACTAAAAGGTTAAACAAGACCCCTATGAAGTAGTGAAAGGCAGGAAACCAAATCTATCCTATTTCAGGATTTTTGGTTGTAAATGCTTCATACTTAACAATGGGAAGACTTACTTAACTAAGTTTGCTGCCAAATCCCAAGAGGGAGTGTTTTTGGGTACAGCAGTAATAGTAAGTCTTATAGAGTCTACAACTTGACTACACAAGTTGTAGAGGAGTCTGTGCATGTAGTTTTTGATGAGTCACAACTAATTAACAATGAGTTGTCTAGTAGTGTGTGCAGCCCCTCAGGTCTTTCTAAGAAGATGGACAAGCTAACCATGGAAGATGTACCTGCTGCAAGACAGCAAGTAGAAGAAGATGGCTTATGTCCAGGGGGAGAACTACATGTACCAGAAGCTGAAGAAGTACAAGGAACTCAGCATAATGAAGATGCTGAAGAAGTACAACCAGAAGTAAGGATGCCTCCAGCCAACAGGCATCTAAGAGATCATCCAGTGGAGCTGATCATTGGAGATCCAAGACAAGGTGTTCAGACAAGGAGCAGAAATCAGAATGCTGCAGTATATTCAAGTTTTCTGTCTCAAATAGAACCAAAGAAATTTGAAGAAGCAATACAAGATCCACAGTGGACTGAAGCTATGCAAGAAGAGCTAAACCAGTTCAAGAGGTGCAAGGTTTGGGACTTAGTTCCTAAGCCTAAAGATCACAATGTGATAGGAACAAAATGGATCTACAGAAACAAGTTAGATGAACAAGGAGTCATCATTAAAAATAAGGCAAGATTGGTTGCAAAAGGATATAGGCAAGAAGAAGGTATTGATTTTGATCAAACCTTTGCTCCAGTAGCCAGACTGGAAGCCATCAGGATGTTCTTGGCCTATGCAACCTACCAAGGATTCAAAGTATACCAAATGGATGTGAAGTCAGCATTCCTTAATGGTAATTTAAAAGAAGAAGTATATGTGGAGCAGCCTTCAGGTTTTGTTGATCCTACTCTTCCACATTATGTCTATAGACTTAGGAAAGCATTGTATGGGTTAAAGCAAGCTCCTAGAGCTTGGTATGAAACCCTATCTAGTTTCCTCATTGAGAACAAGTTCACAAGGGGGAAAATAGATAAGACTCTATTCCTTAGGGAATCTAGAGGCAAAGTAATACTTGTCCAAATATATGTAGATGACATTATATTTGGGTCTACTGAAAGTAGCCTTTGCAAAAAGTTTGCAAAGCTTATGCAGAGTCAATTTGAAATGAGTAGTATGGGAGAGCTGAAGTTTTTCTTGGGTCTCCAAGTTAAACAGACTGAAAGTGGATTATCCATATGTCAGTCTAAGTTCACCCTAGAACTCATAAGGAAATATGGTATGGATTCCTCCAGTACCATGAAGACTCCTATGGGGTCAAGTATGTCTCTAAGCAAGGATGATGCAGGGAAACCTGTGGATGAAACCTTGTATAGAGGGATAGTTGGCTCCCTACTTTACTTGACTGCAAGTAGGCCTGACATTATGTATGCTACATGTGTTTGTGCCAGGTATCAAGCCTGCCCTAAAGAGTCTCACTTGACTGCAGTCAAGAGAATCTTGAGATATCTAAAGGGCACACCTTATCTAGGCCTCTGGTACCCTAGGAATGGAGATTTTGATCTAACAGGCTATTCAGATGCAGACTTTGCAGGATGCAAAGAAGATAGAAAGAGCACTACTGGATCCTGTCAATTCCTAGGTGGAAGACTCATTTCATGGAGTAGTAAGAAGCAAACCAGTGTGGCCATCTCCACAGCTGAGTCAGAATATGTAGCTGCAGGAAGTTGCTGTGCTCAACTTCTGTGGATTCAACATCAGCTAGAAGACTATGGATGTCAGGTAAGTAGAACTCCACTTTATTGTGATTCTACTAGTGCTATTCCATAGCTAATAATCCTGTATCACATAGTAGAACTAAACATATTGAGATTAAATATCACTTTCTTAGGGAGCATGTAGAAAGAAATGATATTGCACTTGAATATGTTAAAACAGATAATCAGATAGCTGATATGTTTACTAAGCCCTTAGAAGAAGCTAAGTTTAATAGGTTCAAAATTGAACTAGGTATGATAAACTTAGACTAAGTATACAGAACAAAAATTGGCTAAGTAAAAAGGTGTCGACACATAGACAAGTCTATGTCGACACAGAATAGTAAGTGTCGACACTTCAGGAAAATGGTGTCGACACATCTAGGAAGTTAGTGTCGACACTTCAGAATGTTAGTGTCGACACATGTCGAGTAGGTGTCGACACATCCAATAAAGTGTCGACACTTAAGTTTTACTCAGAATTTTTCTAAGTAAAGTCTCGACACATGTCGAGTATAGTGGTGTCGACACTTAACCAAGTGTCGACACATAAAATCTGTTGACTAAATTTGTGTCGACACATGAGTGTCGAGACATTATAAGTAGTGTCGACACTTATTGACAGTGTCGACACATCATTAGAAATTCATCCCGCCTGTTCGTCTTCAAACAAGAAAGGTATAAATAGGGTTCTGTCTTTGTTTGTCGACACGCTTTCAAAGTTTCGAGACCTAAACTCTTGTGTCGACATTTCTCTCATCTCAAGACTAAATCTTCAACCCTAATGGCTCCCAAGCTGGAAGAGAACGTCAACGAGGGCTATGAGCTCGTGCGAGGCGCATTCGACGACAGTGATCAGGAATCAAATCAGTGATAACCCTAATTGCCAATTCAGGATTGGAGTTCTTGGTTTCAGAACCAACGAAAATCTGGAAGAAGGAAGTCATTGAATTCCTTTCTGGCGCGTCCATAGATGACTCAGGCTTCAGGATTAAGTCCAGGGTGCATGGCACCAAAGTCAAACTATCCCCCAAGTCTTTAAGAAAGGTACTTCAGCTACCTAAGATTCAAGAAGAAGAGGAGTAACTGCTTCAAGACCAGGAAGCTCTTACTTGGTGTGGACTGGATCCAAAGATGAAGGTGGGATCAGTCTTCAACAGGAAGGGGATGAACAATCAAGGCAAGTTCTTGTCTGAAGTAGTGGGCAAGGTAATACTGAGCAAACCAGGAGGGCATGACAGGGTGTCTGCCTCCATGTTTGAAATCATGACCAGAATCATCTTCACTCTGAAACAGATTGGTCAATGGTGGTTTAAAATGGAAAGTAAAAGAAAGCCTGAAGAAGCCCAACTGGGCAGGATAATAAGTCTCTACCTGGCTGGATCAATTCCAGAGGTAATGAGCTCTGCTGCAGGATCTAAGATTAATCATATGAGGAGAATGGACTCAGAATATTCTCTAGATGGGACAGGGTGCTGGTGTCAAAGGACTTGGCCACCCCTGAGAAACAAGCTTCTAAGAGAGACTCTCCTCCCAGGAAAAAGAGGAAGACTGCTGCTGTGCCTCAAGAGTCCTCAAGCAGCTCAGGCAGTGAAGAACATGTGGTCTTCACTCCTGAAAGTCCAGTAGATGAGGCTGCAGAGAAGACACCTGCTCCTCAGGAGGCAGCTGATATTCAGGGGAGCCTCCAGGTGTAGCACAACCATCTACACTGGAGAGTGAACAAGCCACCCTCCTCCTCATTCAAGAGGTACTTACTGACCTTAATACATTAGATTTTCTATAATAGATTCTGAATTGTCTGATGTCCCTCAGCAGCCAACTCAGCCAGCAAACCAAGAACCAGATGTTGTTCTTCCAGACACATCTGTTGTGATACCTGATACAGTGGTTGAAGAACCAAGTACATCTCCTGCACAGTCTCCAGCCAGAATATACAATGGAAGATCCTTTTTGAACTTAGATCAAGAAGATTTTGATATGGAAAAGACTGCTGCTGATGCAGTGAAGGATGCTGTTGCTGAGGGGGAGACTTTGGATATTCAAGAAGAGCCTATAAGGCTAGATACTGAGAAGGCACAAGATGTGCATACTGAAAAACCATCCAGCCCTAAGGATAGGGTGGATATAGCAAGTACATCTGAATCTGAAGATGATGAAGCTGAGCAAGCTCAGAAAAAGAAGTTCTTTGTATTTAAGAGAAGGAGCCAGAGCTATAAGAAGGCTCTACAAACAGTTGCTCAGCATTCCTTAGTTCAACAATCTCCATCCACTGATTACAGTGCTCTACTGCTTGCCTTGCAAATCAAGATGGATGAACAAAGAAAGGCTTTGGAAACATATGTGGATGAAGGACACAAAGCTCTACAATCTGATCTGGGCCAGGAAATCAAGTCATAAGGTTTGAAATGAACCTTAATAAAAAGGAGATGACTGATTGTTTTACAAGGGGGCTCATGCTGTGGTATATCTAGCTAAACATCAAGAAACTATTAAGAGAAAGTGGATGATATAGCAGTCAAACAAGGCTATGTGCTGGAGAATCAGTTGAGGTGAATGATAACTTGACTGCATCTCACAATGCAATAGTCACTGAAATCAAGAATAAGTCAGATGAACCTTCAACTTCCTCTGCTGCTGCCAAAGCTGATTTTGATAAGTATTTCAAGCAGAGATTGCTGCTGTAAAGAATGTCAATACAAGATTCCCAGAAGGTCATATCAGAACAGCTTACAAAGCTTAGACCTTTTTTTAAAGGGCATAGATGGGTAGCCAAATCCGATTTCCAAAAGATTATGTAGGGTTTTGTGTAGTCGGCCAAGAGAGTGTAGTCAAGGCCAGTCGAGCTGCCAGGCAGATCTCAACCCCCCCTGGCTACACTTGGATGCCCCCCCTGTTTGGATTGCTTTTGGGAGGATTATGGCTTTTTTATTTGGGTAGTCTTGGCTATGTTTTCCACCACCCAGCCGAAATGTATCTCCCACCTCCCCACAAGCCTAGTCCCCCGCTAATG